>BTHU01000014.1:15099012-15156119 GCA_036184795.1 Tokudaia tokunoshimensis
ATGTGCTTTACTGAAAAATGTGCTCAGACCTTTTGCCTAACTTTTTAAATTTGCTTTTCTTTTTTACTACTAAGTTTTTAAGTCTTTTTTCAGATGTAAGTTTTAAAATATTTTTCTCTCAGTCCATGGCATTACCACATTCTCTTAGCGGTGTCTTTTGTAGAGCAGAACTCTGCAGTTTTAGTGAAGCCCTGTTCCTCAGCCTGTTTCCTCTTAAGGCCACACCTTTGGAACTGTAATCTAAGAACCTGCTGCTTGCTTTGCAAACTCAGCCATGCTATTTGCAATGGTTATTTAATAAGTACATAAATTGACAAAATAAAAATATGAAAACGTTCAAGTATTTCATGAAAACTAATTTTTTTTGTTTGCTTTGAGGCAAGGTCTCTATCATGTAGCTGTCCTGGAACTCGCTCTTGTAGACCAGGCTATCCGCACTCACAGAGACCTACTTACCTCTGCTCGAAGAGTGCTGGGATCAAAGGTGTGCACCACCACATCTGGCTCAGTTAAAATCTTTAAACTCAAAAGAAAGCAACCCTGGCTCCAGAATGGTCAACTTTTCTGCTTTATTCCTCCTGAGACTTTCAAGCCGTCAACCAAACAACTTCCTCCCTCTTTAGAGCTTTCCCTTCTAACCTGGCTTCAGGACACACACTTGTTTTTTTTCTTTTTTGGTTTTTCGAGACAGGGTTTCTCTGTGTAGCCCTGGCTGTCCTGGAACTCACTTTGTAGACCAGGCTGACCTCGAACTCAGAAATCCTCCTGCCTCTGCCTCCCAAGTGCTGGGATTAAAGGCGTGAGCCACCACCGCCCGGCCAGGACACACACTTGTAATCCCAGCAGCTGAAGGCCAAGGCAAAATGATCACAAACTGATGTCAACTCGAGCTACCGATAGGATCCAGATTGGCTGGAAATGTTTGAGATCGAGTCTGCGCCTGCCTTAAGTTCCTCCAGGCTGTAAAGAACAGCTGCGCCTGCCCTGAGAGATATCATTTTAAACAGATTTGACTCAGTTGTGAGGCTGCACTCACAAGACAGGTGAACACCACCAGCTTTGTGGCTCTACCATGAGGCACAGACTAGTTCCTGGGAGTAGGAAGGGCACTTATTGGGGTGAATTAAAATGTTTAGGGGCCCATGGCCATAAGAAGGCCATATCAGGAAAACAAAGTCTATCAAGGGCCGGTGAGATGGCTCAGTGGCTACCAGTGCTTGCTGCTGTGCAGGCTTGGAGCCTGAGCCTGATCCCTGGAACCCACCTAAAGAGAAGCGACTCCTCCAAGTTGTCCTCTGACCCTCACACGTAAATGCAGCCCAGCCTACCACCACTTCCCATGCCACACAGCAGACCAAGGAAAGAGTAATCCTGAGAAAGCAGTGGGCACCCAGCACTGGGACAGCAACAATCCACTCAGTGGTCATCTGACTACCTGGGATGCACTTCAAGGATGAACAAAGACCTTCCAACTTTCCCAGGGCTTCAATCTGCTTGTCTCTACTGCTGACATTGTTTATTGTAACTGTCATTTGCTTGTTCTGTCCTTGGACAGGACATTTAGCTCGACTCCAAAGCTGACATCAGCAGCTGTAACTTCTCTAGCTCTCTGAGAAACTGAGTTTGGTTGATTTTCATATTCATACAGACTCTATATGCTATCAGTTTCCCTGGTCTCTGAAACCTCAACACTGCTGTCGCCCCTTAGCTCTATGTAGTCTATATCTACATGTGTGCAGATACATTTACTGAGTGCTATGTACTGCATGATCTGTGAGTTAATACTAGGAATTAGGACTTCAGTAAAAGAACCCATGCTGTCAAAGTGGGAGCATCTGCAAGTTGCTGCCTCCGAGATTACAAGGCCTGGGAACTATTATTGATACATTCTGACCCTGAAGATGTGCATGTGCTCCCTGCTCTGACACAGTGCCCTCACAGGGCAGACAGACTCCTGCCTTTCTTCTCTACCTAGCTCAGATGTCCACAGCTCTTCATTTCTTCTACTGGGGAGATAGTTCACTAAGGACTCCTGTTGAGCTGACACTTCCAGGTCCCCTCCGTGGAAAAGACTGAACTCTGAAAAGCCGAGGTTTTTTTTTTTGGTTTTTTGAGACAGGGTTTCTCTGTGTAGCCCTGGCTGACCTGGAACTCACTCTGTAGACCAGGCTGGCCTCGAACTCAGAAATCCTCCTGCCTCTGCCTCCCAAGTGCTGGGATTAAAGGCGTGCGCCACCACCGCCTGGCAAAAGCCAAGGTTTTACTGGACATATGATCCTGGGAGTCGACACGGCTGGAAAGAGGGGCAGTAATGGAATCAAGTGTATGTACTGCTGGAAACCACGGTGACTGCCCTCAAGGTGAGTGAAGACAAAGTAGTCTTCATGCTCTCTCATTCTTACCTCCATCACTGTTCCCCTCCTCTGTAATAATGTCCAGTAGTCTCTCAAAAGCATTTTCAAAAGCAACAATCTTCTGGATTGCTCCATTGCTCCTTGTTAATGCCTGCAGTAGTAAGACACCCTTATAGAAAAGAAAGGTGGCATTCAGTTGAGTATGAAATTTATTGGACACCTAAAAATTACTTTAAAATCATAGAATCCTACAATAAATGGGATTTTACAAATCCAGCTGCTTCGCTCTCTGTATAGAAGACACAGAGGGCAGAGACAGTTCACCAATCTGTTCCCCTGAAGATCACAGATCACATAGGAACAGGGCCTTCGCAAGAGTTTCCATCTAACAGGCTTCTTCTTACTATATACAATAAGAACACAATTACCTCATTCTTATCCGCCACCGTGTAGTTTCCACAAGCTGAGAATGATTATAAAGTTCTCATATTAGTCTATTCAAAATGATAATATAAATCATAAAATACCACCACATTCTAACAGAACTACAGAGTTCAGGATATGTTGCAAATCAGGCCCCCAAATTCCTACAATTTGATTTTAAATCAACAGAAAAAAGAAATGGAAATACATGCCCTGTGCAGAAAGTTTACAGAAGGCACGTGTGGCGTGGCTTTCACTCCCACAGTCTTTTCTGACCCGTGGTTGGCAAGAATGGCTTCCACAAAGATGGGGAGCGAGAAGATTGGCTATCCTGCCACCAAGGTGCGACCCAGGAGTGCACCATCAACACAGTCAAGAAGTAGGTCTCAAGAAGCATCTCAGGCCCTCGAAATCTGCATTCTGTCATGGAGGAGATGGGGCTCCAGGTGTGTGCAGGGAGCCTTCAGACGCACAGGGGGACTGCGCAGATAAGGACTCAACTAAGCTGTCTGGGTCAAAGGAATAAGGAATATTCCATAGTGTATCATGGTAACTTATGACCCTGTTTACACAGTTCAAAATCTAGTCAGTGTAGATGAGACCTAACTGCTGAATGTCAGATAAATCTATAGAACTGAGAAATAAACAAACAAACAAACAAAAGTTAACTAAGTTTTTGCCCTGACTTTTAGTGTTTTTTTCAGCTTATTACATTGTTTGTATATTTTTGTCAGTTATTTTAAAAACATATCGTTTATTACTCGTCTCTTTTTATGTGCATGGTGTTTTGTCTGCAGTATGCCTGTATACCACTTGCAAGCCTAGTGCCTGTGGAGGCCATAAGAGGGTATAGGATCCCCGGAACTGGAATTACAGACAGCCAACACTACACGTGCGTGCTGGGAACTGAATCCAGTTCCTCTGAAGAACAGCCAGGGCTCTGACCTGCTTAGCAGTCTCTCCAGCCCTTATTCTCTCCTACCTCAGTATCCCTCAGCAAGTCCTTATGAGTCCCTCACTGACCACATGATAAAACAGACAATAAACAGATGAAGGGGAAAAGCGCGGCTACTGCTTCCAGGTTTGGCACACAGGGATGTGACAGTGGCAGGTGGTGGCAGCTAAGCGCCTGTACATGGCTAAGAATGTTCTTGACTCACTGGGTTCCTTCCACCCCTTTCCCTGATTTTCAAATTTTAACACTAACATGAAAGAAAGGTAAAATAGAATTTAAATGTCAAATCTCCTGCCAATATAACATTGCCAAATTGAAGTTTAATTTCATAAAAAAAGACACAAACTCCTGAGTCTCATAAAGTGGGCAGAAGCGCAATGCCCTACTTACTAGCTGAGTAACTTCAAGCAAAGTATACAAATTCTGTGTCTCAGAACACTTATGTGCAAAATAGACTAGTAATATCCTGAATCCCTCTGTCACACTATTTCCTTGGAAGACTCTATATACACTAGACTGGCCTCAAACTCATGTAGATCCCCCCGATTCTGTCTCCAGAGTGCTAGGGGCTAAAGGTATGCTCTACCACACCTAGATGTCATGTAATTTAAAACGTGGGAAAACAGCACCTACAGAGTTTACTAGTTTTAAATCTCAACATTATTAGTAGTTTATTTTCCTCTTATTTTGCTGAATAGAGCAATTGAAACCAAGAAAATATACCTATAAAACATATAAAACTAAGATATTAGAAGTTACAACAAAAATAAAACTTAAGCTTCATTCATAAAATTAATAGACAACATAGCCAATCATCTTATCTGCCTCCAATTAAAAATCGAGGCAAGGGGCTGGTGAGATGGCTCAGCGGTTAAGAGCACCGACAGCAACAACATAATGGTTCACAACCATCTGTAAAAAGAGATCTGACACCCTCTTCTGATACGGCTGAAGACAGCTAAAGTGTACTTAGAAGGGAGCGGGTTCCTTCCACCCCTTTCCCTGATTTTCAAATTTTAACACTAACATGAAAGAAAGGTAAAATAGAATTTAAATGTCAAATCTCCTGCCAATATAACATTGCCAAATTGAAGTTTAATTTCATAAAAAAAGACACAAACTCCTGAGTCTCATAAAGACCAGAGCGAGCAGAGGTCCTGAATTCAAAATTCCCAGCAACCACATGATGACTCACAACCATCAGCACAGCTACATATACATAAAATAAATACATAAATAAATCTTAAAAAAAAATCAAGGCAAAAAGTTAGAAGGGCAAGTTAGAAGGGCCAGGAGCTAAAGCAAATAGACTGAAAACAGGGGGGTGGGCAGGCAGCAGGGGTGCTGGGTGGGACAGATCCAAGTCCCTGATAAGCGTGTATGGAAATGTAGTCATTTTATATTGTACAATGAATATATATGGTCTAAGAAAGTAATTAAAGAGAAGCGAGAGGGGGTTGAATGGGGAACAGGGGGAGGGAAGAGGACTTATGGGACTTTCGGGGAGGGAGGAACGGGGAAAGGGAAAATTATTGGGAATGTAAATAAAAAAAATATAGAAAAAAAAAGACATAGACTAACAAAAAAAGTGTAAATATACAATAAATATTTTAGTAAAATAAAAAAAAAGAAAGAAATTAAAGAACCAAAGTAGACATTTGTAAAAAGGGCAATTTTATATCTGAAAATGAAAACAAAATCTGATGACATGAATGAAGATCTATAGAAAGAGAATTTCTTCAAAGGCTTTAACAGTCTCTTATCTAAACTGGGGGCTGAACAGAAACCTTGAATTTAAGGTACACAGTCATGTTTTAATGAATTCAAACTTTTATTTAAGTGTATGTGTGCACACCTGTTTGTCTGAAGGGGCTGTGGAGGCCAGAAGAGAGACTGTCAGATTCCTGGGAACCAGAGTTACAGGCAGGAAGGCCTCTAGAGATGGGGCCGGGGCCACACCCTAGTCCTCTGGAACAAATACTCTTGATTGCTGAGCCACATATCCACCCCTACAGTTGTATTTTAATTGTGGAAAAACATCCCAAATTATTCCTACTAGATGGGTGCTCACTTAAAAAAGACAGTTCTTACACAAGCAAGCAAACAAACAAACAAACATGGAAAGCAGATGTGAACTCGGGTGTGTGTGTGTGTGTCAGGTTTTAGGCCAGCCTGGGTTGCAGAGTGAGATTCTATCTCAAAACAAACAAGCAAACAAACAAACATAAAATAATTTAAGTAATGAATAAAGATGTTTCTGTTAGTTACATTGGTATAGCATTTTACTATCTATAAACTGCTTTGCCATAGATACTACAACATTTAAAAGTTTGGGATTTATTTTTATCTTGTGCACGAGCTTCTTTGACTCTATGTATGAGCACTATGTACATGGCTAGGACCTGCTGAGAGCAGTAGAGGTGTTGAACGCCCTAGAACTGGACTTACAGAGAGTGTGAGCTGCCAAGTGGTGCTGGGACCTGAACCTGAGTCCTACCCAAGAGCAGCAAACACTCAAGCTTCAGAGCATCTCTCTAGCCCCAGTTGGAAATGTGTTTAAAATATGTTTGACATGGATTACAGGTCAAGGGTTTGGTTTAGTTCTGTTTCTGCTTTGCATTAACCTGTTACAAAGTTCAAAATCATCAGGAAGGATCAAAATAAGTATCAGAATGGAGAAAGACTACAGAACAGCAGCACCCCGCAGTGAAGAGATCACCAATGAAAATCCCCTGGACACATATCAACGAAGCAAGACCGAAGAAGCCGCGTATAACGTATTGTAAACCTATGCCATTTAATGTCTCAGAATGTTTACTGTAGGAGGAAAGACAATTTCTAGGTGGAATTCTACATCAGCTTTTCAGAAGACCATGGAAGAAAGCCTAAACATACCGAAGTAGTAAGTTTGAATAACCAAATGGTTTGTCTAACTCTAAAGACTCACTAAAGCACGAGACAAAGCAATAATGTGCCTTACACATAAGTTTAAAAGTTGGTCGACACTCCAACTTTCTGAAACTAATTTTTTTTTAACTCATAAAGGTATGTTTGCAATGAGAGAAAATAAGCATCACGTTCTTTTTTACTTTCCAAATTAAACTTACATCATTACGTATAATTTCTCTGGAATCTGCCAGTAAGTCCATTAATCTTGAAACACCTAGAATATACAACCATAAGAAAATTACAGGCAGACCAGAAACACGAATCATGATTTAAGTTACAACTTATTAGGACACTGCTTCAGGCCTAGGCAGGACCTTTACTTAGTTCTCAGAGCCACGCAGGAGGAGTCGCTTACCCATGGGGCTGACTAGGATGATTTGCTGCACGGGAGGCCCTTGCTGTTTTAAAAGAGAAGTCAGGAGTCTCACGCCAGGCCAGCGGACGTGGAAATCAAACTCCTGCAATGGAAGAATTTCAACTGTTTAGCAACTAGAATTGCTGTTTTCAAGGAAAACATTGTTTTCAACTAATAGTGCAATAAGAAACTACAAGAGAAAAATAGAATTTCAGTGAACTTTAAAAATGAATTTTAAGAAATAATAAGTTAGTGTTAATTGATTATACTCACTAAAATGCTAATGATCATAAATACTTTGTAAAACTAGAAATAAGATGTGTATTATTTTAATAGATCTCATAGTTCCAGTATCAAGTATGTGAATCCTTCACATACATTCAAAGCATGATAACAGCAAATTTCACTCACTACCTTTCAAGTGTGCACACATTAATTCTTCAGTAACACCCACAAGGCAACGAAAGCAGCTTACGAACATGACAGAACGTCAAGGTTCCCTATTTACCTCCAACAAAGATAACAGGAGAGTGACATTTTCTGGCTGCTTAATGAAAATTTCTGTAAACTGGCTTCCCAAATCCTCACTCTGTCTTGTAGAATTTTCTTCTGTAATATTCAAAGAACAAAGTACTTCAACATGATGCTATGTTAAAGTATCCTTTCACTGATGAGTTAAACAGAAATGGTAATTTTCCTGGAATATAAACAATTCAACAGTATAGGTGGTATCAGTAATGCAATTAAGATTGAAAACTGTATTTGTAAACTTACTTTCAAGGTCAGTTAGATATCACATTTCCTCAAAGACGTCAGGTTAAACTTTTATTAGAATAAGGCAATTGTTTAGGGTAAAAGAAATATTCTGTCTTGATTGTGGTAGTGGTTATACGATTTTTTTTTGTGCTGGGGTTTGGACCCAGGGCTTGCTTTATGGCAGGAAAGCACTTAACCCCAGTACCACATCCCATCAACCACCACTTGTAAGACTATACAACATCTATGAGCAAACTGTATTTTAATTGTATCACGTCAAAATGACAGTCTCTGCTGATCTGTACTTGTCAGTGCAGTTTGATTATAAAATTAAGTCAGTCACCTTCAGATCAACCAGTATTGTTTTATACAGAACCTAGACAACTATTTGGCAATAAAAGCAAAATTAAACACTGAATTTCTTACAGTGTTCCATATTAAAATGATTAAAACTGTATAGGCCTAAGGGGCAGTGGTGCCTGTACTCCCTGCACTCATGTGGCTAAGGCAAGATGATGGCCTTGAGTTTGTCACAGCAACTGAATAAAACTAGACAAAAATTAATACTAGGAGTGAGGTGCTGAAACAAAGCTAACCGTGTGGCTTTTAATGCCTTTTGTTAGAGGACTGTGGAGGACTTTGGAACTCTAGGTTAGAAAAGTCATCCTACACTGAAGAAGGCATTCATTCTTTGGAAGCTTGAGAGAAACACAGACAACGGAGGCCTGGCTTGTGGGGGTTTCAGAGAGGAGCAAAGACTCTATTAAGACAATCTGTGACATGTTGGATTAAGAATCTGTATGAGGCAAGAGATGCCAGCACTTCAGACCATTTGTTGCTATTGTACAGGACCTGGGTTCGGTTCCCAGCACCCAGACAGTGGCTTACAACTACTCATAACTCCAGATCCAACTTGAGGGATCCGATATCCTCTTCTCACCTGCATGAACAGGCAAACACATGGTGGGCATACAAGAGTGCAGGCAAAACATTCACTCAGATATAATAAAAATACTCCCCCCAAGAAAAAAGAACCTGTGTATACTGGTCAGTTGGGACTGAAGAATTAGCTACGATTAACCCAAGATCAGGTTCACTGGGGCAATGGATGCTAGCTGGCTAGGGCTGAGAAGTCAGCTGCAATTGGTAAGAGATCTGCTTCGCTAAGGAGAAATCTCGGTGCTTCACTGGGACAACAGGAAAGTATTCCCTACGGTTATACACATAACCTGTGGTCCAAGGACCAAGCCTGTATCTCAAGAACTCAGCAAGGTGTAAGAGTGCCTCTGTGGTACTGGTTTTGAAGGCTCGAGAGGTGAAAGATGGGAGTGGAGGTGAGGCTTGAGAGGTGAAAGATGGGAGTGGAGGTGAGGGGTGTCATAGAGAGCAGCTGAGACCTGGGCTGTATGTATTTAAAAAGCTAGCTAACCACAAGCCTGTGAGTGAACCAGTAAGGCATATTCCTCCATGATCTCTGCTTCAACCTCCTACCCTGACTTCCTTCAATAGTAGACGGTGAGTTGGAAGTAAAGCCAAATAAACCCTTTAATCCCCCAAGTTGCTTTTGATCACAGTGTTTGTTACAGTAGCAGAATAAAGCATATACAAACCCTAAATTATTAAAAAGTTGATAGGAATGGACCTAATCAAATTTCAGTAGTCCTGAACTAGAAGCAACTGATGGCCGCCCACTAAGAGAAAGGATTTAAAGTGCTGCATATTGGGGCTGCAGAAATGGTTCAATGGGTAAGAGCACTAGCTCATGAATTCAGTTCCAAGCTTGCACATGTTGGCTCATAAATGTCTGAACTCTAGTTCCAGGGCATCCTATGCCCTTTTCTGGCCTCTGTAAACACCAGGCACAAGTGATGTATAGACACACATGCAGGCAAAACACCCATACACATTTAAAAAAGAAAAAAACAACAAAGTAAACTGGTCAAAGAGGGAAAAAGTACTAATTTGATGGAGTCACTGTATAATGTTTTCTGTTAATTTAAAAATACATGTTTACTTCTTAAGTTACATGTATAAGTGCTTTGCCTGCATGTGTGCATATGTGTGCCTTGAAACTAGAGTAATGGGTGGTTGTGAATAGCCATGTGAGCACTGGGAACCAAATCTGGGTCCTCCACAAAAAGTAACAAATACTCTTAACCCCTGCTCTAGCCCCTAAATTTTTTTAATGTTGAAATATTCTTTTATATTTTCTTTATTTACATTTCAAATGTTATTCCCTTTCCTCGTTTCACCTCCAAAACCCCCCTATCCCATCCCCCTCCCCCTGCTCACTAATCCACCCATTCCTGCTTCCCTGTCCTGGTATTCCCCCACACTGGGGAATCGAGCCTTCACAGGACCAAGGGCCTCTCCTCTCACTGATGTCCGACCAGGCCATCCTCTGCTACATATGCATCTGGAGCCATGGGTTCCTCCATGTGTACTCTTTGGTTGGTGGTTTATCCCCTGAGAGCTCTGGGAATACTGGTTGGTTCATATTGTTGTTCCTCCTATGGGGTTGCAAACCCCTTTAGCTCCTTGGGTCCTTTCTCTAGCTCCTTCATTTGGGATCCTGTGCTCAGTCCAAAGACTGGCTGAGAGCACCCACCTCTGTATTTGTTATGGATTGGCAGAGCCTCTCAGGATACAGCTATATCAGGCTCCTATCAGCAAGTACTTGTTGGCATCCACAATAGTGTCTGGGTTTGGTAACGGTATATGGGATGGATCTCCAGGTGGAGCAGTCTCTGGATGGTCTTTCTTTCAGTCTCTGTTCCACAATTTTTCTCTGTATCTCCTCCCATGGGTATTTTGTTCCCTCTTCTAAGAAGGACTGAAGTAGCCACACTTTGATCTTCCTTTTTTTAGAGCTTCAAGTGGTCTATGAATTATATTTTGGGTATTCCTAGCTTCTAGGCTAATATTCAGTTATCAGTGAGTGCATATCATGTGTATTCTTTTGTGATTGGGTTACCTCACTCAGGATATTTTCTAGTTCCATCCATTTGCCTAAGAATTTCATGAATTCATTGTTTTTAATAGCTAAGTAGTTTTCCATTGTGTAAATGTACCACATTTTCTGTATCCATGCCTCTGTTTAGGGACATCTGGGTTCTTTCCAGCTTCTGGCTATTATAAATAAGGCTACTCTGAACATAGTGGAGCATGTGTCCTTATTACATGTTGGAACATCTTCTGGGTATATGCCCAGAAGTGGTATAGCTGGGTCCTCCAGTAGTACTATGTCTAATTTTGAGGAACCTCCAAACTGATTTCCAGAGTGGTTGTACCAGCTTGCAATCCCACCAGCAATGGAGGACTGTTCCTCTTTCTCCACATTCTCGCCAGCATCTGTCACTTGAGTTTTTGATCTTAGCCATTCTGACTGGTGTGAGGTGGAATCTCAGGGTTATTTTGATTTTCATTTCCCTGATGACTAAGGATGTTGATCATTTCTTTAGGTGCTTCTCAGCCATTCGGTATTTTTATGTAAGTAATAAGTAATGTACAGTTTTAGCCTTGGTATAGTTCAGTGGAGCATGGTAATATGCATGTGGTGAAGCCAGAGCCTGGAGACGGGTCTGTCCGACAAGGCTGAGCACCTGCCCCCCCCGCAGGCTTCTCCCCACTTACAATCCTCGTAGGGCCTCTTTATTTATCTACTTTAGATTTTTTTTTTATACAAGACATGTCTTAGAACTCTTGTGCACATTCAGGGATGAAGACCAAGTAAAAGTGAAGGGTTAATTCAATACTTGCACCAAAAATAAGAGACTAACCTATCAAGAAACAGTTTACATCCTTGATTTATTCTGCTATCTACAGCATATAAAATACTGTAGCTTATTAATAATTTGGTTCTACATTTTGAATTGAGCTAGTGTGATATAATCTGATCTAAGACTTCTGTCCTAGCTAGGGTTTCTACTGCCATGATAAATCACTATGACCAAAGTAATTGAGGAGGAAGGGATTTATTTCAGCTTAAAATTGTTGTCCTGCATGAATGTAAGCCAAGGCAGGAATTCAAGGCAAGAACCTGGAAGCAGGAATTGAAGCAGAGTCCATGAAAGAACGCTGTTTACTGGCTTGCTCGACCTGCTCTCTTACACACTCAGGATCACATGTTGGAGCATCTTCCTGCCCAGGGATGGTAGGTACCACCTACAATGGCTGGACCCTCCCACACCAATCACCAAATAGGAATCATACCAATCACTCACATTCTTGCCCTTAGGCCATTTTCTCAATTGAGTTCACTCAATTGAGTACCCAGGAGGCCAAAGGATAAAAGCCTGGGCTGCAAGGCCAGCTTGGGCTATGTGGTGAGCTCATGCCTGAACTACACAGTGAAACCCTGTCTCAAAAATGCAAATAAATAAAACATAAAAATCCCCAAAACACACAAGACTCCTCCCTGCCCCCGCTGCCTAAGATATAAGAAACAAAAGTTTTAAAACCATTTTTTTTAAATAAGTGTGTTGAGTGGCTGGGCATGGTTTGGCATGCTTTTATTCCCAGCACTTGGGAGGCAGAGAGTTTGAAGTCAACCTTGTCTACAGAGCAAATTCCAGGACAGCCAGGGTGACATAGAGAGACCCCAGTTCAAACAACAACAAAAAGGTGTGTTGCTTTTAATTTTCTCATTTGAAAACCAACTAGAGCCGGGCGGTGGTGGCGCACGCCTTTAATCCCAGCACTTGGGAGGCAGAGGCAGGAGGATTTCTGAGTTCGAGGCCAGCCTGGTCTACAGAGTGAGTTCCAGGACAGCCAGGGCTACACAGAGAAACCCTGCCTCGAAAAACCAAAAAAGAAAAAAAAAAAAAACCCAACTAGAAGTAGTAAATAGCCTTCTCTTCAAAGCATATTCTTGTGCATATATTTAAGCAGCTTCATGTTCAACTTCTTTTTCTATGAATAATAAATTGTTTACTAAATATATCTACCCCTTAGAAATTAATACACTTCTAAGTGAGATATCACAGAGACATAACATCTTAAGAAAAAGTATATCCAATTCCTTGGGACCATGGTTACTCAGCGCTTCCTTTCCTGTTCTCCCACCACCTCCCAATGCTCGACGGGGTTAGCATGCACAGACTTTTCTGCTTAACTGTTAATAAGAGAGCTGCAAGGTCAATACTATTTACAATCTCTGCTTTGTTGTATTTTGGAATAAATTATAGAGTTATAAAACACACAAATAAGTCTGCTCTTCTCTGTAAAGTAATGGAAAGCACGCTAATGTCCTACTGTAAGTGGCAGCTGGCTATGCGGAATACCCTAACGGCACTGTGCCATGTGACAGAGCATCTTCTTACAGGCTATGCAACAGAGGCACAGACAGTCACTCAAGCCTTTCCCCAAGCAACAAAGCAAAGGGCAAGCTGTCTTACTTTAAGTGCCCAAGTGTGCTGAAATAGAAAGGGAGAGGAGGACATACCATGGAAAGAGAGGCGTTCAAACACATCCATACTATTTCATATCGAATATGAATATCTTCATATTGAAAACAGGAAATAGAAAACTCCCTAAATTTTACAGATTGTCGCTTTTTATATATTAACAAGGTCTCACTCCCACCGCAAGGCTTAAGTGTTAGGAGAAACACCCTAACTACTGCTCTAGCATAAATGTCATAACACAGACGAAGACCAAACAACCAGCGGGGATTATTTAATTCAGTGCTGGCTAATACCTACACTGCCTAATTATAGCCCAAAGAGGGAAAAACTTAAGAAAGAAGGCTCTTCTGGGTGTGGCTGGGCACTCCTTTAACCACAGCACTCAGGAGACAGACAGGCTGATCTCTATGAGGCCAGCCTAGTCTACATAGTGAGTTCTAGGACAGTCAGAGCTACCTAACAAAAAACAAAAAAGAAAGAAAAAAAGGGAGGGAGGGAGAGAGATGGAGAGAGACAGAGAGAAGATCTGGGGTGATTGAATGAGGGTGAAGGAGAATCTACTAAAATGTATTTCATTTGAAAATGTCAGGATATTTAATACCTTGAAAGTTCACTAAAAAATAAAAATGTAAAAGAAAGAAGAATATAGGCAAGGTTTGTTGGTGTGTGTCTATAATCCTAATGCTCCGGAAGCTGAGGGAGGAGCCTGGGCTTAGATTAATCCAGGTGGCACGGTGAGTCCCTGACTTATGGACAGAAACCTCACTCCACCTTGTCATAATAGTCCAGACCACTCACTGAGCAATCGTCCTAGAGATACTATTCAGGAGTAAAGTTAGATCAGAAAGCAACTTAGGAAAACACCACACAATGAACAAGTTTAGAAAATAAACTCAACTTCAAAACAAAACTGGTATAACCTAGTTAATTTATATAGAGAAATACAGTGAAATGACTGGAAACTTACCTAATTCTTCCTCTTCATCATTAGATATTATATTATAGAGTGTGTCCAAAGCATATGCTATTATTTCAGAATCCGAACTAGAAAAAAGAAATTATTATACTTATACACTGCTGGCTGGAGTTTAAACTGTTATGGACATTTTAGGCAGTTCTTTCATAAGACTAATAAAGTATTCCTTTTTTTTTCCTAGAAATTTTATCTAATAAAGTATTAGTAAAGCCAGGAAGTAGCTCGCGCCTGTAATCTCAGGACGATACAGTGAGTTCCAGACTAGGCTTGGCTACACAGTGAGACCTTTGTCCTCTTCTTTTTCTTCTTCTTCCTCTTCTCTCCCTCCTTATCCTAATCATCATCCTAACAAAAACAATAATAAACTAAATTAAAATAAGAGGCTATATATTTATTTAGAATTATAAAAACTGGGACTCCACTTGACTGTCTAATTAAAAAATATCAGAGGGGGTCCAGTTTCCCAATGTTTAAAAAAAACAAAACACCAAAACCAACCAAACAAAAAATACCATACATAAGACAGCAATGAAAATATAACTTAAAAGAAAATACAATAGCATCATAATTAAATAAATATTAATAAAGTATCAAGTAGAAAAAACTAAATTGAAAAATGGTCAGACAAGGGGCTGAAGAGATGGCTTAGCAATTAAAGTCAGTGGTTGTTTTTTAATTCCCAGTACCATATGTTAGCTCTCGACTGTCTGTAATTCCAGTCCCGGAAGATCTGATGCTCTTCTGACCTCCATGGGTACCAGGTGTGCTCATGGTGCACAGATACATGTAAGCAAAACACCCATATTCACAAATAATAAAAAGTTTAAAAATGAGACAGAATAATTTGGGCTGGAGAGATGGCTCAGCGGTTAAGAGCATTGATTGCTCTTCTGAAGGTCCTGTGTTCAAATCCCAGCAACCACATGGTGACTCACAACCACCTGTAATGAGATCTGATGCCCTCTTCTGGTGTGTCTGAAGATAACTACAGTGCACTTACATATAATAAATAAATAAATCTAAAAAAAGAGAATAATTCTATATATGTATATTTATGTGTATACATATGTTTGTTAAAACATCATATATTTATAGAAATAAGCCAAATTTTAAAACTAGCAAACAGAAGAGCCAGGAATTTTATGTTCATGGACATTCATATATATGCAAAATAGCATTATCTGTAAGTAGTCTACCTTTTCTATATATACTTCATCTTAAGAAATTCTTATGGTAAATATATACAATTTATATAATCAAGAAATACAAGATCTTGTACTTGCTGACAGATTTCAAACTCTGTCAGATTTCCCCTCTCATGGAGGATGACAGAGTATCCGGAGGAGCAAGAATGTCACCATGGTCCCAGAGAATTAGCACGCATGAGGAAGGACCAGGGAAATGAGGGTGACAACCCTAAGGGCTGTCAGAGAGTGGGGAGACTGAGTCATGTGAGCTTTTACGCAAATTATTCACAGCTTTGCTTTTGGAAATTTTGAAACAGGTCTCACAAGAGATGATTGAGAAACCCAAACTATCAGGGACCTTTTTTAACACAATAAAGACACCCACAAGAAATCACAACTCAGAGGTAGGACATCCAGACAGCATGTGTTAGGCCCTGCGGTTAATAGCCAGGGTTCCAACAAGACACAAAGCTTCTGTAACTGTGTTTACAGTTCCCAGTGAAGGGGGACATTTTCCCTCTCAAGTGAGAAAGACAACACAATGCCCCTTGTGCCTCGTCCAACACTGAAATAGAAGCTACAGTTACGAAAACCTACCAGCACACAGGTGCTGAGGAGCTGGCCCAGCAGGAGGACCACTTCCTCCGTCAGCACAAGGACTGGACTCTGAATCCCCAGCACCCACATCAAACAGCTGTGGAATCACTTCATTGAGTCCACACGGCAGGAGCCACAGGGTCAAGGACACCCTGAGAATGTGACCCAGAGTCAACTAAGCAGGGCTCATAAAGACTGAAGCAACAACAGGGACCCTGAGGACTAGGTCCCAGCTAGGTCCTGGGCACATTCCTTAAAGGTGGGTAGCTTGGCGTTCTTATGGGACTGAGAGTGGGAGTGGGGGATCTTGGTCATTTTTGCCTGCAGTTGGGACCCTCTCCTCCTACTGGGTTGCTGTGTCCAGCCTTGCTATGAGGGTTTGGCCTAGTCTTACTGCTTCTTGTCATGCTGCCGGATTCAGCTGGAGTCCCTAAGAGGCAGTGGTGTATCTTGGACACTAAGTTCATTAAGAAACTACTAGAGTTAGTGAGCAAATTGAGCAGTCACAGAATACAAATTCAACTTACAAACTCAAATGATTAGGAAATAAGAAAACAACTTTATTTAAACTATTCTAATGATAGGAATAAATAAAATACTTGGAACAGAATTTCCTTACAAGGTCTAAGATTTGTACTTGAAAAGTTCAAAATGAGCCAGGCAGTGGTGGCACACGCCTTTGATCCCAGCACTTGGGAGGCAGAGGCAGGTAGATTTCTGAGCTTGAGGCCAGCCTGGTCTACAGTGTGAGTTCTAGGGCTATAGAGAGAAATCCTGTCTCAAAAATCAAAATGAAACAAAACAAAAAACCAAACCAACCCAACAAACTAAAAACAAACATAAAAAGAAAGGGAGGAAGAGAAGAGAAGAGAAGAGAAGAGAAGAGAAGAGAAGAGAAGAGAAGAGAAGAGAAGAGAAGAGAAGAAGGGCTGGAGAGATGGTCGAGTGGTTAATAACACTGCTCTTCCAGAGGTCCTGAGTTCAATTCCCAGCAACCGCATGGTGGCTCACAACCATTAAAATGGTATCGATGCCCTCTTCTGGTGTGTCCAAGGACAGCACCACTGTACTCACATACATAAAATAAATAAAATCTTTTAAAAAGAGAAAAGAAAGAAGAGAGAGAAAAGGAGAGAGGGAGAGAGAGATCAAGAGATCAGGAGATTGAGAGAGAGAGAGAGAGAGAGAGAGAGAGGAGAAAGGAAATTCAAAATGGTGCCAGGCACGCGTACTCTCATCCTAGCCTGGCACTCTCCAGAAGTCAGCAACAGTGGGTCAAGTATGCCTCACGTTACAATTCCTCCTTTTTCACTTCTTCGCCCTGTCTTTAATGACCCAGGTAGTCACACTGGGTCCACCTAGACATTTTGTGAAATTTCTTCTCATCGATTAGCATAATTACACTTGCAAAGTTCCTTCTGCTACGTAAGGAGACTTGCCATGCTTGGCTGATAAGGAATGCAGGCATCTGGTGGGGTATTACTCTACCTGCTCTAAATTAAACACAGTAGCTGGCTTTGAAAAAGTAGTCAAGGCTACATTGTCTGGGACGAAGAAAGGACAATCACTAACTAAGAAGTTCTGGACTATACTCAAAAGTGGCTATGAAATAAATGGACAGGTGGTGCCCAAATCTTTAAAAAGCTTATATTCTTTGCTTAAGAAATCTGAATTTGGCGTGTGGCATATGCCTATAAGCCCAGCACTCAGGAGGCAGAGGCAGGCAGATCTCTGAGTTTGGGGCCAGTCTGGTCTATAGAGCAAGTTTCAGGACAGCCAGGGCTACACAAAGAAACCCTGCCTCAAAAACAGACAGACAAACAGCCCAGAGAACCTTAACCGCTGACAGTCCCGGCCCACTGCTCAAGTGCCTTGATTACATACAGGCACGACTGCATCTGGTCCTTTATTCCACTTTTATGCCTAAACTAATGCTTAGCCCACTGGCTGGTATCTAGTTAAGTGACAACTAAGAATAAAATATGTTGCGTAGACTTACAGTTACTATCTTCTGGGACGATGATGGTTACTCTAAAACAAATTAAAACTCCGAAGAGTAGGAAAGAAAAATCGACACATGAAACTTACCGATCTGTTTGCAAAACATGGATAAGATGTTCCATAGCTTGGATTCCCACTTCCAGGCGGTATTTCTGCACAGTAGACGAGAAAGTGTTATTACAGAAACTAATGCTGGTCTACAGAGTGAGTTCCAGGAGAGCCGGCTCAGCGGCTGAGGGCACTGGCTGCTCTTCCCAGCACCTGGGCTTGAATCCCAGCACCCACAAGGCAGCTCACAGCTGTCTGTAACTCCACTGCGTCTTCTGGCCTCTGCAAGTACAATGCATGCAAGTGGTGCAGACAGACATACAGACAAAACACCCATACACGCAAATTAATCAATTTTTTCAAAGAAGCAGTAATTGAGTGTTACGAACCTTAGAAAGTGATTTAAGGGCACGCACAGCATTTCTTCGGTCATCCAGTAAAGTAGATGAAGCTACACGGTCACAAAGTTTCTGAATCTATCAGTGAAAAATAAAACAGCATTACAAGAAAATAGGAGAAACAATCATATTTTGCACTCCCAAATTCATACTATTTAATTTTGAAGAAGAATCAGCAAATGGTATATTGAAGAAGTGGTTTATTGGGCTGGAGAGATGGCTCTTCCAAAGGTCCCGAGTTCAATTCCCAGCTCCCTATCATCTGTAATGCGATTTGATGCCCTTCTCTGGTATGTCTGAGACAGTGATAATGTATTCACATACATAAAACAAATAAGTAAATCTTTAAAAAAAAAGTGGTTTTTCTATTTATGTAGTATATCGAATTACAGAGATCTTTTTACCTCATTAAAGACTTGAGAAGTGGGAAGGGGCAAATAAGAAGTCAACTCAGTAAGTCAAAGCAGCTGAGAAATTAGAGAGTACACTGGTAGGGGCAGAGGTCAGTAACCGTGCTTAGCAGGGTATTATTCAGCTGAGCAGTCAGGTCAGGCAGGTAGGTTATGGTCCAAGTTACTAACGTGCACTGTGCTACCCTCACAGTGCAACTGTGCACTGGGCTAAGGGAATTCAAGATATGTACAAAATGTTTTAAGTTTTAACAAGTTTCCTTTTATATAATTTTTATTTTATCGTACGAGTGTTTTGCCTGCATGTGTCTGAGCTGCACCTGCTGACCTGGTGCACAGAGACCAGAAGTGGGCATCAGATGTCCTGGAACTGGAGTTAGACAGCGTGAGCTATGATATGGGTGGTGGGAAGCAAACCTTGGTCCTCTGTAAGAAGTGCTCTTAACTCCCAAACCATCTCTCCAGCCTCCAATTTTAAAGTTCTAAGTGTCTCAAGATCTTTAAAGACAGAATATGTCTACTTTAAAATAACTGACAGGAATTAAAATTCAAGTTGAACTTAAAAATAAACATCAGAGTAGTAATATGACAGAATACATTTGGATAAATGTCTACCAAATGAGTAAAGTCAAACAAATTGTGACATATGTGATGGACCCCATATAGCTATTCAAAAGAATTAACTGTACTGACATAAAAAGAGCATCACACAATAAAATAGGCAATAGGTAAATAAGCCCACAGAAACAAAAGCATGTATGTAAAATAACTATATTTATTTTGTATGTGTGCATGTGTGTAGGTGTACATGTGTCTAGGTAGGTATGGGTGTGTGTATGTATGTATGTACATACGTATGTGTATGTGTATGTATATGTGTGTGAGAGAAAGGAGGGGAGAGAGAGGGGTGAGGAGAGGGAAAAGGGGAGGGGGCGGACACATTCTCTAGAAAACCACTCTTGTTTCTACCCTGTAAGTCTGAGGAACTGAATTCAGGCCTGGTAGCAAGTGTCTTTACCAATGAAACCATCCTGCCTGCCTGCAAATGTGTATTTTTACAATTGTACTGAAGAATTAGATCCCCAATATGACAAATATCCCATCTAAAACCCAAATCCTGAAAAATAAAATCATTGTAGAGCTACAGAACAGTTAGGAAAAAAGCAGACAAACCCTATAACCATCAAACGATAAAAGAATTTTCAGATGTATATTAAGAGAACACTTATCGGACTGGCGAGATAGCTCAGCAGGTAAGAGCACTGACTGTTCTTCCGAAGATCCTGAGTTCAAATCCCAGCAACCACATGGTGGTTCACAACCACCCATAATGAGAGCTCACGCTCTCTTCTAGTGTCTGAAGATAGCTACAGTAAATCTTTGGGCTGGAGCTCCTAAATTCAATTCCCAACAACCATATGAAGGCTCACCACCATCTGTACAGCTACAGTGTACTCATATACATAAAATAAACAAATCTTTAAAAAAAAAAAAGAGAACACATCACTTCTGTTATTTAAGACACAGTTCAAAGAACAAAAATGGTTAAGGCCTAGACTTGAAGAAAACATCTGGTAAAGAAACTGTGTTAAAACTACTCCTTTTTAGGTCAGTATTTTATTAAAAATTGATAAGGCCAGGTGTAGTGGCTTATGCCTTTAATCCCAGTACTTAGGAAGCAGACACAGGAAGATCTCTGTGAGTTTGATACCAGCTGATCTACACAGAATGTTCTGGCTGACCAGGGCTACACAGTGAGATTCTGTCTCAAAAAAACAAAAAACAAAAAAAGGGGGCTGGAGAGATAGTTCAGAGGTTAAGCGCACTGACTGCTCTTCCAGAGGTCCTGAGTTCAAATCCCATAACCACATGGTGGCTCACAATCATCTGTAATGGGATCCGATGCCCTCTTCTGGTGTGTCTGAAGATAGTGACGGTGCATTCACATACATAAAATAAAAACCTTTAAAAAACAAACAAAAACAAACAAAACTTGCTATGCGCTTATTAAGTTACTTTGACAATTCTATAAATGAGGTTTTAGTACATCACTCAAATGCTTACACCTTTTATATCTGAATAGTATTTAAACATAGTGTTCTCCAAATTGTATTCCTGCTCCCTGCAGTGCTCTAGGAGACTGTAGTCTTTCTCTAATTTCTGAGCAAGTGGGAAATATGCAGTCACGTGCGATGCTGTGTGTGTGTGTGTGGGGGGTGTTCCTAGGATTCAGGGCACTTCTCTACACTGCACATAGGCGTGGTCTCCAAGCCAGGTGTATTTTATTATTCATTCTAGCTACTCACACTTACAAATCACTTCTACCTTAAAATTTAACTACCATGGTCATGATTTCATTGAGTCTTCAAAATGAAACACTACAATTTTCTCTTTGTTAAATAGCTGGCTCACTTCTTTTTTCTACAATAAGTTTTTACTGTTAGAAAAACAATGTACTTCTCTCTTGAGAACATGAAGCTTGTGATTCTGTTTAAACAAGGTAAGTCAAAGTAGTATTCCTGAGTAGCACAGTAGTCTCCTCCCTCCGGTACTGTGCGTCTTTCATCAGTTTTGTGGATTTTAAGTCTCCTTTTGTTTTTGTAGAGGTGGATGGCTGTGCTATGTTGAGTATTATTTGAGTATTTTCCTGTCATTGCTCAGCCCAAGACATCCAGTATTAGGATTCTAGACAAAGAACTTTTCTCGTTTTTGAATACTTAGTTCTAGTGGCTGAATAATACTTCTGGTTGGACTGTAGCAAACGCTAACTTCCCTCACAGCCCTCCATGGTAGCACACCAGGTAACCCCAGCACCTAGGAGTCAGGCAGCAGCATCAAGAGTTCAAGGTCAGGCTACAAAATAAGTTCAAGGCTAGCCTAAGCTACACAAGAACATGTAGGGGCCCCCAGCTACTACTGCTGATACTGGAGGAGAAACGGCTTTAGGAAAATTTGAGGACATGTTCACAAGGAACACAGGAAGACATGTTCACAAGGAACACAGGAGACCATGTTCACAAGGAACACAGGAGGTCATGTTCACAATGAACACAGGAAGACCATGTTCACAAGGAACACAGGAAGACCATGTTCACAAGGAACACAGGAGACCATGTTCACAAGGAACACAGGAAGACATGTTCACAAGGAACACAGGAAGACATGTTCACAATGAACACAGGAGACCATGTTCACAAGGAACACAAAAGACCATGTTCACAAGGAACACAGGAGACCATGTTCACAAGGAACACAGGAGACCATGTTCACAAGGAACACAGGAAGACATGTTCACAATGAACACAGGAGACCATGTTCACAAGGAACACAGGAGGTCATGTTCACAAGGAACACAGGAGACCATGTTCACAAGGAACACAGGAAGACATGTTCACAATGAACACAGGAGACCATGTTCACAAGGAACACAGGAGACCATGTTCACAAGGAACACAAAAGACCATGTTCACAAGGAACACAGGAGACCATGTTCACAAGGAACACAGGAAGACATGTTCACAATAAACACAAAAGACCATGTTCACAAGGAACACAGGAAGACATGTTCACAAGGAACACAGGAGACCATGTTCACAAGGAACACAGGAGACCATGTTCACAAGGAACACAGGAGACCATGTTCACAAGGAACACAGGAGGTCATGTTCACAAGGAACACAGGAGACCATGTTCACAAGGAACACAGGAGACCATGTTCACAAGGAACACAGGAGACCATGTTCACAAGGAACACAGGAGGTCATGTTCACAAGGAGCACAGGAGACCATGTTCACAAGGAACACAGGAAGACATGTTCACAATAAACACAGGAGGTCATGTTCACAAGGAACACAAAAGACCATGTTCACAAGGAACACAGGAGGTCATGTTCACAAGGAACACAGGAGACCATGTTCACAAGGAACACAGGAGACCATGTTCACAAGGAACACAGGAGACCATGTTCACAACATTAGCGTTTGGGTGTTTGTTCTGTTTCTGACTCTACTTGAGACCTAAGTAATCTTGTATTTGAACACACAGCCATGAATCTCCTGCTGTTGCTGCTGGAAGGCATGTCACCTCCTGCTCATATTCAAGATGACTGTGGTGCCTTAGTGATCTTCCTGGAAGGAAGTGTGGCCCTGCTACTCTCCACAGACAGCTACAACCAAATACATCGCCTATGCCCAAATCCTACAAAGGTTTGTTTTTGTTCAAACACAGGCCTACATCTTTCAATTTCTGTAGCATTGAACTGCTTAATTTCTATCTAGAACTTGTCATCTTAAAAGCCGTCACTCCCAGTGTTTCTTGCTGCTGTGTAACTGTGCTCAGCTGCACTTCCTTTTAGTTATGATAAGTCTGTGTGCGAGTCTGTCCACACACACAGAACACTTTCTGAGACTCCCTGTCACCACATTCTAACCAACAGGTTAGAATTCCAAGGTCATAAGGTTCTTAAAGGGAACATTGTGTTCCTCACTCCTCTTCTAACTTGTCTCAGCCTGGAATGTGAACTTGATGGCACTAAAGCATCTTCACTAGTTCAAATCCGTATAGTGCTGTCAGTGATCTAAGGAGCAAGGTCCCCTGCGGCCTACCAGCTTGAACTTTTACTAGACAAAGAGAAACTTCTTTCTCCTTTAAATCTGTCTACTAGCTTTCCTGACAGCAGCTGAACCAATGCCCTCAAATAATAAACTCATTTTACAGGTAATGCAAACCTAAACTCTGGGAAAGCACATTTTTAGCAGGTAGATTCAATCTTTAGTGCAACACACACACACACACAACATACACCACACACTCACTCACTCTCTCTCTCTCTCTCTCTCTCTCTCTCTCTCTCACACACACACACACACACACACACACACACACACACACACAAACCTGGTCTTGAAACAAATATTTTGGGCAAATGATCATTTTCACTAATTAGTGATTTAAAAAAGAAATCTTCAATGCCCACTATTACATATTATAAGAAGCAAATCTCAAGTAATTGTTTCAATTTTGAAAAAAGATCACTTTGTACATACATATATATATATGTATATATATACACACACACACATACATACATACATACGTACATACATACAAATAGGAGGTAGGAAAAAAGAAATTATTTTTGATGATGGAAAATGAAGTCAATTATAGACTATATATTGATTTTTATTATTCTAAGGTTTATTTTGATTCAAAAACCTTTTCAATAACCTAAGAGAAAAAAATAAAGAAATCTCTATGTCGGGTCTTGCTTTTATTTTCGCATTCTTGTTCTAAGACTGACCACTTGGCTTAATATTCATCTGCTTTATGCTTACAACTGTTCCTGCTGTGTCAGTTATGTTCTAGAAGTCACCATGGACACAGAATAGTGGGCCCTTACATACTCTCCTGCAGGGAAACACAGGTTAGCTTCCTATGAGCTGATAGTCAGATTACTGTCATGCCAATCAATAGAAAACCTTGTTTTCAGCCAGGTTTAAGGACACATCTCTAATCCCAGGACTCAGGAGGCTGAGGCAGGTGAACCTCTGTGAGTTCAAGGTCAGCCAGCGCTCAATAGTGAGACCTCATTTGAAAGAAAAATTGAAACTAAAATCTCAAACCAACAATAAGCCCTTGGTTTTATGTATATTTCTCTTTAAAGATGCCTCATCTAATAAGTATCCTTATTCATGGATACTGAACTCCAGGCCAACTGCCCTTCCTCCTGAGTGGAAGTCTTTAACTTGGTTTTCTATAAGATGTTGTCTATCCTTCCTGTGCCTAGGAAAATCACAACTCAGGTGTCGTTTGTTACAGAGAAATATCACAACAAATACAAACATGAGAAAATGTCATACTACAGAACGCTGAGACTCTGTTCCACTGAGAAATGGGGACAGGGTCAGGTGGTCTTCCTCGCCCTCTGCTGGATGTGGAAGCTGGGAGCCTGCTTCAGGGCTCCAATGTCCTCAGGTGAGCAGGTATGGGTTTGGGGGCTGCAAATACGTCCTAGTGACATTGCAAATAAGGGAACTGATAAGGACAACCTAAAGTACAGTTCTAAGTCCACTTCATTATCTATAATGTAGAAGGATCTAAAGAAGATGCGCTCTTAGGCTTATTTAATATTAAAAAATTGAATGCATGAAAAATATTCTATTTCAACCTAAGAAATAATAGCATACTTAGCATTTGGAAGTTATCTGACTTGTACATGAAATAATGTTGTTAGCTTTAGAAAATTAAAAAATTTCATATGGAAGTCTACATTTCTATTTTTTCTTGAAAACACTAGCTTGATGGTAATTAACCCCATGTTTATGCAATGTAAGTCAATTTTTAAAATTACATTTTACTTATTTGTGTGTGTATATATTTGCATGCATGTGCTATGGTGTGCATGTGGAAATCAGAGGACAACTTGTGGGAAGTAGTTCTCCTTAGGGTCTTGGGGATTTAACTCAGACAATCAGGCTTAGTGGCAAACATCTTGACTTGACCCAACATCTCACTGGTCCAGAACAATACATTTTAAAACTCACTCGCTATGCTTTTTTTTAAGATTGATTTATTTCTATTTTATGTGCTTGAGTGTTTTGCCTGCGTGTATTATGTACCTGCCTGGCTCCCTCAGGGGCCAGAATCCTCTATTGGACTCCCCAAAGTAGAGAGTTTTGAGCTACCTTGTGGGTGGTAGGAACCATCCCTGGTTCACTGGAAGAGAAACAAGTACTCTTAGCCACTGTGTTACCTCTCTGGGCCCATATTTTATTTACTGTTACTGCATGTGCAAGTATGTTTGCAGAGGACAACTTGCAAGAGTCAGTCCTCTCCTTCTACCATGTGGAGACCCACTGTTATTAACTGTATCAGTGGGATAACAATACTAACCAACATTTTAAACTAAATCCCAGCTTCAGAGATATATGCCAATCTATATTTTAGTTTTGGTAAGATATGGTATGCTGGATAGTTTCATGTCAACTTGACACAAACCAAAGTTATCTGAGAGGAAGGCACCTCAATTCAGAAAATGCCTCCACAGCCAGGTAGTGGTGGCGCACGCCTTTAATCTCAGCACGTGGGAGGCAGAGGCAGGAGGATTTCTGAGTTCGAGGTCAGCCTGGTCTATAGAGTGAGTTCCAGGACAGCCAGAGCTACACAGAGAAACCCTGTCTTGAAAAAAAAAAAAAGTAAAAGAAAATGCCTCCATAAGACTGGGGTGTAGGCAAGCTTTTTCTTAATTAGTGATTGATGGGGAGGGCCCAGCCCATTGTGATGTTGCCCATCCCTGAGCTGGTGGTCCTGGCTTCTATAAAATGTAGGTTGAGCAAGCCACCGGAGCAAGTAAGCAAGCAGGAACCATTCATGGCTTCTGCATCAGCTTTCTGTCTCTGGGTTCCTGCTCTGCTTGGGTTCCTGCCCCTACTTCCTTTGGTGATGGACTAGATGTAGAAGTGTAAGCCATATAAACCCTTTCCTTCCAGTGTTCATCACAGTAACAGAACCCCTAACTACTCAATGCAGACACATGGTAAATGCAGCATTTGCCATGTGAAAGATGGAGTCTAAAGTGCTTTCTATTTTAAAATTTATTTAGCCATGCTGTGGTGGCCCACACATTTAATCCCAGCACTTGGGAGACAGAGGTACAATCCCAGCTACCCAGGATGCTAAGGCAGGAGGATTATGAGTCAAGACCAGCCTGGGATACAGAGTAAAGCCCCACCTCAAACATAAAAGTCTCATCAACAGAACATTTGAGTCACCATAATTCACATGGGTAACTTTCAGAATGCCTTTGTGTTAAGTGCCTCGTGAGAGTCACAATTCCATTTTGCAAGTAAAACATGAAATAAAGAGCCCTGATAACAAGAGGCAAATTAGATATACAGAACTGTAACTGGATGATCTGCTTATTAAAACTAAAACGGGGAACTAATAATGTCACAGTAATAAAAGCAATGGGAATGGCTAATAATGTCACAGTAATAAAAGCAATGGGAATAGCTGGGAGTGGGACAGAAAAATGAAGGACATGGAAGCCTGGCTAGAGAAGATGGCTCAGTGAGTCATCACTCAATCGTCAATCATCGGATGGCCTGAGTCTGATCCCCAGAGCCCAGGAAAAGGGAGAAGGGAGAACTGACCAAGTTGCCCAGCCATGGCATGCATGCCCCATAATAAAATACAGTTTAAAAAAACAGAAGACAAAAAGCTACCAAAAGACAAAGAGGGGATTAGGGCCACACAAAAGCAGAATGCAGGACAGTGACATCAGGGCCTGCAGGAGTCCTCCTCATAGGAGTCTAATAGGCATGAAACAAATGAATGAAAGGAACAATTAAATCTCTAGCTCTTAAAGGGGCAAGAGAAATGGCTCACTTCAGAGCACTTGTTGCTCTTTGAAGTCCCAGCACTTACACAGCGACTCACAGCCATCTCTACCTCCGGTTTTAGGGGACCTGACACCCTCTTTTGGCCTCCTTGGACACCAGACCCATATGTAGTACACAAACATACATCCTGGCAAAAAATTCTCATACAGATAAAGCTAAATAAATAATATATTAAAAATATTTTTAAGAGAGCCCTCTACATTTAATAATTTAAGAGGGATCTGTTCACCTACTACCAACTTCCTATAATGGTCTATCCTTGCTTTCTCTGAGTTTAAAGCATAATTGTACCTTCCTAAAGAGAACTCCCAAGGAAGACTCTTTGTGGTAGTACTAAAACAATTCATGAGAACCTACAGTTAAAGCATAATGCATTAATAATATAAAATGTTTCTGCTAATCAATGACAAGCAAGGACAAGGATTTGCTTCCAATGTAGCTCTGTAACTCTGAAGACAAGAGAGAAACAAAGGCCAGTCGTCCGATGACCTCAACAAGTCTATCATGAAACTTGTCTACCAAACAGCCTGTCATAAATACCAGCATCTTAAAATCTAACACTACAAGGGTTATAGAGATGGCCCAGTGGTTAAGAGCACTGGATGTTCTTCCAGAGGAGGCTGGTTCAACCTGCAGCACCCACATGGAAGTTCACAACTATCTGCAACTCCAATCCAGGGGATCTGAAGTCCTCTTCTGGCCTCCATAGGCACCAGTCACACCCATGGTGCTGGCAAAACACTCACACACATAAGAATAAATAACTTAAAACAACAACAAAACCCCTAACATTATAGGGCTGGCAAGATGGCTCACAGATAAAGGTTCTTCCTGCCAAGCCTGATGACCTGGGTGCTATCCCTGCAATTCACATGTGGTAAAGGCAGAACTATCCTGATTGGCAGACGAGTGCATATGGCTACACGTGCACCCATATCCAGATACACAGGTAACATGCACACACAGAAACAATAAATGTTCAAAAAATGTAACACTATACAAGTTTTCAAATTAAAGATGATTAGCACTTTATATAAGAAATGTTTACAATACTTCTCTGGTATAAAAACAAGTCTAACTTTTCCTTGATGTTTGGACTAGCTAAATAGTCAACATAGCATTTTTTAAAAAGTAATTTGCTATTTTTTTAAAAGATTTATTTATTTCATGTATGTGAGCACACTGTTGCTGTCCTCAGACACACCAGAAGAGGGCATCAGATCCCCATTACAGATGGTTGTGAGCCACCATGTGGTTGCTGGGAACTGAACTCAGGACTTCTGGAAGAGCAGTTAGTGCTCTTAACCACTGAGCCATTTCTCCAGGCCCAGTATAGCATTTTTATATAGTGAATTTCTGGGCTGGGTATGGTAGTTTATAATCCCAGCACCTGGGCTGAGGCAGTTGAATTCTGAGTTCAAAGAGAGACCCTGTCTCAAAATCAAGCAAACAAACGCAAGCCTCTAGGAATGAACTGGGTATATTCTCTCCTAGGAGATAATCCAGTTCAAGGTGATTGTAATTACTCCCTGAATCACAAGGTTTCAGGGTTTATTCTTTTAGGTATAGAGCTACTGATCACAGAGAACTCTTGAAAAACAGAGACTAGATAAGCATATTATATACTTACATCACAGTATAATAGACTGCTAGACAATTTTTCCCTAGGTACATTTCTCAGAGAAGTAAACACACAAAGTTCCCTGACATCCAGGGTCTAGAGAGAAAACTGTGAAAATAGCACCCTCCCTATACGTCTCCATATAGGGAGGTTAAGGGGGATTTTCTGTTTTGTTTGTGACCACCGGACAACAATCCCTTGGTAACAAGCTGTTTTCTAGGACATCCTAAAGAATGTTATGTACATTTACAAGGTGGAACCCCCTGTGATAGTGTTAGGGCATGTAAATTGTAAGTGATTCTAGCTTTCTTTCTTTTTTTTTAAGGAGCCCAAAGTAATTAACCTTCAAAATGGAAAGTGTCTTTAATATAACAAGTCAATAAGGCATCTTTGCTTAGACATAAAAGTCATCAGAAGCAAATTACTCTCCTGGTTTTCTCTGACACTACTCTAGCAAGCCACGCCAAGGGAGAAAACATTCCAATCAAGACACCGACCTAGTTACTAGCAATAGATGGGAGTGGCAACTCCAGGAGGCGTCTCAGAGCATACACTTATACTAACACTACCATGTACTCCGTTACACACATAAAATATGCATCATCAAAATCTCTTTTTTGTTACTATGATAGGCAGGGCATGCTCACACCACAGTGCTCATGCAGAGCATTAGAGGACAGCTCTGTCAGGCTGGTTCTCTTCCTCCTTTTTGTGGGTCCCGGGGACTGAAGGTTGTCAGGCTTGCATGGCAAGTGACGTACCTGCTGAGTCAGCAGCCAGCCCTAAACTGTGATGTAAGATCACATTCCTCCCTGAGCAATTTTCGTTAAAAGCGCACCTGTGGCTAGCTAGCTTGTTAGCCCTCCTGCTTTCTGAGCCAGTTCCTCCAGATCAACCCCCACAGAGACGCCTGCAGCAGAACAGGGACTCTGTAGCTGTAGTCTGCTGGCCACTTTTGTGTCTCGGGATCTAACCTGAAAACAGAAAGAACTCCTACAACTTATCAAAGATATTCACATTTCTTATGGACTTTTCAAGAAACTATCTTTTAAAACCAGTACTAGTTGAATAGAAGACATAAAACTAAGAACACATGAGCATTCACAAGTATGTGTGTGTAGCCCAAGGTGAAAGGGGTTTCAATCATCAGATGCCAGTGTCTTTCTCTACCTTAAGGGGGTGGGGGTGGGGGAGAAGAAACCAAATTAAAAAGCACTAGACTTTAAAAGCCAAAGTGTACTGTGGGTGGAATTCTAGATTTAAAATGTTCCCCCCCCCCTTTTTTTCACAGACTTGCTGATGATCTTGTGATACAAATACAGATCTTTACTACTTGGCTGGTTTTGAGGAATATCTTAATAAAAGTCCAAAGTTCCTCTTAGCTGAGGCTATGAAAGGTTAGGCACACACAGTCCTCAGTGTTACTCTTGTCACACACAGGAGATGCTAAGCTAGCCTGGGTGTAGCTTACTCATCCAGGTTGAATTTCTAGCACAGAAACTACTCCCACCCTACACCCACCGACTGCACCCCCTCCTACATTCCATAATAAAGAAAGAAAAAAGTAAAGGTAGGAAAACAGCTAAAGCAATCTGTACACTAGAAAAATCTGGGTAAAAAGCCTGACACAGCCGGGCGGTGGTGGCGCACGCCTTTAATCCCAGCACTTGGGAGGCAGAGGCAGGTGGATTTCTGAGTTCGAGGCCAGCCTGGTCTACAGAGCGAGTTCCAGGACAGCCAGGGCTATACAGAGAAACCCTGTCTCGAAAAACCAAAAAAAAAAAAAAAACAAAAGCCTGACACAGAGACTTCACTCATCTAACAACTGTGGAGGAATGAAATGACATTGTTTACTACCTAATATTTGTAAGTTGCTCTGACTGTAATATCTGTGGTTTACTTGAAATACAAATCTAATTTACTAATTTTAAAAAATGTGTATGAAGGGGGGCTTAGAGATTTAGCTCAGTGAAATGTAGTGAAGAAGTTTTTATAGTTCATATATTACTAGGGGAAAAAACATATGAAATACAACTGATTCTTGGACAAAAAAGACACTTTAAAAGATGATATATATATATATATATTATGTGTGTGTGTGTGTACCATATTAATAGTAGAAAGAACAAGACATGCTCACCTAGTTGTAAAGCAATGGTAGTTCTGTGAGGAAAGAGATTAGTTGTAGTTTATTGGGCAAAGAAGTTAGGGGTGCATACTAAGAAGAGCAGGCCGAATTCAAATAAAAGAGGCTTTTCACTAGAAAAAAATGAAAAAGAAAGAATGTAGAGTCATTCTGAAGATGATACTATATAGTTTTGCAGCAATGGAAGAACCTACATAGTAGATGATTATACGGTAAATGTTCAAAGCCCTGGTTAGTCAAACATGTAGGCCAAATCAAAAATCGACAATTAAAGCATCTAATATTACACCATGCACCCTACTGAGGCTCTATAAATCCATGTCAATTAGTGGCCATGGTCCTTGCTGCACTTGCTGACAGAATCAGAACTAACTTTGATCATACAGTAACTCAGTGAACTGTACAAGGGCATCCCTTTCTCTTTACATGGTCACCAGTGACACTGGGCATCATTATGAAATCATGATGAGAAACCATGATGTTGATCCACACACACTGAGCCAAAGCGTCCCAGCTCTAGCTCTGCAATACCAATCAATTGCACAAGTTACTTTCCTAAGTGAGGAGGCTTGACCTCTCACTGCTCCAGAAGGAACCTCGGCTTTAAACTCCTCTAACTCTGAAGAACTAACTCATCACCTCTTCCACAGAGGTCACTGTGACAAGGCCAAAGGATAATCTCAGTCTAACCTACTGGAGCGGAGACTATCCTTTCCTGAGCATCTACTAAGGTCTGCACTTTCTGTTTCTCGCTTTAAAGGCCCATTACAGCCACGGCAGCCACAGCACTTCTGACTTAGAAAGTGTTAGCTTTCCCTGATCTGTCCAAGTCAATCAAGCCTGGAAGCCTGGATTCAAACCAAGGTCTAGCTTCAAAGCAAGCTCTTAATTTGTGTCTCTGACACGCAAGCGAAGGCTAGAGACGGGCTGTGACTATGGTAAGCTAGAGTCCCTGGTTTTCCAGGAACAGCAGCCTTGTTGCTGTGTGGGAGGGAAGAAGGGAAGCCAGGTATTGGGGGGGAGAGGAGATCTGATTTTCAAAAGCAACAGACTTTAACAGCCTTCACTCAGTTCTAACCTGGTGGGAAGTCTGGCTCAGTGGCAGAATGCTTGCCTTGCATGTAATCAGGCCCTGGATTCGGTCCTAGGAACTCCTCCATCTCCCCCAGTACTAACTACATTAGTAAAGTACACTAACTACATTAGGTTCTGGTCAAGTTACTACTTTAATTCTCTCTTCATTAGTAAAGACTACATCCTATCTTGCAGGGTATTTTATGACCCTCTGAATCCACAAAACAGAGCTATGTCAACCATCCAAAGTTTATTTTTAAAATGTCACACACGGTCATTTTATCTTCGGTATATCCAAATTCATTATTCTCAAGTAAGCCATCCACAGCAGTTCCCAATTGGATCCGCAAACTTCACAGGAAGTGTATCCTAAACATAAAACCAAACCTTGGTTTTCCATGTCTTAATAATTAAAAAAAAAAAAAAATTAGCAAATCGTGTCACCAATAGAGCAGAAGAGTCCCTAGAGTAACAGATCACTACGGCGTGCATGAGAAGTATTGCCACATGACACATTTGGGTGAACCTGAAAAGTAGGGTCTGAACTACCAACCCTAAGCAAACGCCCATTCTTACAGCTGATGGGGCAGGAACAGGTGGCATTGTGCCCCAAGAATATCGTTTTATTCTTAGCCACCAGCCTTGACCAACAGCTGGGTTTTAACCTCCTTCCAGCCCTCCAGAGCCGGGTTTCAGCCGGCACCGAGGCCGGCCGACAGGTTAAAGGGAAGGAGGGAGGGGCCGCGCGATCCGTCGCCGCGCCAGGTCCCCGAAGTCCTCCTGTCACCACGGCCCGGGCTGCGCCGCCGCGTGGGGAAGCTCGCGCGTCCGAGCAGGGAGAAGGAAGGCGAAGGAAGCGGCGTGGACGCTCCGTTCTCGCCCAGCCCGGCCCCAGCCCGGCCCTGGCGCTGCGCTCACCGTCTCAGCTTCTGTGTGCTGGGGTCCGGCACTCTGACCCCCCATCACCCCGCGGAGGAAATTCATCTCGTCGCTCAGCCGCCGGCTTCACCGGCCCCTCTGCCAAAGAGAACACGACCGCCCCCTCGCCCCCGAAGGGCCTAGCCCCCGAGCCGGCTCTCCGCACTCCCCAGCCTCCGCCACCGCCGCCTTCTACTCTGCAGCCGCTCCGGCCCCCTGAGCCCGGAAACAGCCACCGCCACCAGCCGCGATGCGCATGCGCGGGGACGTGGCGTTACGTGGCGGCTCGAAGGGCGAAGGCAAAAGGGGAGAGGAGGGAGCCCGGGGCCGCCGGCCACGCCCACCCGCGGGCCTCCCACCACGTGGGCACGCCCCCTCCTCCGCCTTGCGCGGCTTGCGGCTGCTGGCCACGGTCACCCACGTGGTCGCAGCCCTGCCCAGTTGGCTCCGGAGGCTCTGATTAGACGACGCGCTTCGGCTGGTAGGTGTTTTGTAGCCGAGCTGGACGGACTGCAAGCTGTCAAACCTGAGGGCTTATTTTGTTGAGACGAAAGTGAAATTTTCCTTTGGCCAGCGTGACAGGTAAGGGTATGGGGGGTGGGAGAGAAAGAAGGGTGTCCTGTCGCCTGGGAGGATTCGTTTGGTTCTTTTGGTTAAGCGGTACGAGCGAGGTGGCCTTTTGATCCTGGCAAATTGCATTTCTACACAAGGCTTTGTTTGGTGGTAAAGGGGGTGCTATAGACCCCTCATTCCACTACCACTGGAGGGCGCGTTTCTAAGTTCTTGCTCCTCAACCCTGCTAAAAGGAATTCCTAGATCTAAACAGCAGGTTCTCCGCTCATTTTCAAGTGTGAGGAGGAACCCCCATCGAACCCTGCGTTTATCTCTAATAAGAGATTAGAAATAAATTGTTCCAGAGTGTCATTTTGGTAGCATAGTGCCCTTTTTCCCCCGTTAACTCTTAATTCCTACATTTTCAATGGTTTTAACAAGCAGAATGTCATATTTCCAAATCGGTATACTTGTTCTTTCCAAATGAGGCTGCCAGGTACACATGCTTCTAGAATAGTCTTGCAGATTTCTTGACTCTGAAAGGCAGTCTAGTAAGCCAACTGACTCATGCATGCATCTCTTGGTTTCAATTCCCCACAGATGTGACGATTAAGACCTATGTCTTCCCCAGCCTCCCTCTAAAAAGAAATCAGTCTGCTTCCACGGTGTGCCCTAGCATGCTCAGTAGTTCCTCTACCCAAATAATCCCCTGGTCTATAAGGATGAATCGGAAGACTCGGGCTTTTTACCTTCACGTGTCTAATGTTGGGTGTATGGTGTGCAGTATAGAGTAATTCTCAAATCCTTCCTCTCCTCGAATACTCTGCTTGTTGATACAACTTACATCCACACTGAGGCTACAGCAGTAGGCTCCTAACTAGTTTGTCTACATTCAGCCCTGGTTTCCCTCAGTACACCCTTGGGTGAGCCCAAGAAGAAATATGTCAGTCCTCTTGTTAGAACCCTCCAGTGGTTTCCAGTTTATATAATGACATCCTAACTCCTTAGTTTGGCAGACACACCTGTTAGGGTTGAAGCTCTGGTGTCCGTCGAATACTCAAATTTTTCCCTTGCTTCAGCGTTCCCTCTCCCTTTGTGAGGCAGATTCCTGATAGTTCCTTAAGCCTCCACTAAGGCATCTTAGGAGAGAGTTCCTTGAAATTGAGACACCGATCTCTGTGCTGTCACTTTGCCCAAGGACTCTGAATGAAAACTTGCTAAGCCAAACCTAATGACTGGGCCATTTGTATTTACCAATCGTAGAGTGATTTTGATGGGTAAGTGAATAGATTGTTGAATGAATATGCGAATGGTGTGCTAAGAGAGACGATCTGTTCTGCCTGTGAATTACAGAACGCACGTCTCACAGGCTGTACTGGTTCCAAGGTCGTAAGCCTGGCCACCGGGCATGGTGGGTACTATTGCCAGAAGTACTGTGTGCCGAGTACTGTCCTCTGCTTGACATTTTGCTTTAGACATTTTCCATGGAGGCATTTTGTCGCAGCCTAAAAAAAGTAACCATTAAATTGTCACCAGTTACCAAGGAGAGTCTGCAAAGAACCTCACCTAGCAGTCTCACCTTGCCCTGAGCCTGACCTCCCCTCTTCCCCAAGCCTCACTCTGTCCTACCTTAAGAGATAAGACTCGGAGCTGGAGAGATGGCTCAGCTGTTAAGAGCACTGAGTGCCCTTCTGGAGGCCCTGAGTTCAAATCCCAGCAACCACATGGTGGCTCACAACCATCTGTAATGAGATCTGATGCTTTCTTCTGGTGTGTCTGAAGACAGTTACAGTGTACTTATATATAATAAATAAATAAATTTTAAAAACAAACAAAAAAGAGATAAGACTCTGATACGATTGGAGGGGGCTTGGCGACATCTCTGTTGTTTGGTAGTGGAACACAGGACCTTGACATTGTTACAGAATTGTTTGGGACAAACCTCGTTGAAATACCTTGTTTTAAACTTTGGTGGACATAGACGGCATGACTTACGAGGTGTCTGCCATTTGACCTGTTTTATACCCTAACACTGTGCCCTGGGCAGGCAGGACCATGGGCAGGAAGGACTGAGGGATGGACAGAGGGAAGGACTAAGGGACGGACAGTTGGGTGCAGAAGTGATGAGGGTAACCTACCACATTCCCTGGACTCACAATCTCCGTTCTGTTCTGCTCACTACTTGAGGTCTAAAGGAGAGGCAGAGAAAGTGTGAACTCTTATTTATGCCCCAGGTAGGATGTGAGGGAACCCGAGCAGGGAGCAGCTATGAAGTGAAGCGTTATTTAAGAAGAGGGTTACATATTAATCCATCAACACTGGTATGTCTAGAAAGAGTTAAGGGCACTGTCTTCTTGCTTGTGCCCTCTCGCTGTGTGGCAGAAGTCAACAGCATGGTAGTTGCTTAAGAACCACTTGTCAGCTGGGCAGCGGTGGCAAAACCCCTTTAATCCATCCAAGCACTTGGGAGGCAGAGGCAGACGGATTTCTGAGTTCGAGGCCAGCCTGGTCTGCTGGTCTACAGAGTGAGTTCCAGGACAGCCAGGGCTACACAGAGAAACCCTGTCTCGAAAACATGAAAAAGTTGTAACGGACTCTGGTGAGGGTTTGGGATGGTACGGTAAATGGTGTGTGGTTTAGTAACATTTCCACAATCTGAAACTCGGAGTTGATGACAGTCATTTCCCACTTCCTAAACTAAACCTGACCAAGAGCATCTACTAAAATTAATTATTTTGAAAACCATTTTTTTTGTTGTTGTTGTTGTCGTTGAAACCAATTCCCTTCCGTGGCCCAGCTTGCCTAGTCTCTTTTTCTGCTTGAAAATTCGGCAAAAAGAGTGAACACCATAGCATAGGTTGTTTCATAGCTTGGAGGGGCAGATAGAGGAAGGTGGTCTATGCCTTAGAGTGGTGGTCTCAACCTTCTACGTGCTGAGGCCTCAAACTACAGTTCTTCGTGTTGTGGTGACTCCCCTCCCCCAACCATAGAATTATTTTTGATATAATCTGTAACTAATTTTGTTACCATTATGAATTGTAATGTAAATATCTAATGTGTGCTCCTGCTCCTCTCTTGCTCTTGCCTTCATGTTCCTGCTCTCCCCACTCCCTTCCCACCTCTCTCTCTCTCTCTCTCTCTCTCTCTCTCTCTCTCTCTCTCTCTCTCGGCCTTTCTCCACCTCTGCTACCCTCTTAACTCCCCTCCCCATGCCCTGAATAAACTCTATTCTATACTTAAAAAAAAAAAACAAAAAACCAAAAACCTAATAGGCAAGATATCTGATAATGTGACACACACCCCCGTGAAAATGCTGGTTGACTCCCAAAGGGGTCTCGACCCCTAGATTGAGAACCACACTCATCATCCACATCACATTCCGGTTTCTGAGGCACTCCTACTGGAAAAGCCGTGTCTCAAAAACACTGTTAATAAGACCGTTCGCTACTATGCAATTAATCCAATGACAAACAACAAAATAAATTGATGGTGAGGCCTCAGTCAAAGGTCAGGACTAATCAATAGCAATGCCAAGTCCTTTACCATTTTCTTTTTTCTTCTTTTCTTTCCTTTTGTTTTTTTTTTTTTAAGCTTTTCAAGTCAGGGTTTCTCTGTATAGCCCCAGCTGTCCTGGAACTCACTCTGTAGACCAGGCTGGCCTGGAACTCAGAAATCCGCCTGCCTCTGCCTCCCAAGTGCTGGGATTAAAGGCATGCACCACCACTGCCTGGCCCTTTACCATTTTCTGCTAGGCTGTGTTCCGAGTGCTTTGCATGAGCAAACCCTCCTGGGCTGCAGATGTAGGTCTGTGTAAGAGGCTTGCTTAGAGCTGGAGGCCCCGCTCAGCAAGTACAACTCAAGTTAGTATAGTGCTTGCCAAACTTGCCTGGAGCCCTGGGTGTGAGCCCTACTACCATATCACCTCCAGGAGGTGAAGGTGCAGGGAGAGTGTGGGGGAAGGATCAGAAGTTCAACGTACATAGCAAGTTAAGTGGCGCCCAACAGGGAAAAAAAATCCCATAAACAAATAAATCCTCCTACGCATTCAGAAAGTTTGCTTAACATTTACGTGGCTGTGGATTCAATCTGCAGTACCATGATTTATGTGTGTGTGTTCACACATATTTTAGTTTATTGTTTGTTTGAGTGCTTTGTTGTATTTTCTGAGGCAGGCCTTCATTCTCTGTGTAACTCAGGTTAGCTTTGAGTCCACATCCTGAGTACTGGACTTACTGATGTGTACCATCACACCTGACCCAATAATAATTGGCTTAATCCTCACAGCAACTCAATGACACAGTGTTCTTAGCTCTGGCGAGTGGTTTCCTGTAGGCAGAGATGAGCACCCATTGGCAGTGTGGCTCCAAAGCCTGCATCCCTGTGACCTGTTATCCTTTCCAGCATCAAAAATGTGGCCATACCATAAGTTAAGGCTTGTCTTCATGTCCCTACACAATATGACGTGGACTTTGCAGCAGTATTTTTCCTGTTTGGGAAGTGTGCTTCTTCCGTTCATCTAGAGGCGTGTTGCCTCCGGGCGTCTGCCATCCCTACCCTCTTTAAGTCGGCTCAGATGTTACGCAGGTGTTGCCTGACTCTTGGAAGCCCCTCTATTCCTTCCCTCTTTGAGGCTTAATGCTTTCTCTATAATTCCCGCAAGGTACAAACTACCAGATTAAACGTACCAAGCTTAGATTTTGTAAGTGGGTGTAATGGTTTGTATATGCTCAGTCCAGGGAATGGTACTCTTAGAAGGTGTGGCCATGCTGGAGTAGGTGTGGCCTTGTTGGAGTAGGTCACTGAGGGTGTGGGCTTTAAGATCCTCATCCTAGCTGCCTGGAAGCCAGTCTTCCACTAGCAGCCTTTAGATGAAGATGTAGAACTCTCAGCTCTGCCTGCACTGTGCCTGCCTAGATGCTGCCCTGTTCCCACCTTGATGGTAAAGGACTGAACTCTGAACCTGTAAGCCAGCCCCAATTAAATGTTGTCCTTATAAGAGTTGTCTTGTCATGTTCACAGCAGTAAAACCCAAACTAAGACAGTGGGAAAATGTAAATTTTAGGATTCATCTTGTTATTGTCTGTTCCTCCCCAACTCCTAGAATTCTAACTCCACTAGAGCAAAGATTTCGGTCCTATTGTAAGTTGTTTCACCCCACTGTTTAGCGCAATATCTGACCCACTGTAGACTTATGTATAGAGCCGACTGTGTCCTTATTAAATATGCAAGGCAGAGCAGCCACGTTCCTTCAGGATCATCAGGTTTTTCTTTTAATTTATTTTTTAAAAAATAAAAAGCCTTATTTTTAAATTTTTATTTATGCAAATGGGTGTTTTGTTTATGTGTATGTCTGTACACCACATATTGCAGTGCCTTTGGTGGCCAGAAGGGGGCATTGGAACTGAATGACACGGGTGCTGGGAATCAAACCCTGGTCCCATGCAAGAGCATCCAATACTCTCTACCACTGAACCATCCGTCTGTCTGTCTGTCTGTCTGTCTGTCTGTCTGACTGAAACAGGCTGTAGTATAGCACAGGCTGGTCTTGAACCTGGCTGAGTCTGGCCTTGAATTCCAAATCCCCTTTCCTACCCCTCCCAAATTCTGCGATTGTAGCTATACACTATCCCACCTCACTTGAAAATTTTATTAATATAATAAATTTTGTAAATTTTATTCATAGATACGTTGGCAGTCTTTGGTGATTAAATGGACAGTTAACCTTTATCAGAAGTAAATATAAACATCTGTGGAAGGAAGAACTTAACATTTTTAGCATCAGATTGCAGTCCAGTTTCCCTGTGCTCAACCTATCTCCCTTTAAGGTCTACTACCCTTGGGGACGGGGAAACAGCACAGCAGTTAAGAACACTGACTGCCATGTTCCTGCAGAGGGCCCAGGTTTGATCTCCAGCACCTACACCTCAGCTCACAACCACCTGGAACTCCAGTTCTAGGGCACTGGAGACCTTCTTCCACCTCTGCAGGCACCAGACACACATGTGATGCACAGATATACATGCAGGCCAAACACCCGTGCACATTAAATAATTAAAGTTGAAAGAATGCAATTGCTCCTGACAGCTGCCCTTTCCTGTGTCTATCTTCCTGTAGAAGTATGGTGTTCACATTCAACTTGGGTCTTCCCACCTTAGTAAATTTTTTTCTGAGTTCAGGTAAACCCAGAGGCATGTTGTATTCAGTTCCTAGGACCATCTTATTTCCATCACGTTGAGAATCAGGTTTGATCATCATAGGCTGTAATCCTAGCACTTAGGAGGTAGAGGCAGGAGGATCAGGAGATCAAGGCCAGCCTACACAATCTTATAAATGGGAAGCCAGCCTGGGATACCTGAGACTCTCCCAAAACAAAGCAAAACAAAACTGTCACACGTTGCCGACCTAAAATATGTAGAAAAGTTGCCGACCTAAAATATGTAGAAAAGGGTCTGTAAGAAAGTTTCTTACCACTTTTTGGTTACCCAGGCAGTTAAGCAAGAGTATAAGTCGGGCGGTGGTGGCGCACGCCTTTAATCCCAGCACTTGGGAGGCAGAGGCAGGCGGATTTCTGAGTTCGAGGCTAGCCTGGTCTACAGAGTGAGTTCCAGGATAGCCAGGGCTACACAGAGAAACCCTGCCTCGAAAAACCAAAAAAAAAAAAAAAAAAAAAAAAAAAAGCAAGAGTATAAACATAAACAATTGTATATTCATCCATATACAATTCCGTGTGTGTAAATATAATACTGTTTTGTTGCTAATACAAATAGCTGTACTGCATCGTATCCATTGCCTTATATCTTTTATCCTTTGGTCGAGCTGAAGACTAAACCCAGAGTACCAGCCATTCTAAGTACTCACTGCCACTGAGATAGTCCACAGCCCGATTCTCTGTTTAACATAGCAGCTGTAACTTGGCGATTGTTCTAGATCAGTCTAAAGGACGTGTTCTTATTCTTTCTTGATCTGAGGCACTTTCTTTGAGACAGAGTTTCCTGTATCCCAGGCTGGCCTCAAATTCACTGTATTGTATGAGGATTACTTTGAACTTCTGATTTTCTTGCATTTACCTCCCCATTGCTGGGATTTCAGATGTGTGCCATTTTTCTGGTCCATATTTATGTGGTGGTAGCGACTGGACCTCTTGCATCCTCAGCGAGCACTCTACCAACTGCTCCAGCTCCAGAAATCCAGCTCTCTGTAGCAGTTTCCAAAGTATTGTTTAAGCTCTGGGAATCCGTGTTAGAAGAAGGAGCAAGAAACTGTCTGGGTTCAGTCACATCCTTCTCCAATTGACTGGATCTCTAATGCTTCCTGTTTGGCTTTAAACAAAAAGATTCAGAGGCAAAAATGTTGGACAATCACCCTTTATAGGTGACCAAGGCCAGGACTCAGAATAGTTGGGATATTGTGCATGCCCTCAAGTTCTAGCTTCTTGTCTACCTCTTTAAAAAGGACCTGGAATAGTTACCTTCCTGGTTCAGTTGTTTGTAAGATTAGAGCATAGTACTTGGAATGTATAATAAATGTTACAGTGAAGACCCAGACCATCCTTGGTGTGTATTGTCATGGGGGAACCTCAGCTCATCCTAAAATGCACAGAAAAATGGATGTCCTTTAAGAGATAGCTGGAGTTCTGTGCTATTAGTAACTTTAGCAGTATAAGAAAACACAGAGATATTCTTTTTTCCCTCATCCGACTGAACCATTTGCTAGATTTTTTTTAAATTTCATTTATTTATTTGTCTTTGTTTGTTTGTGGGTCATTGGGAGCATGTGTAGCGTAAAACGTGTGTAGAGTTCAGAGAACAACTTTCAGGAGCTGGTTCTTCCATCATGTGGTTCCTGGGGATGGAAGAACTCAGGGCGTGATGCTTGGCAGCAAACACCTTTGCCTGCTGAGCTGTCTCCCAAGCTCCTTGCCAGGTTTTAAAATCTTTATTACCGTCATCCTTGTTATTACTGCTATTTTTATGTGTGGGTGTTTGGCCTGCATGGATGTCTGCGCACGATATGCATGCAGCGCCTGAGGATGCTGGAAGAGAGGGTCAGATTCCCTGGGCTTGGAGTTACAGGTGCTTGTGAGCCACCATGTGGGTGCTAGGAATCAAACTCAGGTGCTCTAAAAGAGCAGCAAGTGAACCTGACCACTGAGCCATCCCTGCCCACCTCAGTGTCTTTAGAATGCCTTTTCAGCAACTCCCCTAACACATTGTGTCCGTTCTGTGGCTTTGCAAAATAACAGCAAATGATGCTGTTATTTGATGAATTTGTATTGTGTGCTTTATTTTTTTCTGTCTGCAAGGAGAGCTAGACCTTTTTTAAAAAAATGCATCGTCCTGGTGTGTATCTAAGTTTTAAGAAAGTTCGATAAAAAGAAGTGCTTACTCATGGAGATATCTAAATTAGGAATACCAAACAATTTTTTCTTTTTTTTTTTTTTTTAATAAAACTGTCGAGTAACAAGTTTCTGGGATCCAGGCTGTTGCCCTTTTGCTTCTGTGAGGCATTTGACCGTCACCTCCTCACCTCCATTGCCCTCTCCCTCTCTCTACAGCTGGCTGAACAGGCAGGTCCTAAGCAGTTAAGACAAGGGATTAACATTTTTATTGTCCCATTCCACAGCTAGGCCAAAGCCTTTGAAGTTCTCACTGGCTGATGCCAAGATTCCATGAAAGTATAAGATGATTTATTATAGTCACAGCCCCTTCTCCAGTGAGCCTGGGTTACAGGACAAGTTACAGCTGTCCGTCTTTATTTGCTGGTGGCCCATGGAGGAGGTGGGCAGGCTGAATATTAAGGCTGCCTGTCTTTTGAGAACAGAATGTAGTCTGTCAAATCAGCCTGAGCTTCTGGGTCTAGAAACTTCCAAAGCTAGCCAGCCTACACCTTTAAAGTCCCATCCCTCCCTTCCAGGTTTGTTTTTTAAATTTTAATCAACACCTCTCCTCCAACCCCTCCCGTGTGTGTGTGTGTGTGTGTGTGTGTGTGTGTGTGTGTGTGTAATACTGGGGCTTAGACCATGGGTTGCAAGCATACCCCCACCCCCAATTCTAGTTGGTTAATGGAGTTGATGATGGGGTGCCAATGCCATATGATTAGTGACTCCACCCCCTAACTCCCACCCCACCTCCGCCAAATAACCAGGAAAGGCTCAGCTGAATAACTTATAGGTGGAGACCCCAGAACTATCATAGACAAGTACATTGGAGAAGAGCGTTGGGTGTAGACATTACTCACTGCCAGTCATTCATGAAGCCCTGGACAAGTGGTGTGAGAGGTGGAAAATAAGTCGAGAAGAATAGACATGACGTGCCAAGAGACAGAGGCCTCTTTTCTCTGCTGCATTAGCATATTGGTAGCATCCATTCTGTGGCTCTGCAAGTCCTTCCACAGAGCATGCTGTTATTTAATCTATGGAATTTTGTATCACATTGTATTTCTATCTGAAAGGAAATAACTGAAGGTAGATGTGGTGGTTTGAATAAGAATGGCTCCCATAGGGGGCTTTAGAGAGGGTTCAGTGGTTAAGGGCACTGACTGCTCTTCCAGAGGTCCTGAGTTCAATTCCCAGCAACCACACGGTGGCTCACAACCATCTGTCATGGGCTCTGACACCCTCTGCTGGGTGTCTGAAGACAGCTACAGTGTACTGGTATACATAAGATAAATAAATAAATCTTTAAAAAAAAATGGGTCCCATAGTCTCATATTTGAATGCTTAGTCACCGAAGAATGGCACCATATGAAGGGGCTAGAAGGAGCAGGAGGTGTGGCCTTTGGAGTGGGTGTGGCCTTGTTAGCTTGTCACTGGGGGTAGGCTTTGAGGTTTCAAAAGCCCATGCCAGGCCTGGGCTCTCCTGCTATGTATTAGGAAGTAGCTCCCAGCTGCTACTCTTGTGTCCTCTCTGGCTGCCACCATCTCCCGCCATGATAGTGGACCGAACCTCTGAACTGTAGCCAGTCCCAATTAAAGGTTTACTTTTCTAAGAGTTGCCTTGGTCACGGTGTCTCTTCACAGCAACAGAGCACTAAGACAAGAGATAAAGAGTTAGTAGAGCCCTGACTTGCCCGCCTCGCCTCCTTCTCTCCACCTACTGAACATGTCTCTCCCAAACAGCCACGACGTCTGTGAGACCCAAAGTGACCCAGAGCCAACTCTAGAAAATCTACCAAGTATTTGTCTCTAGTGTAAAATACCTGAGATGCAGGCTGGCCGGATCACTCGGGAGGTACAGGTGGTTTTGCCAACTGCTGGTACGGGCCTGGTGACTTGAGTTCCAGACCAAAGGGGGAAACTGTCTCCAAAGCATGTGATGGGGTCCTGTGGGCACTGACACATATACAGTTGAAAAGCCAATACCCAGGTGTAGTGGTACATCCCTTCAATCCCAGTGCCCAGAAGGCAGAGGCAAGAGATCTGTTTGTTGTCGGCCTCCTGGAGCTAAGGGAGGATCAAAGATCAGGATCCAAGATCTCCGCAGATCATGGCGGCCATTCTTCCCGAAAGCATCTGCTAACTAGGCCTGGGCCTAGAATCTGGGCCAGAGCGAAATGCGGATTTTGGTATTAATTTGATGGTATTGGTCGACGTCAGGAACTTAAAGAATGTTCAGAATCCACACCATTTTAAACAAAGCCAGGCAGTGACACGTTGAACCCATTTCATTTGAGCCTGTATTAGCTCTTAACCACTGAGTCATCACCCAAGCCCCTGGCTAAGCAAGCATTATGGGGTTGGGGGCGGGGGGTGGGGGGGCAAAGTCATTTCTCAAGACCACAGTTTCAAGGGGGCAGGATTGCAATGAAAACTGAAGTCTGTCTAGATTTAAAAAGAAAAGGTGCCTGGAGCCCCGGCCTCAGTCTGTGAGGTAGCATTAGGAAAACAGCAGGACCTGCGGGACAGATTGATCTGCCTTTCAGCAGCTTCCTCTCGCAGGCTAGAGCTTTTAGAAGCCCAGCCCGTGCTCAGCCCTGGCTAGAGCTCCCTCACACAGCAGTTTGGGCTTTCTTTTGCCAGCTGGGAGGAATGGTCCTTCCTACACCACACGCGGCAGCCTTTCTCAGTGAGCCCGTTTCTACCTCGAACTTGCTACATGGTATCCTTACCCCTCGCGGAGGAGCTGATTGAAACAGGGACTGAGGGCAGGACTGGGAGGGGAGAAAGTGCCTGGGGTGAGATCCAAGAAACGGAATGAAATTGCTGATTCACTTCTGCAGCCCTATCGAGCATCACCCACATAAATACAGTGACCCCCCACCACCCACGCTTAAAATAGCTCACTGTACCAGCACGCTGAAAAACAGATGTGCTTGATTCCATGAATTATTGATAGCCAACACTGGAGACCCTCTCCCTCCCCCCACTTCTCTCTCTCTTTCTCTCTTCTCTATACCAAGCCCTCTGGTTCTCTCCCACATACTGCTCACTTGAGACTACCAGGAAGTTCTTTTCCTGTTGCATAGAATGAGGCCTGCCTTTGGCCAGGAATAAAGCAGAAAGGCACATTTTCTTTGCAAATCTCGATGGTCTCTCTTGCAATCCTGCCCCTTTAGAACTGGTCTTAAGAAAACCATCCCCACCACACCCCTCTCCCCATGATGCCCAGCGGCGGGGGGGGGGGGTGGGGCTCTCGTACAGTGGTTAAGCTAACTTGCATCTTCTCTTGCAGAGGACCCAGGTTCAGTTCCAAGCATGGACACAGAAGGTCACAACTTGAGCTGGGCAGTGGTGGTGCACAACTTTAAGCCCAGCACTTGGGAGGCAGAGGCAGGCAAGTTAGAGGCCAGCCTGGTCTACAGAGTGAGTTCCAGGACAGCCAGGGCTACACAGAGAAACCCTGGCTCAAAAACAACAAAAAGTCACAACTTTAGTTCTGGGGCAATCTGACATCATCTTATGACCACCCTAGGCACAGCATGTTCATGGTATACATACATGTAGGCAAAACATGCGTGCAAATAAAATACAGAGAAGTAAATCTCTAAAAAAAAAATGGGGGGCTGGAGAGATGACTCAGCGGTTGAGAGCGCTGACTGCTCTTCTCGAGGTCCTGAGTTCAAATCCCAGCAACCACATGGTGGCTCACAACCATCTGTAATGAGATCGGATGCCCTCTTCTGGTGTGTCTGAAGACAGCTACAGTGTACTTATGTATAATAAATAAATAGATCTTTTAAAAAAAGTTTTTTTTTTTTTTTTCACTATTCCTTTTATTTTTATTTTTATTTTCTAAGTTTTTTTTTATTTACATTCAAAATCATTTCCCCTTTCCCGTTTCCTCCCTCCCCGAAAGTCCCATAAGCCCCCTTCCCTCCCTCTTTTCCCCATTCAACCCCCTCTTGCTTCTCTGTCCTGGCATTCCCCTACATCCAGTCTTTCCAGGACCAGGGGTCTCTCCTTCCATCTTCTTGGAAATCTATTGATATGCAAATTGTGTCTAGGGTATTTCGAGATTCTGGGTTAATATCCCTTTATCAGTGACTGCATACATACCATGTGTGTTCTTTTGTGGTTGGGTAACCTCACTAAGGATGATATTTTCAAGTTCTGACCATTTGCCTAGGAATTTCGTGAATTCATTGTTTTTAATTGCAGAGTAGTATTCCATTGTAGAAATATACCACAACTTCTGAATCCATTCCTCCGTTGAGGGACATCTGGGTTCTTTCCAGCTTCTGGCTATTATAAATAAGGCTGCTATGAACATAGTGGAGCATGTGTCCTTATTGCATGAAGGTAAAGCCTCTGGGTATATGCCCAGGAGTGGTATAGCCGGATCCTCCGGGAGTGTCATGCCCAGTTTTCTGAGGAACCGCCAGACTGCTTTCCAGAGTGGTTGTACCAGCTTGCAATCCCACCAGCAGTGGAGGAATGTTCCTCTTTCTCCACATCCTCGCCAACAACTGCTGTCTCCTGTGTTTTTGATCTTAGCCATTCTGACTGGTGTGAGATGGAATCTCAGGGTTGTTTTGAATTGCATTTGCCTAATGACTAAGGATGATGAACATCTCTTTAGGTGCTTCTCAGCCATTAGATATTCTTCAGGTACATGCTAGACCAGTGACCAACCTCTGAGCTACACCTGCAGGGCAGGTTACCTTGCTGCTTCTTATGTCCCTATGCTCTGTAACAGAACACCGAGAGTAGCTCAGATAGGATACCTGGTGCAGGGTGGCGCCCTAGGGTATCCTGTGGGCTCCAGGCTTGCCTGCTGGCAGGACACCCGGCTTGCTTCTGATCTTGCGGGCTCTTCTAACTCCAGCATTGCATCCTCATTCTGGACAGGAGAGAGGATAAGGATGAGGACCCAAGAGAGTCTACCCACTGCGGACCCCCCCCCCCGCATCCTTTCACCCTTTGAACCTTTTATTAATGAACTAATTTCAGAACCAGAGAGAGGCTACAAAAGCTATATAAAGAATTCCTCTATGCCCTTCACCCAGATCCTTCGAGTGGAAGCATTCCTAGTCTCTTCCTTCTCTGCACATCTCCTGAAACATCCCTGGGGAATTTATTGGCATGCCCCCAAAGACGTCATCATCCAGTTCCTAAAGATGAAACTGTTTTCTTAAATAACACAGTGTTGTGATAAAAGACAAGAAATTAGCTTCAATGTCTTGCTATTATCATACACACACACACACACAAACACACAAATAGTTTTTCAAGACAGGGTTCTCTATATAGCCCTGGCTGTCTTAGATCTTACTCTGTAGACCAGACTGGCCTGAAACTCACAGAGATCCACCTGCCTCGGCCTCCCCAGTGCAGGGAGAGGGGGGGATTAAAGGTGTGCACCACCCAGCTGCTAGCTATTGTTTACATATCTTTACATTGTTATTTTTACTTATTTATTTTTAGTTTTTATTTTTTTGCCAGTAGTTTCACTAAATACCTTTTTAAGGGGGATTGTTGTTGTTGTGGTTGTTGTTCTGAGCTTGGATTAAATGTTTCATTTATATGTTCTGAATCTTTAGTTGTCAATTTCTTCTTTTTTTTTCCCCAAGAATAATTTTCTTGGGGGGTTAAAGAGATGGCTCATTGGTTTGGCTGCTCTTGTGGCTGGCCTGGGTTTGGTTCCCAGCACCCGTGTGGCAGCCCACAGCCACCTATTAACTTCAGTTTTAGGGAACCCTGTGCTTTCTTCTGGGCTCCATGGGGCACCAGGCACACATTTGGTATACACACATACATGCAGGCAAAACACTCATTCATCTAAAATAAAATAAAGAATAATTCCTTGTGCTGGTGAGATGGCTCAATGGTTAAAATACACACACTGCTTTTCCTGAGGACCAGAGTTCAGTTCCCAGCACCTCCACCAGGTGATTTACAAACACCTCTTAGACCTCAAGCTCTAAAGGATCTGATGCCTGTCTTTGGGGGCTTGCATTTACACAGACACACACACAGACACACACACAGACACACACACACACACACTTCTCTAATTAAAAAATAAAATCTTTTTAAAAAGGAAAAGAATAGTTTTTTTCTGTTGCTTATAGTCTTGACATGGGTGTACAATGAATGTTTGCAAGGGCTGTTTTGTAGAATGCCCTCAACTTAAGTTTGTCTCATCTTGCTCTAGTCTTGGGGACTACAGAATTGCAGTTTTCATCGTACATCCTTCAGGAGGCTCAACACAACTAATATTTCCATTATTGGTGATAAATTTTTTTTGAGAGAGAGAGAGAGAGAATCATGTAGCCCAGGGTGGTTTTGAACTTGCAGTGTAGCTGAAGATGATCTTGAACTCCATCTCTACCTCCCAGGTGTTGCTGGTCTTTGTAATTAATAAGTTGCATTGGTGATGTGGGTGGGCTTGCTTACATACCCCACTTTTTTTCAAACCTACCTCTTCCCCTCCGTGTCCCCCGCCCTCTCGTGTGTGTGTGTGTGTGTGTGTGTGTGTGTGTGTATGTTTCCTCTTATGGTGCTGGGGATCGAACCTAGGGCCTTGCACACGCTAGGTGAGGGTTCTAACCCTGAGCCGAGCACGCAACACAATGAATATGTTCTTTCCTGCTTCCCTCGTGGTTGCCACTCTGCCTCCCATGTGGGAAGCTTTCCAAGAGGCAGTCTTTTCGCTTCCACACGTCTTGCTAAGAATTGTATCCAATTTTAGTTGGGAGATGCATTGTTTTGTTGTATATGGGCATCTATACAGAGAGAGAGAGAGAGGAGAAACCCATGTAGGATGTGCAGGTGCACTCTGGTCTACATTGGAGAGTTCCAGGCCAGCTAGGACCCTGTCTCAGAACAAAAGCAGCCAAGATCCCCAAAGCAGCTCCGTGGAAGCAACGTCATGGCCACGTAAAGACTTGACTCTGATTTCTTCATATTTGGCTCTTTTCTCCTTGCCCCGTGACCCAGACAGCTGCTCTGTGTTGGGCTAATGGTTTTTCCCTTACTCCCTCAATGATCAGTTTCTGGAAAGACCTTGAAAGGGAAAACGGTCGTAGAATAATGGCATTTACTCAGCTTGATAAACAAAACACAGTCGTGGTTATTGATTCTTTGTAGTTTTTAAAAAATATTTAACAGCAAGGAAGAGGGAGCGGTAAAAATGTTTTCCCCTCCCGACAGTTATAAGAATTGGAATTTTAAAACTGCCTTGCCGCTGAGCTAGTTCGAGAGAGCATGAACATTCAGTGATGATTGGCAGCAGACTCTCACTCCATTTCACTAAAACTTCTGAACCGCCGGGCGGTGGTGACGCACGCCTTTAATCCCAGCACTTGGGAGGCAGAGGCAGGAGGATTTCTGAGTTCGAGGCCAGCCTGGTCTACAGAGTGAGTTCCAGGACAGCCAGGGCTACACAGAGAAACCCTGTCTCGAAAAATCAAAAAAAAAAACAAAAAACAAAAAACTTCTGAACCAAAGGTTATGAAATAATAATGTCAGAACATGACAGAAGTAAAATTCGATACTGGGAGAGAACAAACCAGGTTCAAATCACACATGTGGAATGATCACGGCTTGTTTAAAATACATCCATAGGGGCTAGAGAGACGGCTCAGTGCTTAAGAGCACCTGCTGTTTTTCCAGAGGACCTGGTCCGATTCCCAGCACTGTAGTGGTAGGTTCACAGTCATCTGTACTACAGTTCCAGGTCCAATGCCCTCTACTGGCCTCAGAGACCAGGCATGCACGTGGTGCACACAAAACACCCATACACATAAAATAAAAACCAAAACATATACATAAGGGAAAACTTGCAAAGAAGTGCAGTAAGGTGTGAATAAAGAAGATTCTGAGAGCTGGTGGGATGGCTCAGCAGTTAAGAGCACCAACTGCTCTTCTGGAGGTCATGGGTTCAAATCCCAGCAACCACATGGTGGTTCGTAACCATCCATAATGAGAAACAAATAAGGCCAGGCAGTGGTGGCACACGCCTTTGATCCCGGCACTTAGGAGGCAGAGGCAGGCGGATTTCTGAGTTCGAGGACAGCCAGGGCTACACAGAGAAACCCTGTCTCAAAAAACAAATAAACAAAAAGAAAAAGAAAAAGAAACAAATAATAAAGAACCTATGGGCCAGAGTGAGCGGGGCCTGGATGGTTGTGCACACCTTTAGTCCTAGCGTTCAGGAGGCAGAGGCAGGCAAATCTCTGAGATCTACAAAGCAAGACCAAGACAGCCAGGGCTCTGTTACACAGAGAAACCCTATCTCAAAAAACAAAAATAAAGAATAATGATACGGGCTGGTGAGATGGCTCAGCGAGTAAGGGCACTGATTGCTCCTCCGAAGGTCCTGAGTTCAAATCCCAGCAACCACTTGGTGGCTCACAACCATCCATAATAAAATCTGACACCCTCTTCTGGTGTCTAAAGACAGCTACAGTGTACTTACATATAATAAATAAATAAATTTAAAAAAAAAAGAATAATGATAGGCTTGGTGTTACATGCCTTTTTAATCCTAGCACTCGGGAGGGAGACAGAGGCAGGTAGGTCTTGTGAGTTCAAGGTTAGCCTGGCCTATGTCAAAAGTTCTAGGACAACCAGAGCTATGCATCGAGAACCTGTCCCTGTCTCCAAAAAAAAAAGGCAAGAACTCTTGGGAGGCAGATGTCTGTGTTCAAGATCATCCTGGTCTACATACCAAGTTCCAGTCTGGTATACAGTAAGAACATATCTCAAAAAAAAGGGGGTGGGGGTCTATAGAGATAGCTCAGGTTAAGAGCCCTGGCTGCTCTTCAGCTCCCAGCAACCACATGGTGGCGCACAACCGTCTATAATGTGATCTGGTGCCCTCTTCTGGCCTGCAGCAAACGAATTCTTAATCTTGTCTCTTGATCTTGTCATCTACCCGACGTTAAAAGGAAATGACAAAATGAACAAAGGACTGGAGGATCATAGGAAAGGGACATGACGGCATCGAGGCATACATGCAGACAGAACGCTGTATGCATAATAAATAAATCTTTAAAAAAAAAGGAAGAAGAGAAGGAAAGAGCCACAGCCACAGATGAATTGCATCTTTATGGGAAGGAAGCTCCTGAGTGAGTCCTCTTTCTACATTTTCTGTTAATAATTTCTAGTTCTGTTTTTGCTTTTGAGATAGGGTCTCCCTGTGTAGCCTTGGCTAGCCTTGAACTCACAGAGATCTGCCTGCCTCTGTGCCTGGCCCTTTCTGCTTTTTATTTTTTTATTTTTATTTTACTTTTTTTTTTTTTAGTGATCACAAGTAACAGATTCATAAAACCTACCAATCAGAGACAGCTGTGGAAGAGACGCATCATCTGGACTCCTGACAAGTCTTCTGATTTACTCTTGGAGAGCCGTAGGGACCTCACCTGTGTGATGCCTGAGTCCAGATTTCATCCCTTCAACCTGGATGCTGTCATGTCCCTTTTCCATGATCCTCCAGTCCTTTGTTCATTTTGTCATTTCCTTTTAACATCGGGTAGATGACAAGATCAAGAGACAAGATTAAGAATTAGTTTAATTTAGTAGGAAGTGCAAGGCCAGGGATTTGAACCTTGGCTTTATCTGTATTTAGTTAACCAACATGGGCTGGGGGCCGGGTCACTGCTGATTAGTAATGGGTTAGAACAGACACAATTACTGTCTTCGTTGAAGATACCTTCTGGAATGGGAAAACGGGACTTCAGAGTTCCCGGAAAAACACCTAGATCAAAAAATACCTGCCTGACCAGCTGCATCGTGTAAGATGAAGCCGTTGGGCTGGAGAGATGGCTCAGGGGTTAAGAGCACTGAGTGCTCTTCCAGAGGTCCTGAGTTCAATTTCCAGCACCCACATGGTGGCTCACAAACATCCGCAATGGGATCTGATGCCCTCTTCTGGTGTGTCTGAAGACAGCTACAGTGTACTCATATATGTAAAATAAATAAATCTTAAAAAAAAAAAAGATGATGCTGTTTAGAACTCAGCCCTTTGGATGAATGACCTCTTCAGCCACTTGAGTATCATCAGAAAGCATAGCGGTCCTTTGACTTTGAGGCCATGTAAACCTATTGTGTTGTTTCACAAGAGATCTGAGAGAGTAATGCAGGAACTCACATCTTTTTTTTTTTTTTAAGATTTATTTATTTTATGTATATGACTACACTGTCACTGTCTTCAGACACACCAGAAGAGGGCATTAAGGCCAGTGGTGGCGCTCGCCTTTAATCCCAGCACTTGGGAGGCAGAGGCAGGCGGATCTCTGAGTTCAAGGCCAGTCTGGTCTACAGAGTGAGTTCCAGGACTGCCAGTACTACAGAGAAAACCTGTCTTGAAAAACAAAAACAAAAACAAAAACAAAAAGAAGAGGGCATTAGATCCAATTACAGATGTAAGGGTGAGCCACCATGTGGTTGCTGGGAATTGAACTCATGACCTTAGGAAGCGCATCCGGTGTTCTTAACTGCTGAGCCATCTCTCCAGCCCCAGGAACTCACATCTTAAGCAAGGACCTATAGGGACTAAAGATCGAGGAAGAGTGAACTTGAGTGGGTTCCAGAGCAGGCCGTGCACAGCCCCTTGGGAGATGCAAGGCAGATGCGGTAGGACTCAGAACAAACCCTATCCTCAGCGTGTTCTTCTGTCTTGGTGGAAAACTTCAAGATCTTCAGTGCTCTCCTTCTGAAGGCCAAGTGTTTGAAAAGATCATCTTATGTTTTCCAGAGGGATGTATCTGTGGCCTTCTCAAGTCCCTCACATCGGCAAATATTTCTAGAGTGACCATCTCCCTTAGAACATGTACAAGAAATGAGTAAGAGTTACTAACAGCCTGGGGGGGGGAATGGTGGGGGAGGGGGCATATACAGGCTTTAACTCATATAGTAGATGGCCTCTTGTTCACATTCAAAGAATATATTAAGGGCTGGAGAGATGGCTCAGTGGTTAAGAGCACCGACTGCTCTTCCAGAGGTCCTGAGTTCAAATCCCAGCAACCACATGGTGGCTCACAACCATCCATAATGAGATCTGTCGCCCTCTTCTGGTGTGTCTGAAGACAGCTACAGTATACTTACATATAATAAATAAATAATTTTTTTTAAAAGAATATATTATCAATTTGAGACAAGCTCTCGCTTTGTAGCCCATGCTCGTCTGAAACTTGCTATGTAGACCAGGCCGCCTCACAAGTGCTGGGGCATAAAGGCTTATGCTGCCATGTCTGGCTAAAGTTATTTCTCCGTTTATGTGAGTGACTGCAGCATATGTACAGATGCCCTCGGGCTAGAAGATGTCCCTTGGATGGTTGCGAGCCACCTGCTGTGAGTGCTGGGAATCAAAGGCTGGTCCTCTGGACAAACAGGAAATATTCTAGCCTCTTATTCTCACTACAAACCAGTTTAACTGGAAAAGAACTCTGAGTCTCTTAAAAGGACCAGGGATCTGCTGACTTCTCTACATGAGTCTCCATATTCAGTCAAGCCTCCATCCTGGCTTTTGCTTGTGAAGGAGTTCTGTCAGGCTTGAATGTCTGTCCTGTTTGAAGAAACAGCATCGCAAGGGACCTTCAGGTTAAAGAAGGGGCGATTGTGACATACAGGGGCACCTTCAGGGGTGTAGGCAGGAAGTGCTCACGGCAGCCTTTGGGTTCTGTGTACAAGAAACACGGGCATGTGTGAGTGCCTGCATGTTTGTCTGTGTCTAGCTTCGTGGTCTTTTGCTTAATCCAATGCTATTTCTCTCTCCATGATCAGCTCTCTCTGGACTTTTGGCCTCTCTACTAGAAAACCTGCGGTTGCTTTGCCTATGTAAACCCCACTCCAGCTCAGCAATGGTTCATATCTCAACTCCCAGTGAACTCAGACCAGTCCTCTTGACAATCTTGGTCCAGTCATAAGCCCCACTACTATTTCCTGGGTTAGTTTGAATGTAAAGATATGGGGGATTATTAATCTGATCTATCATATTCAGTGTACATGTTTTGGACTCATCAGTTTTATGTGAACACAATCCTAATGAGTATCATTTCTAGTTACTCCTGACTTCTTTTTTTAAATTTTTTTGTTTTCTGGTTTCTCAAGATGGGTTTGGGTTTTCTCCATGTAGCCCTGGCTGTCCTGGAACTTACTCTGTAGACCAGGCTGGCCTTGAACCCAGAAATCCACCTACCTCTGCCTCCCAAGTGCTGGGATTAGAGGCATGAGCCCCCCACTGCCCAGCTACTCCTGACTTCTGTACTGAGCTCTTCATGTAGACTGCCTCCCTCAGCTGCCCCAACTTACCTACTTTCTCCTTTTCTGTCCATTCTTTGTGTTTTGAGACAAGGTGTCACTGTGGTCCAGCCTGAATGGCAATTCATTTGTAGGCCTTAAGCTTGTGACAGTCCCCATGCTTCAGCTTCCTAAGTGCCGGAATTGTAAGTATGAGCCACTGTGTCTGGCTTCATCTTTTACATGCTGTTTTCTGGGAGCTGAGAATCAAACACAGGGCCTCCCACATCCCAGGCAAGGCAAGTGCTGTACTACTGAGCTGTGTCTGTAAATCCCTAGCCCTTTTCATGGAGAAGGAAACGATTGAAGAAGGACAGTAAGTAACTGTGACAGGTGACAGAGCACAAGGACCAAGGTTTGATAGGTTTCTCCGTCTGGCCTGCACCCCGTTCCCCACCTCCTTGCTTTTCTACTTCAACCTCTAGTCATTGGCTGCTTCCTATGGCCAACTTCACTTATTTACCCAGCTAAACTATCTTCCGATAGCCATCTTCACTTCACTTACTTACCCAGCTAAACTATCAACTTTGTGAAATGGGAAAACTAACCAATAGGCTCAGAGGTCCACCTAGGCAGAGAATTCCCCCAGTGTCTATAGCGTCCCAAAGCTCAGTGATCTTGCCAGAACCCATGGGAACAAGGAGAGATTGACTACCTGTCCTCTTGGTCTCTCAAGTTGGGTTATTCAGCAGCCTAAAGTTTAGCCCAGACCAACCCTTCTGAACTGTCATTTATATAAGCCGTCTTAATGAGAAGTAGCAGGTCGTGCCTCACACTTAGCCCAAGCCCGGCATGTGCTGAGATGTTCAATACAGCTTTGGTTTACTTTCCCATCCAGACTACCTCAGTCACTTTTAGCTTAAAACTGAAGCCAGAGGTCATCAGAGCTGATTTGTTTTGCCTCAAGTTCGAATCCAGGGTGAGGTGAAGGAGCAGCAATACATTGTGACCAATAGATTGGAAGCCCGTGGGACAAGACAACACTGAAAAAAGAAAGAGTGAACAGAAAAGAAACCTTCACATTTTAAATAATAATGAAACAACGCACTTGAACTTTGTAGAAATGATTCCCGTCGTCGTCTGTGCTTGTATCCACCTGAGCATGCCTAATCTCCTATGATCTTGGAAGCTAAGCAGGCTCTGGCTTAGTTAGGATGGGAGACAATCCCAATGGAGGGAATAAGCTGGACCATGAATGATATTAATGGTTCGGTTCCCTCTCCTGTCATTTGTCTCACCAATGACTGCTGTTCTTCCGTGTTGGTCTCTGGGAGGCACTGTTTCCCCTCTAAATGTGAACCAGAAGGTGAGACTCTCTCCATCAACAATGGTGCTGGGTTCTGACTGCTAGACTTGAACCAGAGCAACGGAGAATGATGTCACTGTTGGTCATCTGGTGTATAAGCCAGGTTCATCTTCGGCTCACTCAGGAGTGTCTCTTGTTGGACTCTGTGAAGATTGCCTGTTCATTCCTGGCATGTCAGGATCGTTTGCCAGCCCTGTTGCTAGGGGCTAGAGTAAAATTTCTCAACCAAGTCCAGAGAGGGGGAGATGGCTAGTGTTCTAGTTTTGCTTTTCAGCTGCTGTGCTCAGCACCATGACTGCTGAGGGAAGCCAAGGCAGGAGAACCTGGAGGCAGGAACTGAAGTACAATCCGCCACGGGGTCCTGCACTGTGTACTATGGTCTCTGGTTCACACAGCTCCTACCTCCCTTTCTCATATAACCCAGGCCACCTGCCCAAGGATGTTATTGTCTCTGGTGTTCTGGGTTCTTCTATATGGATTAGCAATTAATCAAATGCCCATAAAGACATGCTCACAGGCCAATCTGATGGAAGTAATTTTAAAATTGAGTTTCTCTTTTGCAAGTATGGCTAAATTTGGGTGGAATTGATAAAAAACTGTAACAGGTAGATAGCTAATTCCTCAAGACTTAACCAAAGGACAAGGCAGGGGAAATGGTCCTGACAGCCTTCCCATGGATTTCAGGGCCTTCAGTGTTTTGGTTTGAAGTGTAAAGGGATCCCCCACCCCACCCCCCCTTGGCAGTCCTGACTCCTTGGTAAATGAGGCTTGGCTTGCCGCATATACATTCAAATTTACTATGAAGTAAATTTGTATTTCACTCATACACTTGCTGGGAAGCAGCCAATAGTTGCAGTAAAATTCATTTAGCTAATTTGTTAAATTAGGATGTTTACATTTTTATTTTCAAGATTGAGCATTTAGCATTTAGGATCACAGATCTTCGCTCAATTCATTTGTGTTCTGAACAAATTCAGAGAAGTGTGAAAAACATAACTTTTTGATTTAACGTATGTTTGGCAGGACTGAGGCCTAACCATCATTTTAAAGACTTGGTTCATTAAACCTTAGGTTAATAGTGGATCCAAGTTGGGGGCTGGTGAGATGGCTCAGTGGTTAAGAGCACTGACTGCTCTTCCAAAGGTCTTGAGTTCAAATCCCAGCAACCACATGGTGGCTCACAACCATCTGTAATGAGATCTGACTCCTTCTTCTGGAGTGTCTGAAGACAGTTACAGTGTACTTACATATATAGTAAATAAATCTTTAAAAAAAAAATAGTGGATCCAAGCACTAATGATTCTTTATAAAGAAAGTACGAAAGGCTTTTCATTCGTCGGTTTCATAATGGCCTTCTTTGAGCTAATCTGTGTCAATGTGTTGTTTCTTCTGGGACCAGAGTCTGTGTCATTGTGTATATCTGTCTTTTATTACATTTTTCTCCATTAAACAGTTATACTTAGTTACTGGGTTTGGCTAAGTCTTTGTTTGTGTGTGGTGGTGTGTGTGCATGTCAGTGTGAGTGTTTACACATGCTAGAGGTAGACTTAGAGGTAGAGGTATCTTTTACCTGTTGTTTTCTACTTATTTCTCATT
>BTHU01000014.1:15156619-15459119 GCA_036184795.1 Tokudaia tokunoshimensis
TTTCTCATTTTAAATTTTAGTTATTTATTTTTATGTGTATGGGTGTTTATCCTGCACGCATGTCTGTGCACTGAATTCGTTCCTGCTCAGTGCCCTCAAGGCCAAAAGAAGCCAGTGGATCCCCTGAAACTGGAGTTACACATGTTTGGGGGCTACCACGTAGATGCTCAGAATGGAATCCTGAGCTATTAGGAAGCTCGGAACATCTCTCCCCTCCTCCTCCTCCTCCTCCTCCTGTCATTTGAGTGAGTCTCTCACTGAATCAGAAGGTCATAGATACAGCTAGATTAGCTGAGCACTGTCTGCTACCCCAGACCTGGGGCTGCTGGAGCAGGTGCCAAGGTTTCTGTGGGATCTGGGATCTGAGCTCACATCATCACACTTGCCAGCCAGGGGCCTTACCTACTGAGCCATCTCCCCAGCCCAGTCATTTACCTCTAACTGTTAAGGTCCTTTACTTCTCACAGGCATACGTATTAGTCCTTGTCAGTCTCATTTGCTCTTTATGACCTAATGTGGACTTTCAGTAGAGGTCATCTTTGACATGTTCTAGACCTGAGAACCATTGCTACTATATAATGTAATGCTCCACAGCCAAACGGCAGAGAAGCCACTACTACAGCATCATTCAGCAGCAAGTGGCAGAATTTGGGGGTTGAAACTCATCCAGTCCATCTTGAGCCCATAATATATAATAAGAACGTGTAATAATGTCCCAATGCCCAAGTGCATTAGGACAACTAACATTCAAGTGTAAGAGTCGACCAAGAGTTACCTGTGAGGTTTTGTTTTTTTTTAAATTTTATTTTCATTTTGAGAGAGAGTAATGAGCATAGTAAAAAAACAAAACAAACAAACACAACCAGCCTTTTAGACATGTAAAAATAGCTTAGTGAGAACCCCATTACACCCCAGGCTGTTCCTGATAACCAGAACCCAGGGACATCACACACTGAAGATAACCAGACAGTCCCTAGAACCCCCATGACACCCACTGGAGACCAAGACCAGTGCTCTGCTCTGCATATCTAGAGAGATGCCACCTTGATCTGCCCTGCGGCTGGAGAGTTTCTCCCAGGATCCTGACCCTCAAATCAGAGACTACTGTTAATTGACTGCACTTAACCTCTATCTAAGATACATCCCTCAGGAGAGCAGCCTTGGGGAGGTAGGATTAGGACAGAAGTTAGGAATTTAGACTGTGAACCTTGTGTGAACCCTCAGCATAATAAAAAAACAACTTCTGTTTTAGTAACTACATGCACCTAGTGTATCTACCTTCTTGATTTTGTGACAGTTGGTATAGCCTAGTTGGCAGGATTTTAGATGATCTTTACCAAAGGTGAAACTAAAGGCAGCTTCTTGCTATTCCTAGGGCCCAAACTGGCCCCAGGGGAGAAGAGTGAATTCCTGACTTCAGGACTTCCTCCACAAAGGCACAGGCTTCTGCCTTAAGACTGGGCAGCCTAGAACTGGTCGCAGAAGGAAGGAAGGAAGGAAGGAAGGAAGGAAGGAAGGAACAGAACCCTGAGGAGGAATCACTGGGGCAGGAACGAACTCCCATGGGCTTTCTTCCGCCTGAGATGTGGTAGTGGAAGCAGTTTGCTCGGAGTTACATGAGGGGCCGGATAACCAAGAGAGTAGTTAGCAGGGCAGATGGAGTGGGGTGTCTCTAGATGTACAGAGCAGCGCATCGCTCCTGGCCTCTGCTTATACACTGTCCAGTGGCCTCTCTGGCGTTTTCTAGGACTGTGTCTGGTTATCTTCAGTGAGCCATGTGCCTGGGTTCTGGTTATCAGGTTCAGCCCTGGGTGTAGCAGGGATCCTCACTATTTTTACGTGTCTAAAAAGCATTTTTTACCATGCTCTACTTTGAGGGTCAGGTTCCCTGGGGGAGACTATCCAGCTGCAGGGCAGACCGAGGTGGTGTCTGTCCCAGATGTGCAGACCAGAGCTTTGCTCTTGGATTCTGCTTTTATTCTGTCCAGTGGGCATCACGGGGTTCTAGGCCTGTGCCTTGTGAGTGTCTCCAGTGATGTCCCTGGGTTCTGGTTGTCAGATGCAGCCCTGGGTGTAGTGGAGTTCCTCAGTAAGCTATTTTTACATGTCTAAGTGGCATTTAAAAAAAAAGACTTATTTATTTTGTTTATATGAGTACACTGTAGCGTTTTCAGACACACCAGACAAGGGCATCAGATCCCATTACAGATGGTTGTGAGCCACCATGTGTGAGCTGGGATTTGAACTCAGGACCTTTGGAAGAGCGGTGCTCTTAACCGCTGAGCCATCCCCCTTAGGACCCCCATTTTCAAATCTTTATCTCTCTCAACTAGAAAGACTTTCCTGGGAAATGTTTTAACCTGCCCCCCCCCCCCCAAACCTGATAAATCGTCTGATTACTAACAGGCCCTTTGAGGCATTCCAGGAATTTGATGGCCTGGAGCTGTTAAAACCCCCACCCCAATTCAGCCACCGCCTGAGTTATCAATAAAAAAAAAACTGTGCTTGCTTTTCCCAGCGAGCCGCTCTAGAGAAGAGTGAAGTTTGCTTTGTCCAGACACTGCAGTTAGAACAGTGATCTCTTTGTTATCTCAAATCGTACTGGAGGCAGGAGGATCTCTTGAGTTCAGCAAAGCCTGGCAGGAGCCAGAAAACAAAACAAAACAGGATGGCAAATACTAGAGCCTAAAGGGGGTTAGAATTTGGGAACGTGCTTCAACCCTCTAGAGTGCTTGGAATTACAAGGAGGGGCCCGGCGGGGGGGATTGCCTAGGAAGAACTGGGCGCTGTTTCTGCTTTCCTGACCTCCAGCCTCCTCTGCACCCCACTGTCTCCTGGGCTCCCACTTCCCCAGCTACTGCAGCAGGGAGTGTGCTCTTTCCCTCACTGCCGGAGGGACTGCATAGCTCTTTTATTTGTGTATTAAAAATAAGGTTTGCTAGCACTTTGTTCCGCGGGGAGAGCCAACCGCAAACAATACCCAGGAAACTGCGGAGGAGGTACGAGGGAGACTTCTTCTTGCTCCTGGCTGTAATTCCCAGCTCCTATTGAAATGCTAAAGCGGTGAATTGCTAATTTGCCTCGCTCTGGGGTCCTGCTTTCTTAACCTGACCGTACAGCCCTGGCTTTTGTGGGTGTTCTCTCTCCTGATGTGAGAGATCTGCCTCCCGGAGGAACTTTCTAATGAGGGGAAAGTCTGGCAATTAGGTCTAATCTGGGACTCCTGATGAGCCGGAAACGATCCCCTCTGGATGTTTTCTCCTTAAACTTGACTGAGAGTTTAGCTCTCTTAGGGCAACGCCAGGAGGTCAGAAGACGAATAAAGCTTTCACAAAAGTTGTTCAGAGGATTACTTGCTCTGTCTCGGTGAAACAATTATCTGGAAAAAGGTTTACTCGAGGTGTCCAGGAGCCTTGTCTCAAAGAATAAGATGTAGGTTGAAATTACCTTTTAATTAAGCTCAATAAGAAATTGAAATGACCTTCAGTGGAGACGTGAATAGGGACAATAGCCCAGTGGGTGGTGCTGGCGGTGGGAGTATTGGTAGTGGAGAAGGAACGCAAAGAAAAACCCTCCTGGTTGGTTTCCTGCTGGGGCTGAGCCCCATGCGTGCATCCCCAGGTTTCAGGCTTCCAAATGTTCCCTGGCCCCGCCCTCTTCCCTGGCCTCGCTCCTTTCCTTACGCTCCGCCCGGTTCTTTCCTATCTCAACTTGATGGCTTGTTTGGGCTTCTTCTGGTTGGTTCTTCTTTTTCTTTCTTTTTTTTTCTTTCTTCTTCTCTTCTTTCTTTTCCCCTCCCCCCCTCCCCCCTCTTTCCAGCCCTCCCTCTGTGTTGTGACACGCGGACTTGATACTAACTGTGGAGATCCCCTCTTACTCTTGGCAAATTTCCTGTCTCTACATCCCAGGGTACTGGAATAACAGACGTTTGCCACCCACGCCCAGCTCGTATTACCTGTTTTAAGCCCTAGTCTGCGCGAAGTTTCAGTCCTGGATGTCCTGACTGCCTGTTGTATCAGTTCTCTGCAAAGTTGGTTTTTTAGTGCCCTTCAGCCCCCCCAGCCAGTGCTTTCAACATCTACTTACCCTCTCTGCCAGGGTTCTGTGTAGTTTGCAGCCCTATATCGTTTAGTTCTTGACCCATTGTGGAACATTTAAGGAACGCTCCTGAGTGGAAGGATTTGGGAAGAAAAGCCCCAGTGACAGTTGCATAGTTGACAAGGGTAAATGCTACTAAAAGGAAGACTCAGAGGTGGTATCTTCTGGGTGTCAGCTCTCTCTTGGGTCAATGTTGTCTCTGCATGTTTCCAGGTCCCCCTGACTGGTTAGTAACTGGAGCCTGGTGACAGTGGCTACTGCCAACCAAACCCTTCAAAAACATTCAAGTGATCTCTTCAGCACTTTTATCTCTCCACCTGAAGTCTACAGGGAAGCCAGGGTATGGGCAGAGAGAGTCTGAGGGTGCCTACTTCTTCCTTCTCGAGGGAAGCCAGGGTGGTTTAAGGAATGGCCTTCAGCTAAGTGAGTCTTAAGTATTGCTTCTTTTTCCTTCTGTGGATTCTGTTCCAACGGTTGTAGTGGCCAAAGTGCCTTTTACTCTTAACAATGAAGGCATCATGGCGGCCGGGGTCTCCCGCACCCCACTTTTAGTCTTCAAGGCAGACTAGTTTGCCCCTGCTCTCTTTATGTAGTTAATTTTTCTTTCGTTCTAGTAATAATCCGGTTCACTTCGTAGGAGTATTTGGGAGTTTCTCCCAGGCCCCTCGGCATGTCCTTTGTTGTCTGATGCAGTCCTATTTACAGATTCCAGGTGTGGGGTCTTGGCAGTGGCATTTTAGAACAGTCACATTGCTGCTGCTTCCATGATAGTTCCCAGGCTCACTCCCCATAGGAAGATCTATGAGAAGATTCCAAATTCAGTGTGCGCAAAGATGTACTTACAGGCAGTGTAGTTGTTGAGAAAGTAAATCCTATCTTTGATCCTTCCCGGCATGGGAATTCTGAGTATGACAAAAGGCAGATTAGCAAGAGAAAAGACAAGATGTAATCACATTGTTTATCAGCATATTGATAGGAACTCACAGAAACACCGTGTGATTGGGGCTCACACCATCGAGAGAGAGAGAGAAGAGAGAGAGAGAGAGAGAGAGAGAAGATGAGAGGAGAGAGAGAGAGAGGAAGAAGAAGCAGGTACAGGAAAACAAATGACTTAACCCGCCTCCGGGAGGGATAAAGAGATCAGGACAGTTTTCTGAGAGTGTGCTGTGGCAGTGGAGACTTGTCTCTGGTGAGAGACCGTCCTCCTTGCTTTTATAATGATTGAGTTATTTGGGGGGAGGTTCTCCTTTTAGAATGATTTCAGGAACTGAAATGCCTCCTGCCTGGAAATAATTCCGATGCTGCCATGTCGTATTCTGGATCTCTTGAAAGTCTGCCCTTATGTACTGTAAATAGTGTACAGTACATGTGTACTGTACATGACTCTAGTAAGCAGAAAACAGTCATGCTCCCAGAATTAAATACATCCTAAAAATATTTACTATTTGTGTGTGTGCGCGAGCAAGTGCGTGCATGGGTGTGTGTTTGTGTGTGTGTGCACTTGCCATGTGCACGGTGCGCATGCACTCCTACTCATGTTTCATATATGTGATTGTGGGAGGTACTTGTGGAGACCAGAAGAGCTGAATCGGCTTCTGGGAACCAAATTCAGGTCCTCTGCAAGAATAATACTTCCTCATAACTGCTTAGCTGTCCCTCGAGCCCCAGTACAACCTGTTATATATGTATGTATGTATGTATGTATATGCATATATACATGTACACATATATACATATATTGTATGTGTTAATATACATTACATACATATATATATGTATAGATATCAGTGTATTTGAGCCAAGAAGCCTTCAATCAAGTTACTAAAATATATATTAAAAAAAAAAAAAGAAACCAAAAGAATAAGAAAAGCGATTTTGGTGTTAAGTACTCGCTGGAATTTCAAGTATAAAATAATGCTTACTCAGAAGTTTCTCTTAACCAAATTAAGAGGTGAGAAAACATAAGAACATTTATGTTTCGACAGGATGAGGACCTGAACAAGAGCGTCCTAACTCTCAGCAAGCTTTCCCTACCACCCAGCAGCACAGAAAAAGATTGGAAGTCACATTTTTAAATTGTTGGCGTGCTTCTGTTTCCGAGGCCCCCTTCTCTCTGCGTGTGTCTGTGTTCGTTTTTTTATTTTATTTTATTTTATTTTTTTACCGGAAGGAGCCTGTTCACTGGTAGTGATGTGGGGGATCGAACCTCACACAAACTTAGGCAAATGCCTTCCTTCCTGCTGAGGCCACATTCTCACCCTTCCCTGCCCCTTTTTATTACCCAAAAAGACACGGTCTTTTCCTTCCAATAAGTATTTGCTGCATCTGACTCTGCTTCCTGTTTGGAAGCTTTGGGCTTTGATTTCGTGGTGTGGGAAGGTCAAAAGGAAACAGACCGAAGGAGACCTTCTGCATGGAGGTGTCAGGTTCAAGGTTGTTGCCTGAGCTGGAGAGGCTACCTTTACAGACTTCTTGGCTGAGGGCACCAGATGCCATCACTTCCAGGCTCCTCAGCTGCGCCTCACCTGCCCTGCTAACCACGCACATCGCACATCCTTCAATTCTCCACTTGGTCCTGGCCCAGAAGGCCAAGAAGTGACACAATTTAATTCTTACAAGTCAACCAAGAACTGTTATTACTTCTGCTTCCTGCAAAAGGAAAAATATATATATAACTGTTTTTTTATGATGAAAAATTAATTTTCTGTTTCTTATGTGGAATTAAATGTGTCATATGTCCTTGACTGCTGCAACTTATGTTTGTGCTGACTTGTTGGAAATTTAATTGATAAACCCAGGATGTATTCTAGTGTGTTTGCTGTGTTTGTAACTGGGGTGTGCGAGAGCTCATATGAAAACCGGAAGGAGACCAAAGTGCTGACAGCCAGGAGTGGCGGAAACTATGTAATTGTGGTAAATAGAATTTTGTTCCTGTGTTTCACATTTTCACATCAAGCACGCATTTCTTACACAACAATAAGACATGTATGAATGTAGCCTAGAGACTGTGGTGATATAGGTGCACAGCCAAGGGAATTATCCCACAGAACCCTATCTAAAAGAAACAACCATAAGGAGAAAACATATGTCAGTGTGAGCTGTGAACTGACCAGAAAAAAAAATGTGAGGGCTGGACAGATGTACTGGACTGCTCTTCCAACGGTCCTGAGTTCAAATCCCTAGCACACACATGGTGGCTCACAACCATCCTGAAAAGAGATCTGACACCCCCTTCTGTGCGTCTGAAGACAGCTACAGTGTACTTAGATATAATAATAAAATAAATCTTAAGGCCGGAGCAAGTGGGGCCGACCAGAGGTCCCTGAATTCAAAATCCCAGCAACCACATGATGGCTCACAACCATCAGTACAGCCTACCGTGTTACTCATATATACATACAATAAATAAATCTTTTTTCTGTAGCTGTCTTCAGACACACCAGAAGAGGGCAATCAGATCCCATTACAGATGGTTGTGAGCTACCATGTGGTTGCTTGGGATTTGAACCTCAGGACCTCTGGAAGAGCCAATCAGTGTTCTTAACCACTGAGCCCATCTCTCCAGCCCAATAAAACCTAAAAAACAAACCAAAATGTACTAGTTCCAAGGACCAGTATGCTACACACACATAAACTAATAGAATCGAATCTTTTAGTCATTTTGTGAGGAGTGCATACATTTCTAAGGTTTGGCAAGACTGGCTGGGCGGTCTAATTTTACAACGATAGGGCACCTGAAGTTTGAAGGGCTGGAAGAAGCGGGGAGTAGAAATTGCAGGAGTTAGAGTAAAGTGCTTACTAATGTTTGGTTGCGAACAGCCCAGACCTTCTCCAGGATCCCGTTTCCTCCTTCACACAACCGGAAACGATTGCCCCTGCACTGAGGTTGTTAAGTTACAGCCAACTGGAAATGGGGCGGAAGTGAAGTTAGAGACAGAACTGTAGAAAACTGTCCACGGCCTCTGTGAGCTTTAGTCCAAGGAGGAGATATGTGTGGTGGGGAATGCCCTGTTTTTAAGCTGGGTTCTATTAAGGGTACCATTTATATGCCACTGGATAAGCTGGCAAGAGGAGGAAGAGCAGTGTTTGAAGGATGAGCTGTAGGAGCAATGGAGAAGCTGAGGGGGTGGGATTTGCTGTAGGAGCAATGGAGAAGCTGAGGGGGTGGGATTTGCTGTAGGAGCAATGGAGAAGCTGAGGGGGTGGGATATGCTGTAGGAGCAATGGAGAAGCTGAGGGGGTGGGATTTGCTGTAGGAGCAATGGAGAAGCTGAGGGGGTGGGATTTGCTGTAGGAGCAATGTGGAGGAAGCTGAGGGGGTGGGATTTGCTGTAGGGAGCAATGTGGAGAAGCTGAGGGGGTGGGATTTACTGTAGGAGCAATGTGGGAGAAGCTGAGGGGATGGGATTTGCTGAGAGGTACCAGGTGAGACCAAGGAGTAGGGAAGAGAACCCCAGGTAGTAGAGGCTGGAAGGAGTTGTAAGTACCCTGGAGTCTGGACCAAAAGTTTCTTTTGGTCCTGTTGTATGGGCTTGTGATCATGTCCTTCCTTTCCAACAAGAAAGTGACAGAGAAGTGACCTGGAGTTTGACTCAGAAACTACTAACTAGGGAGCTGTTGAGGAGAACTGGAGGCGAAGTGATACGAAATCTATTGCTGGGTTGTAATGTTCCTGGGACCCTGGGAAGTCAGCAGGCTAAAATGGCCTAAGTGAGGTCAGGTTGTATGTAGTCTATTTGCCTCCGGGCATAGACACTGGGCTAAAGTCAAAGTGTCAGCAGGGTGGCTTCCTTCTGGAAGCTCCTCGGGGGAAGTGGTATCTTTGTCAGCCTCTGGAGGCCACCTGCATTTCTTGGCTTGCAGCCTATTCCTCCATCTTCAAGGCCAGCAGCGAAGTGTCCTTATGTCTCTCCACTGACTGCTTCCTCCCATTACACTGGCGTCCCTCAGCACGGACCACACCTGCCAACCAACCTCTGACAGGACTCTCATTTTATGTCTGCAAACCTCTACCTCCTCTGTCAAAGTAATATACTTCTAGGTGTGCAGCTCCCTAGCTCGCTCGCGCTCTCTCTCTCTCTCTCTCTCTCTCTGTGTGTGTGTGTGTGTGTGTTATTCTGTCTTCCACAATTAGTGAAGTAAAATGTGTTTTTATATAATTGACTTTTAAAACTTTTTTTTTTACCTAGCAGTTGAGAGGCAGAGGCAGGGGGATCTCTGTGAGTTTGAGGTCTATAAAGTGAGTTTCCAGGACAGTCAGGGCTGTTAAACAGAGAAAGCCTGTCTGAAAAAACTAAAAACAACCAACCAAAGTTTTTCTTTTATGAATCGCCCACGAATGAGATTCGCAGCAGCTATACAATGGAGTGTTCAAATTGCCCATTTCTCTCAGTGTGTTGTGGTTTTTGTTGTGGCTGTTTACAAAATGCTGAGGTAAGTATGGTTTTGGTTTTTTTTGTGGTTTTTCGAGACAGGGTTTCTCTGTGTAGCCTTGGCTGTCCTGGAACTCACTCTGTAGACCAGGCTGGCCTCGAACTCAGAAATCCTCCTGCCTCTGCCCTCCCAAAGCTGCCTGGGATTTAAAGGCGTGCGCCACCACCGCCCTGGCCGAGATAAGTATGTTAAAATTTTAAATTTTATACTGTTGAAAATGCCATACATTCCTGGAGTGCCTAGCCTTTCAGGACCTGAAGCCATGGTCTCAGAAGTTCCAGACTAGTTTGGTCTATATAGTGAACTTACTGGCCCGTAAGGACCAGCTAGTGAGACCTGTCTCAAAAAAAAAGACAGCGAGATAACCTTAGTGAGAAGAGTGTTCTAAATCTGTTATTTAGATGAAAATACAGGCCCGTGGCTAACCTCATTTGTTCCTTATCGTTTCTCAAACTCCTACATTTATTATTTCAAGGAGATTTTAGAGATGTGGTTTCAACTACAGTTTTCTTTTGTTGTTGAAGCAGAGTTTCAAGTACCCCCAGGCTGACTTTGAACTTTGCATCTAGACAAAGGGTGACCTTGAAACTTCTGATCCTTTTGCCTCCACCTCCAGACTGCTGACACATTTGCTACCACACTTGCTCCTTTGCCAAGATTTTACCAAAATACATCCATTTCGTGGTTTGTGTTTTCCCAGACAGCTTTCACTTGTTGTCTATTTTTTTGTCTGTCTGTCTGTCTGTCTGTCTGTCTGTCTGTCTGTCTGTCTCTCTCTCTCTCACACACACACACACACATACACACACACTCACAAATCTTCATTTATCCTGTGATAGCAGATAAAAATAAATTCTGAATGTCTTTTTCGTCCTGCTATGCTTGTGATTGAACCTGGACTCTGGAGCACACCAGCAGGTGTCCCCCGACCAAGTACACGCCCAGCCTCTACTGCTTTGTGGAGGCGGTGGCCGCGGCGGCGGCCCTTCAGCTTCTTTCCCTTCAGCCTGTCCTTACCAGGAGCTGCCGGTTTCCTAACTGCTTAACCGAGTCTGTCTGGGCACCTGCCATGTGGAAATGCTGAGTTTATCTTCACAGTGCCTACGTGAATTGGGAGCTGTGTGGAAGGCTGATATTTATAAAATTAGCAGGCTGCCCATTGGTGTCCTCAAGTCTTCGTTCCTGGACGACCCTGACGACTGGGAACAAACTGCTTGTCGGCGGCTGGTACATGAACTGATCCCTGCCAGGGCGGAGGGATGCTGGTGACTAAACAGGCAAGGGCGTAGCCTCCCTCCTCCTCTCATGCAGCCCGCTCTTTGACGGTCCTTCTGAGGGTCCCCAGGCACTGGGAGCCTTTGTCCCCCATGGTCTACGCTGCTGTGGGTTGTTGGCAGGGCACAGACTATGAGCGAGCTGCTGGCTTCTGCTCGGAAGGAGAAGGTATATGACAAGATCAGTGTTTTCCCAGGACCAATCAAGAGGAAGTGATCCAGACAGCTGTGGCTGTACCTGTCTGGAATCCCGGCGCTCGGGAACCAGGCAAGGTGGCGGAGCAGGAGAGAAGTGGCTCAATAGGTAAACCGTTGGCTTCCTCCAGCAGGAGATATGAGATGAGTCTGGGTCATCGGTCCAGGAGCAGAAGCCAAGCACACGGGGATGCCCCCCTCTAATCCCAAAGCTCCCCCTTCACACACACACACACACACACACACACACCACACACACGAGAGAGAGAGAGAGAGAGAGAGAGAGAGAGAGAGAGAGAGAGAGAAGAGAAGGTGATTTGAGGTGGCCACAGAACATGTGCTTGTCGTAGCCCTAGCAACTCTACAGCCAAAACAAACACGGCTCAAACCTCACTCACTACCCATAAATATCAACGGTTTTCTCGGGCGCTCTGACTTCCTCCGCCACATTACTGTCTTAACTCCTGGCTGTCTGGTTTTCCACCTCCTTTGTAAAAAAAAAAAAAAATTCCTTGAGAGAGCCATATCTTGGGCATCTCTCAGTTTGGGGGTCCTCCGTGTCCTGTCTTCCAGTATGTGATCCTCTCCCTTTTCTTGGCCCGGATGCTCGCTCCTTCAGTAATTCAAGGACTGCTTCGAAGTGTGTTTCACTTTTTAGTAGCCATAAAGACAATACATAGGGGAAGCCCAAAATGGGTTGACAGGTGTCTGGATACCTGGGAGGTCGCCTGAAGCGGGGCTACATTTTCTGTTGACAAGTTCAGAGGGCAAAGGAGTCCAAAGCGCAGAGGATGTTCTCAAACTTAGGCCAAGGAGCCTAGTGAGTATCAGGTACAGAGCTGCAGGAACAAAAAGGAAACTCGGTCACAAAAGCCCCTGCATTATAAACAGTCATCCAGATGCACGTGCTGCTGTTACCCTGGGTAAACTGTGTTCTCAGCTCTCGGGATGCACGGAAGCAAAGGATCAGGAGTTCAAGGCCCACCCCTCACCTGTCCACCGAATTCAGACCAGCCTGGGAGACTCTTTTCCCCATTCTCCTGTTCCCCCCCAAATATCTGGGTTTTGAAGGCAAGAAAAAAGGAGGGAAAGTGGTAGGATTTTGCTTTTTTTTTTTTTAAAAGATTTATATATTTATTAAGTACACTGTAGCTGTCTTCAGACATTCCAGAACGAGGGAGTCAGATCTCATTATGGATGGTTGTGAACCACCATGTGGTTGCTGGGATTTGAACTCCAGGGACCTTTGGAAGAGCAGTCAGTGCTCTTACCCTGAGCCATCTCTCCAGCCCCAATTTGTTTATTTTTAAAGACAGGTCTTACACTGTAGCCCCAGGCTGCCCTGGAAACTCACTGGGGAGCCCACATTGACCTCACATTCTCAGCCCTCCTCAGCCACTTCCCTTCCCATTAGGTAGACAGGTCTGTCTCCCTAGTGACTGTCCACATTTGTAGGATTCAAGCAGTGTCTATAGCTCAAACACCTGCAAAAAAAACCACCGCTCTCATCTGAAGGGAGTGAAAGGTAGTTGATTCTGGCACCATTTTTGATTGACTATGGTCTGGGAACACAGATTTAGGTTATCCTAAGTTTTGAGTTCCAACAACCGAAGCAGTTTCATAGTTTCTACAGAACAAAGAAATCACCAAGTCAAGGAAAGTTTAAAATACAATAGTGGCTACATTAGCGGCAGTTACAGCAAGGCTGAGAGAGGCTTTCTACAGGCCTCACACTTGTAGACCTTTCTACAGATGCTATCTCATGACATTCTTAGTTTTGGGGTTGGTGGATTCCAGTGTCTCTGCTATATCAATAGATTCCAAAGGTTTTTTCCCTGTGAGTCATAGAGTGTTAGTTCCCATACGGAAGTAGGTGTTCAAGGAATGGGGTGTTCCTGGGAGCTGAAGAGCTAAGTAATTAGCCTCTGGACTTGTAACATTCCAATCTCCCCGTGGTAGGAACTTCTAATCAGTCAGTTGGTCTCTGCAGACGTGGCTTTTTTGCAGGGACATTGTTTCACAAGTACATATGCAATCCATACCAACTGAATGAAATCTGTAGAGTACAACCCAGGTATCATTGGTTTGGGAGGTGATTTCATTGTGCTCCCCACTGTCTGGAAACCGCTGTATACACACACACACACACACCACACACCCCCGCCCCCGGTGGTGACTCCTGCCTAGCGTGTTCACAGAGGAAAAACAGAACAGTGAGTTAGCAGGTGGAAGTCGGGAGGCTACTGGGACTCAGGTCATTTCACCTTAACAGCTTGCCCCAAGAGACCAGTGAAACATCAGTGCTCATCCACAAACCAGAGACTAGACAGGGAGGTCCAGATGATACTGTAGTCAAACTTCCAGTCGTTGGTTTTGGCTTATTGTTTAGCTTTTCTTAAAGTATAAAGGTCAGGGGCTTTTATTACTCTTTTTTTTTTTCTTCCTCACTTCAGGCCAGGCCTGGTGGCGCAGCACCTTTAATCCTAGTATATAGGAGGCAGAAGAAACAGGTGGTTGTCTCTGAGTTCAAGGACAGACCAGTCTATGTATGAAGCATGTTCCAGGACAGATGAGCAACCTATTTTTTAAAAAAACGATGATGATGGCAGCCGATTGTGGATGATGGTGATCTGTGGTAGTGGTGGTGATTGTGGTGGTGGTGGTGATTGTGGTGGGGTGGTGGTGATTGTGGTGGTGGTGGTGGTGATTGTGGTGGTGGGTGGTGGTGATGAAGATGTATGAGCAGCAGCAACTGCAGGGATGGGGTGGAGCTCAGCTGGTGGACACTTGCCTAGAATGCATAAGGCCCTAGGTTTGATCCCTAGCACATACATACAAATAAATAAACAGTAAATCAGAAATTCTCAAAAGCTGTATCTTCTTCCTTGAGCAGTCTTGCTGTCCCTGCCCCCACCAGCCTAAGCCAAATGCCAATCTACTTTCCACCTCTAAAGGTTTTCCTATCGTTCTAATGACATTCCTTTTTTTTTAAGATTTATTTATTGATTATATTAAGCACACTGTAGCTGTCCTCAGACACACCAGAAGACAGCATCAGATCTCATTACAGATGGTTGTGAGCCACCATCTGGATTGCTGGGATTTGAACCTTTGGAAGAGCAGTCAGTGCTCTTAACTGCTGAGCCAATCTCTCCAGCCTCTAATGACATTTTTCTTGTTTTTGCAAACCTGAGGGCCAGCCCAGGGCCTTCCGCTTACTGGACTAGTACTCTACCATTGAGCTGGCTGCGTCCCCTCAGCCCCCTGTTGATAAGTACCCAATGGGGGAACTCATGGTGACCTTCGTGATTTCCATGTAGTTTTTTTGTTTGTCTGTTTGGGGGTAGGGTTTGATTTTATCGGTCTTACTGTGTAGGCCTGGTTGTTCTGGAATTCACTGTATAGACTAGGCTGGTTTGGAACTCACAGAGATCTGCCTTTCTCTGCCTCCACAGTCCTGGGATTAAAGGTGCCACCATGGCTATGCAGTTTTTACTTCTTTTGAAGTCTAATATGAGTATAGAGAAAAGGCATAAGACATACTAATAAAACTTTGCATACTGAACCTACCAGGTAAGCAGCTTCCAGATCTAAAGACCCCAACCTTACCAGCACCCCGGCATGCCCAGCTCCTTCCCGGGTAGCTTTTTCTGACTCACAAAATCATAGACCACTGCTTCTTTTGCACTTTATAGCAAAAGGGTTATAAAGTATGTGTCCGTCTGTCCGTCCGTCCGTCCAACTGTCACTCGGTCTCTCTCTAGAGTCTCATTACATAGCCCCTAGCTGGTCTGGAACTCAGGCTGACCTTGAACACACCCGAGGTCCTCCAGCCTCCGCCTCTGGAGTCCCGGGATACAGGTGTGTGCTCCCTTCCTCTGTACATCTCATTTTTGTTGTTGCTGTTGTTTTGATTTGGTTTTTTCGAGACAGGGTTTTCTCTGTGTAGCCCTGGCTGTCCTGGAACTCACCTCTGTAGACCAGGCTGGCCTCGAACTCAGAAATCCGCCTGCCTCTGCCTCCCAAGTGCTGGGATTAAGGGCGTGCGCCACACCGCCCGGCTCCCCTATATATCTTTTGTGTCTGACTGCTCTTGCTCAACCACGTGAAATGTGTCCCACCTTCCTATCCATAGCTATCAGGATTGATGTTGTTGTTGATTTTTTTAATTCTAGAAATGTACTGCTAATTAAAATGAAAAGTGAAACCCTGGAGGGCAAAGCCTGTCAAATGAATGCTGAACTTCTTCAAAGAGGACTGTGGGGTGGGAGGTCCACAATGATGCTCTGAGAGTCACAGGTTCTGACCAGCTCCCAGCTAGCCAGGGCCCGCCTTGCGCATCCGAGTCTTTCTAGATTACTTCAGTGATGTCTTTGTGAACTGTTTATAATTTTTCATCCTGTTTTGTTTCTTTACCTGCAATATCTAGAATAGTAGATCAACCTTAACCTTTTTGGTTGTCTGTTTTAGCCTAAGAGTATCCAACACTAGATGTATCGCTGGAGGTGAAATGGGGTTCTGACATCTACGAGAAAATAGTAGAATCTATTTTCCCCAATTATTTATATCAGTAATTACCACCAAATGTTCAAAAATGCCATCCAATGCCTTCCCAGATTTCTTAGCTGTTTCTTTTCTTTTTTTTCCTGTAAGATTTATTCTCGAATAATCAAGTGAAGTGGAATGCTTCTTAAATGTGGCAGAGTATGCCGTAGACATTGACATTTTATCTGTGGGCCAGTGTAACTCTGTCCTGGGGGACAAAGTACCAAGAGAGGTTTTTGTGAGTCAGACCTTGGCTAGTCTTTCTGAATGCTCAGGGGATCTGGGGAGGCTGTGACAGTGTCAGGTGTTACAGGATTTACGCCATGCCCTGGTCCCCAAAGTTAAACCCCAGTTGCTCTTCTTGAAAGGGGAATGAGGTCAGGATTGGTACCCGAAGGAATTGGGTTTCCCTTCTCGGAGTTGTCTCATTAGTAAAATAATTTAAGAATGGACTCAAAGAGAAGCCTAAGGACAGTTTTATTAGAGTTCAAATGAAAACCCAGGGCAGGCCAGCTGTAAATTTGGAAAGGCTGCCTGGGGGGAGGAAAATGGAAAAGAAGGAAAAAAGGCTGAATCTCACACTGAGCTGTCATGGAGGGAGGACCACACAGGGAACACGTAGTCATGTGGGAGGGAGGAGGAACTGGGGGAGAGGGGGAAGGAAGCCTAATATCACAGGCATGCTTGGGTTCTAGCCAGAGTCCCCACAGGAAGAAACAGGGCTAGCCTTTAATCGCAGTGGGTGAAGTGGGTTCGGCCAGCCTGGTCTAGGTAGTATGATAGTTCCAGGACAGCCAGAGCTACATAGTGAGTCCCTGCCTCCAATCAAAACAAAACCCAAAAAAGTTCCAATCTTTCTGAGTCCTGACCTGACCCAGAAAGGAAGATGGACAGAGTGAAGCCCGTGGCTGTTCACGGGCAGCTGGGAGGGACTGCGCTGGGGTGTAAACTTGGGGAACATGAAGTATAATATCTCATTAAAGGGATAGTGATCCTGCCTGTCTCTTTAGCATGGCTTAAGGCGAGCCCACATCCCTAAGAGTGGTCTCCCTTCATGTGGAATCGTCCCTTTGTGAGTCCCTGAGCTTACCTAGCTGGAATGGTAGGGGGTTTTTCTGCACGGGCCCGTCTGCTATCATGAGAGTATCTTGGCTTAGCAGCCAGAGCAGAAGTGTAGGCAGCAGAGACTCCATGATGTTAAAAAAACACAGAACCTTGAATGTGCTTCCTCCCTGGGGTACCACTTCTCTACAGCCATCAAACTAGCAATGATGCTTACTCCTCAAACCAGGCAACGGCTGGAAAAAGTCTCCCTAAGCAAATGGGCGGGGAATCAACAGTCGCTTCTACAGATTTCATTTTTTTTAACTTTATTTTTATTGTGTGTGGGGTGGGGGAAGGGGGTGAGGACGAGGGTGAGGTGACAGTGGGCACCAAACGTGTCACAGTTAACGTGTGGAGGACAGAGGGCCGCTTTGCGGAATCTGTTCTCTCCTTCCACCCTACATGGGTTTCCAGAGGGGCTCAAACTTGGGTCCCCAGGCTTACACACAACTGCTCCTACAGGCTGAGCTATTTTGTTCTCTCTCTTCTTCAGACTTCTGATTTGAGTGTCATACTAGCTTCTGCTCCAAATCCCATAAGATTCTACATTTTACAAGAAATGCCACTAGACTTCCCCCCATGCTATGAGAAACAAAGCCAATAGTTGTTTGTTTGTTTGTGTTAGGTTTGGTTTTTTAGTCAGGGTCCCTCCGTGTAGCTTTGGCTATCCTGGAAGTCTCTATAAACCAGGATGACCTTGAACTCACCGAGATCCACCTGACCCGCCGCCTACCACCTGAGTGCTGGGATTAAAGATGTGTGCAACGGCCGCCCTTGCTAAAACACTGCCTTTAAATGTTTAAAGCTATATAGTTTCTCAGTTCACAGAAGAAAATCGAGAGGAGAGGTCGATTGTCCTCGGATAGGCACAGCCTTGCTCATCTCTTTCTGTGATGAAAGAGAGTTTTGCATGAAATGTTTTCTGTGATATGTGTAGCACAGGAATGCTTAAAAGAAAACAATTTCTTTCCATGCAGCCCCTCTCCTTTCTGAGAGATGGTGCTATTGAAGATTGGGACCTGATTTGAACTTGATCTGGCAGCAGTCAAGGCTTTGGCTGGCAGCTTATCACTGCTGTAGCCTGGGCCTGGGCAGTGATTATGAGGCCTTTGCACTTTCTAGTTGGTCTCAGGCTTGCTACACTTGCAAGACCCCTCACAGGCCCAGGGATGTAGCTCAATAACAGTAGTTTTCTAGCAAGAGTGATCCCTCAAAAAGTGTATGCAAAGCCATTAACACCTCAGCTCAGGCAGCATCCCTTCTAGGCATTCTCAGTGTCTGGTTGGATAAAAGAATTTCTTCCCTCAGGTCTCACTGTGTGCAGATCTGCCTTAAACTTTATTGTGCTGCAATGATATCAGAGTCCGTCTTTGAATGCATTTTTTCCCCAATTAGAAAATACATTCTTTGAAAACATGCAACTAATAAATATGGTTGATTATATAGTGACTTTCCCAGCACTTGGAAGGCAGAGGCAGGCGGATCTCTGTGAGTTTGATGCCAGCTTGGTCTGCAAGAGTGAGTTCAGAACAGCCAAGGAGAGGAAGTGGGAGGGGGAGAGGGAGGAAAGGAAGAGAGGGGAGAGGGAGAAGGAGGAAAGGAAGACAGAGGGGAAGAGGGAGAGGAAGGAGAGGAGGAGAGGGAGATTTTATTCTGTAGTCCTAGCTGACTGGAATTACATATCCAGTCATACATATCCCTGACTGGCCTCATATTTTTATTTTTAGATATTTTTTCATTTTGGATGAATGAGTGTTTGACTTACTTGTATGTGTGTGCACCGTGTACATTCCTGATGTCCTTGACAGAAGGCCAGAAGAGGGTCCCTTGTGACTGAAGGTATAGATGGTTGTGAGCCACCAAGTGGGTGCTGGGAATCGAGCCCAGGTCCTCTGTAAGAGCAACAAGTGCTCTTAAAGAGCCACCCCTCCAGACTCCCTAGCATCAAACTTTCCATAATGTCCTACCTCACTCAGCTGAGGACTAGAATTATAGGCTGGGGTCAATCTGTTCAGATTTATTTATTTATATTTGTTAAATCCTAATATTGTGATTGAGTCACACTCATTAAAGTAGCACACTTTTGGGGCTGGAGAGATGGCTCAGTGGTTAAGAGCACCGACTGTTCTTCCGAAGGCCCTGAGTTCAAATCCCAGTACCCACATGGTGGCTCATAACCATCCATAACAAGATCTGACACACTCTTCTGGAGTGTCTGAAGACAGCTACAGTGTGCTTACTTATAATAAATAAACCTTTAAAAAAAAGTAGCAAACTCCTTTAAATCCTAGCACTCAGGAGTCAGAGGCAGGTGGATTTCTGTTAGTTCGAGGCCAGCCCAGTTTACAAGGCGGATTCTAGACCATTGATATTGAGGGCTACATCGTGAGATACTGTCTCAGGAGCTATGCTCAATATATATTATTACCTCCTTTCCAGACTTTAGATTTGGTTGAATAATTCTTGATGGAAAACAGGCAGTCTTGTGCAAGGTGCCTACCTTATCATCTTTTTAGCCTATTAGTAAAGAGAAACAATTTAGATAAAGATTTTATCAAGCTTTCAGGGTCCTTAAGTACATGCACGCAGACTGGAATATCCATTTAAAACTTTACCATGTATGTGTATGCTACATTACATTTTTTTTTTGTTTTTGAGTGGTGAGGATTGAACCAGGGTCTTGTTCATACTAGACTGGGTAACATTCTGCTACAGAGTTGTATCCCCAACCCTGGGTTTTCTTTTAGTGGGTAGGACGTTGTTTATGATATTTACTATCATTTGAAAAAAAAATGGGTTTGTTTGTCTTAGTCAGGGTTTCTATTCCCTGCACAAAAACATCATGACCAAGAAGCAAGTTGGGGAGGAAAGGGTTTATTCAGCTTACACCTTCCACACTGCTGTTGATCACCAAAGGAAGTCAGGACTGGAACTCAAGCAGGTCAGGAAGCAGGAGCTGATGCAGAGGCCATGGAGGGATGTTCCTTACTGGCTTGCTTCTCCTGGCTTGCTCAGCCTGCTCTCTTATAGAACCCAGCGATGGCCCCACCCACAATGGGCCCTCCCCTCTTGATCACTAATTGAGAAATGCCCTTATAGCTTGATCTCATGGAGGCATTTCCTCAAGGGAGGCTCCTTTCTCTGTGCTAACTCCAGCTTGTGTTAAGTTGACACACAGAACCAGCCAGTACAGGTTTCTTAGATTACCTCAAAGAAACACATTTTGGGTACTGTCTGAAAACCATGCACAGGCCCTCTGGTGAAGACTGCTGTCCACAACCATCTGCCCTCATGCATTCAGGCTGGTCTCAGCCTTGCTTTGCAACTAAGGACGCCTGAACTTCTGATGCCCTCACCCTCACCGCCACCAGGATTGCAGGCATGTGTGACTGTACCTACATACACAGTGCTGCTATACATGCCATGCCATGCTACGGTAGCCTGTGTATGCAAAACTGGATCAAACTCCTGGCTTCTTGAATTAGACAACTACTCTACTGACTGAACCACATACCTGATCCAGATCATACCCTTTTAGGGCTATAGATATGTTGTAGAAGTCAGTGAAATATGTGCCCTTTCAGAGAAAAAAAAGAATGACACGTAAATATATTTGCAAAGTGTTTGTGATTGGGCTGGAGAGATGGCTCAGTGGTTAAGAGCACTGACTGCTCTTCCAGAGGTCCTAAGTTCAATTCCCAGCAACCACATGGTGGCTCAACAACCATCTGTGATGGGACCTGATGTTCTCTTCTGGCACATCTGAAGACAGCTACAGTGTACGCATATTATATAAATAAATAAGTAAATAAATAAATAAATCTTCTTAAAAAGTTTGTGATTTTACAAACTCCTCAAATATATGCGCAGACTTAGGGTTGAGAACATTTGGCTTAAACCACTGTTGAAAGAAATACAATTTACTTAAATAACCTAGCTCTGTCTCTATTAATACTGGCTTATTTATGGGAGAAAGGCCAATGCTGTAGCAAGTATCTAGAGGTCAGAGGGGAACTTTGTGGAGTTGGTTTCACCCTTCCACCTTTTTGTGGGTTCCAGGATCAAACTCAGGGTGTGGTCAGTCTTGAACAGTAGGCACCTGGCCTTCTGAGGCATTTCAAACCTCTCTACTTCTTGAAGAAAAGCTCCACCCCCAATTTTTTTTTTAAAATCATTTACTATACTGAAAGCCTTTTAGATTCCATGCAGACTTTTGTTACTAGAGGGGAAAACAAAACCCTGCAAACCTTTGCTTCTAACGCTTCTGCCTTTGCCTACACCAAGTAGAAAGCAATGAGTTACTTTCGGTTCTGTTTCCCTTTGTAGGTCAGTGCAGTGAGAGTGGGTAATTTGGGGTCATGTTTCTGGAATTAGGGTGAGGCCTCACTGGGTCATGAAAGCCTGGCTAGACAGAGGAGAGGGTTCCTGTTAGTTCTGAGCGGGTGCCAAGCCATATACAGTGAGGTAGGTGGGTCAATAAGGCAGAGGTCACGGTGGCTGCCTGCAGACTGGTTTAGAAAGGCGGGCTTGCAGTCTGATGAGAGAGATAGGACGCATCTCCTTCAGAGAGAGCTTCCTGCCTTAGTCCGAAGCCGCCTCGGTGCTTTTGCTGGGGATGAGTGTTCTGCTGCCCCTGGAACCCCAGCCCAGCTCAGCTACTAGACAACAAGGAAGCAATTACCCAGGGAACGCACAGCTGGGATGGATAGAAAGCCAACGCTGACCCTGAACAAGGGCTGCTTGGCTGTGTTCCCCTGTAAGCTGGCCTGGAGGTAGGAACCGTGCTGTCACCGAATGGACCAGTGGCCTGATCTCCATGTCGAGGTGTTTTTCCAGTCAGAAATTTCCTCATGGTGAGTCCACTGTCTCGGAAGCATCCTGCCCACTGATGGATGCCCTGTGGTTTTCACGCAGTTCGTATCTTCCTGTCTCAATCGGTTTTACAGGCTAGTTACTGAAAGAGATGAGTACATTTGACTCTACTTAAGAGGCACACCATGGTTTCTCTGCTCTGCTCCCAAAATCAAGTATTTGAGGCAAAAAGAGGAAACAGGTGGAGGCTGGAGACGGGGCTAGCCAGCTGACTTCATGTAGCACTGTGGGGGGGGTCCCTTGGCAATGGTTCTTTCTTACATGTTTTTTTTTTCTCCTAAGTTTCCTTTCTTACCCCCTCCACCCGCCCTAAGACTCTTGCTTTGTACCCAGGCTACCCTTGAGCTGGGTTTAAGTGGTCCTCTAGCTCAGCCTCCTGAATACTAGAAGACACAAGTCATGTCTGGCTTACCTTGTTATTCCCATGGGAACCGTGTGTGTGTGTGTGTGTGTGTGTGTGTGAGTGTGTGTGTGTGCATGTATGTATATATGCACATATGCATATATGTATATATGTGTGTGTATACATATACATGCGCACACCTTACCAAGAACATGCTTAAACACTATAAATACTTCACCACCTACCCTAAATGGTCAGAGAAATGAACTGACCTGATCATGTAATTCACACTTCTGCACTTCACTGGAAATTGGTTCTTCAGCTCTGGCTTCTCTGAGGCAGTCACCCACTTCCCTGGGCGAACTCTGCCTCAGCAGTTCCCCTGGACACTGACCTAATCCACAGGGCTGGATGAAGGAGCCGCCAGAATTCCATTCACAAAGAGAGGATGCACATTCCAATAAACACAGTATCTCCTGATGAGGCCCCTGCAATGCAGGACGAGCACCAATGGGAGAGGAGAGCCGGAAACCACTGAGACTTTTGATACCGTAAGGCAGAAAGAGTGAAACATGCCTGCAGCCTGGTAATGTCCAGAGTCTCTTTGTCTGAGGAATTACAGCCCGTTCTAGCCGAGGAATATAAGCACCAGGCCTTGTCCCCTGGACTGCAGGCCTCTGTCCTCATAGCTTCATGAGTCCTGCCTAGACTCTGTTAGAGCTCAGCAATCCAGATGAGTTATTTTTGACCGTCTTGTAATCTAATCCTTTGTAGGCTGATTTTTGGTTGTGACTGGCTCTAAAAGCTGAAGCAGGTATAAAATGGATGGGTGGTATACACTTTATATGTATTGTTCCAGACGAGTGACATGTTTCATACATAATAATGAAATGGGGAAGAAAAGACCTTTTCAGCCTTAATCTATCCCAGCCTTCGTACCGGGTGGGGAAGATCACGGGAGAGTCCTCACTGGACCCTCTCTTCAGGCCGGTACAGGCTTCTCCTCTTTTGTGCTCAGAGGAGTACTTCCCCGTGAATTTAAGGCTTTGTAAGGAAGCCAGTTACACCAAAGGAAAGCCCTGAAATAATCTAGCAATTTTTCTTTTCAATAAGGAATACTTGTTTAAAGGCTGGAAGTTTGTCACTTTATCAGGTGAGGCATGACATGGTGACAGGATTTGATTTAAATTTTTTTTTTGTTTGGTATTTTTTCTTATTTTGTTATTATCTGTTACATTTTGTTATGTTTTTATATTTTATATTTATACATCCCATGTTATATTTTTACATTTATTATTGTTATGTTTTGCTATCATTGTGTTTATTTGTGCACGTGTGCACTCGTGAAAGAGCACGGCACTGTGCCCCATGAACGAGTGGAGGTCAGAGGATAACCTGTGGAAGTCTGCTCCCTACTTTGACTCTGTGGGTCTTGGGATCAGACTCGGGTCCAGGTCCACCCGGTTTGGGGGCGACTGTCTTTACTCACTGAGCCACCTCTCTGACCCTTGGCTATCTTCTCGTGCACTGCCAACTTTCTGAACTGATTGTGAACTCAAATGCAATGGTGCACCTGCCTCAGTGCTCTGATGCCGTGGAGAGACACCATGACCAAAGCAACTTAAAAAAACCAAACCAAACAAAACATTCAACTGGGGGCTTGCTCATAGTTTCAGAGGGTGAGCCTGTTTCTTTTCTTCGCTAACACCTACAGCTAGGTTTTTATCTGCTTCTCTTCATTATCACTCGGATTGCTTCAATGCTTATATGATCTGGTTTGGTTTGGTGTGTGGAGTTAGGAGAGTCAGAACTCCAAGAATGACAAATGACCATTTTGCTGTGCCTTGGGCACAAAGATGGTGCCCTGTTTAATTCGAGAGCAGCATGAGGAACCACAGGAAAGTCTGGTAAAAACATTAAGCCAGGAAGACATGAACTATGTTTCTACTTCATAGAAAACTGACTATCAGCCAGGCAGTGATGGCCCATGCCTTTAATCTCTCAGCACTCGGGAGGCAGAGACAGGCGGATTTCTGAGTTCGAGGCCAGCCTGGTCCACAGAGTGAGTTCCAGGACAGCCAAGGCAATCCCTGCATTCAGAACTCTGGGAAAGAGGGTGTAGGAGTCAAGGCTAGCCTTAGTCACAGAACAAGGCTTGAGGGCAACCTAGGCTATGAGGGGCCCTGTCATTAAAAAAAAAAAAAAAATCAAAACTAAAAAGAAAAAAATGATCTCATAAACATTTGATTTGAGATTGAAACAAAAAAATGTCATAAAGTATTCTAACATATTTAAATTTAGAGCTTTGGATGTGTGTTGAGCATATGTTAACTATAATAGTATGTAGTTAACTGTCACTATTTAACTGGATATTTCAGATATTTCAGATGACTAGAACTTGAATGGCTCAATTTTTTTTAACCTGAGATTTTTTATTTTATTTTATTTTTTTAAGATTTATTTATTATATGTAAGTACACTGTAGCTGTCTTCAGACACTCCAAGAGAGGGAGTCAGATCTTGTTACAGATGCTTGTGAGCCACCATGTGGTTGCTGGGATTTGAACTCAGGACCTTCTGAAGAGCAGTCAGTGCTCTTAACTGCTGAGCCATCTCTCCAGCCCCTATTTTTATTTTATATGTAAGAGTGTTTGATGGGTTGTATGTATACACTATAGACATGCAGTGCTAAAGAGACCAAAAATGTCATATTTCCTGGAATTTACTGGAGATTGTTGTGATCTAACATGTGTGTGCTGGTAACAGAACTCAAGTCCTCAGGAAGAGCAGTGTGTGTGAGGGTCTCAGCTGCTCTAAAACCAGAATCCCGGGTGGTTATGGGCTGCCTGATGTGAGGGCAGGGTAGCCAGTCTGGGTCTTCTGCAAGGGCACTGTCTGCTCTTACCTACTAGCCCATCTCTGCAGCCCCAGAACCCTTGAGTTCCTCCAGACCCATAATGTCTCAAATTTTAAAATTACAAATTATCATAGATGCTTAGAATATTCTCCTGATGAACTTGATGGTATACATCCTAAGGGGATAAATACCCAGAAGTGAAATAACCGTTTAGAAATATAAAACATTTGGGGCTGGGCACATAACTAAAATGCCCAAAGACACTTACTCTGTAGGGTGGATGCTTTGAGTTCACAGGATTCATTAAAGGTTGGAGGCTGAGTCAGAGTAAAGCTCTCCCTTAGGTTTCGCTAACACTATTCTCTTCCGCCCTGTAAATTGGACATTCCTTATATGGATGATTATTATTTATCATATTTTTATCTTATCAATTAGATTTGCTTGTTGGTTTTTCATTAACTTTTATTCATTCCATGATTTACATCTCACCATCTCAAAGCATAGCCAGTCCTAAGCCGGTGATTAGTTACAAAGGAAGCATGGCATAGTAATTTTGGGTCCCGAGGGGGAATCACCAGATACAATTTGCTCTAGCTTTTGTCTCACACTTTTGACATAGGCTCACATCAGAGGCCTTGCGATGGAAGTTAATCTGAATGTCAGTAGAGCTGAGATGGCATAAGAGACATGGCAAGGAGGAAGGTAGAACTAACAAGTTCAGGGTAGTATTAGGTAGGCCTAGTAGGCCTTAGTAAGGATTTACAGTTTAGTATTGCCTTTAGGAGGTTTGGGGAATGCCATCTGATTTGAAGCTGTAAGAGATCGGGCTTTTAGCCAGGCAATGGTGGTGCATGTCTTTGATCCCAGCACTCAGGAGGCAGAGGCAGGCGGATCTCTGAGTTTGAGGCCAGCCTGGTCTACAGAAAGAAACCCTGTCTCGAACAAACAAACAAACAGAATAACCCAAAAGGTCTGGCTTTTGTGAGAAGGACGAGCTATAATGGAATTAAGCAAAGTGGCATCTGCAAAGGTTTGCAATAGGCTTTAACTACTACAGCAGGAGAAGCAGTGTTTGATCCAGAATGAATGAGGGTAGAGGGAGCCGACACTTAATTAACAATTGGCTGTGTGATCTGATAAAAGGGTGAGGTCAAGGGTCACACTCGGTTTTTTGGCCTGAGCCACTTGACTGAATGTCACTCACACTGGGCTCCCTGCTTGGTCCGGTGGGGACAGTGGTTGCTTCACAGTGGTTATTTTGAAAGGCAGAGAGATTAACTAGACTGTTACTTCATCATGGAAAGATGAAACGGGCCTGACCCTGTGCAAAGCTGACAGCATTCAGAGAACAGACTAGAGACATTTCGGAAATTAAAAAAAAAAAAAAAAGCTAGCTGCTTGTGGGGGAATTAGTTAATTTACTAAAATTGGAGATAGCTGAGTCTTTTTTTTTTTAAACAAGTAACCGTTAATTGGTATGTCTTAATGGCAGGGACTGCCTGAGGTCCGCTTTTGTTAGTCCTGGGGCTAAGCTTAGAATTTTTCTTATGCTTTGAAGGATTATAAAAGGAGGAGATTGAGAAAGATACTAGCTGTTCCTTTAGTGACATTTGCCGGCCTCTGTCTTAGGGGTGGGAGGAAGGTTTCCCAGAGCAGCACTAACCAATCCCTTGGTACATTCTCAGACCTCAGCACACATCTGCAGTCACAAACGCTGAGAGGAGTTTTAACAAACCCCGGATCTGATTCCATGCAAGGCCCGGGACACACTCTGAAGAAACTTCCATCCTAATCCCAGGTTACAAGGTTAAAAATACTTACAAAAACACTACATGGAGCCACCAGCATGGGTATCACACATGAGCAGCCTGGTCTGCAGAGCGAGTTCCAGGACAGCCAGGGCTACACAGAGAAACTTTGTCTTGAAATATCCAAAACAAACCCAAAACACTGGATGTGACTGGAAACAATTGAAATTTTAGCAGTCAATAATAGCAGCATTCTGTCGTTTACGATTAAGGGTTTGGGGTATGGATGCAGACTGCTTACGTTGAAATGAGTAACCCGTGTTTGTTCATGTATTATTGAGTCTCCTTATGTAGCGCTGGCTGACCTAGAACCTGCTTCGTAGACCAGGTTGGCCGAGACCTTGTGCTGACCTTCCTGGAAGCTTCTGCTTCCCAGGTGCTGGGTATATAACTCCGTGCCTGCTGAGATGAGTAATGGGTGTGTGTCCTTGGGTAAAACGCCCTCGAAAGTCTCACTTTCTTCATCTGTAAAGTGTGCATTCAAATAGGTAATTACTTAAGTGGCTTTTTTTTTTGAGACATAAGTGACTTCTATAAAATACCAGTGGAGTATCTGGTCTATAAATAGTGTAGTTAAAAGGTAATCTGCATAAGTAATGCATTAAGGAAAACCATCTCAGATTCATTTAATAAGTGACGGTCTGTCTATATATTGTGCACATAAAAGTTATTAAGCAATCCAAAGTAAAGCCAGTGACGATTTTGGAGGCTCAAATATCACCATTGCCTTTTGTGAACCCTTTTTTTTTTTTTTTTTACTTTTAGGAAATACATTGAAATCTCCACTATAGGAGTGTGAGGGAAAACTGATGATGTATTTAAGCCTGCATCATGCTTGGTTAAAATGTGTCCTATTCCTCTCGAATTGCCCCTTCCGTTCCTTAGCTTCATTCCCAGTTTCTTCTGCTATCTTGCTATTGAAAACATTGCTATTAGTGGCAAAATAACATTTTTGTCTATAAAAGCTTTTTTTTTCGTGAATCAAGGTTCATGAAGCAGTGTAGTGTCCATAACTAAGTCCCAGTGGCGTAGATTTGTAAGTGGCTTTTTTTTTTTTTGAAATTTTAAGCCTTTCAGCCTTTGTTTGTAAATGTTCCAATGAGTTCCATTTAAGGATGAAACCACCAAGGCCATACCAAAGACCCAAGTCCATACAGCCTATGTAGTATTTTCCCCATACTCCATGGCTCAGCACTCTTTAAAACTAGCTGGATGGCACTGATTAGAAAGACTTTAAACCTCCATGTCCTAAAACAGGTTAATAAAGCAGTACAGGTGAGCTCACTGTGCAGAGTTCAAAACTGCGTTTTAATGCTCCTATAACTCAGCAACCAGGGGCATTACTAAATGTGCTCCCTCTTATCACGAATAAAGGCTCCAGGAATAACCGTTTGTAACAGACACCGTTTAGCGGCGAGCCATCTTTTTTGTTCGCGCCACCTGCAAGGACAGAGGCTTGAGCATCACGGCCAGAGAAAGGCAGCTTCCTTGTGACGTCAAATCAGCGGGCTCTGGCCCCGGCTTTAGGCCGGTTCCGGTTCCCTGGCTTTCCGGACGCCCGAGTGAGCGAGCGCGGCGCCGTACTGCGCGTGCTCCGCAGAGGGACGCGAGAAGGTTGGGTCCTGCTTTCCAAACTGATGCCTGATTGGCTGGCGCAGTGCTGGGGGGTTCCCTAGCCCTTTCCGCAGGGGTAAAACAATAAGAGGGGGCGGCGGCAAAGGGGGGCGGGACGTCCGTGTTCTTGGAGCTCGTTGCAGCTCTAGGCTTTTGGGAAGAGGTGGCTGGCTGTGAGGGGCCCGAGCTCGCGGCTCTCCGGATTCCGAAGCCCCGGGTTTATTCGAGGGAGGAGAATCTGCTGCGGCCGATACCGCGACACTCCTGACCTCCGCGCGACGTGCCCGCCGCCGCTGTTGGTTGGAGGTGTGTACGGGGGCCGAGAGGGGCGGTCGGTGTGGTGGTCGGCAGGGGACATTTCCCTCCGCTCCGCGGCTCGCGGCAACCGTCCGGTGTGTGCGCTTGGTGTCGGGGTTGGTGCGGCAGGAACATTGTTCTCGCCGGCTGCCTACGCCAGCGAGAGTGCGTGCGTGCGGGGCCGAGCCTTTCCTGCAAGGTGAGCGGGAGGCTGCGTGGGGAGGAAGATGACCCGCGCGCGTGGTGCAGAGGAGGGCACAGGTGGGGCTGGGGATCGCTAGGATGAGGCGGCCCGGGGGAACCCTGTCCGCCGCAGCTCCCCGAGCGGGCCGACGGGCGCCAAGCCGCGAAGCGGGTCGGTGGTTTTCTGCAGAGGCGGTTTCAGGGTGGGAAGCCCACCCGCCTGGTTTCTGCGCTCGCCTGCGGCCCTAGTTCCCGGTCGTCGCCCCGCCCGTGGGGGAGGGGAAGGAGGCCGTGTCGGCGGAGGCCGAAGCAACGCAGATGCGAAAGTAGCGGCCTCCGGGCACCATTTCTGTGCCCGGAAACTAAATCCGGGGTTGAAGGTGGCCGCCGCTCCACTTGCCGGCTGCTCGGCGTTCCCCCCGCCCTCCCCGGATTATCCCGAACGCGTTCGGATACTGGGACTGTAACGTGCGTCTCCTACGTCCTTTTTCTGCAGACCATCTCCTCTTACCCAGGAATAAAAAGGACGTTTCAGTGCTTTGGGAATGGGCTTTTCTACCCCTACTGTTCTTTGGGGTAGGATGAGAGGAGAAGAACGTAAGTTTCCCTAGATGGTGTGGATTTTGTTACCGGAATCTGAGGTTTTCCTGCGTCCGTAAGGGCTGATTTCTTCAGGTAACCCCTGTGGTGCTTTGGGGCTGTAGGGTCATGTTCACAATTTCTACTCCCAAGATATAACTAGTTTTAAACCAAAGCTCCAAAACATTGAATAGGTGCCTTTGCTTCTTAAAAACAAAACACGTGCACCAAAGCTGAATCAAGGAAAATTGCCCCCTTCTCTCCGGGTGTGATTGTTGTGCTATTGATAGCTAAAGGTTTCTTCTGGTTTTTTGATTCTAGACACCATATCTGTTTGTTCCAAGTACCCAGGCAGGAGAACCATTGACTGCAGTTTAAAAGGATACACTAATTCTAGATGAGGATTGTAATTTCTTGTCCCAATTCCATATTTGGCAGTTATTGTTGCCCTAGGCATGTGAACCAAGCTTTCTGAGTAAACACTTGGCTTTACAAAATCCAGTGATCCCTTTATGGTCTTTAGGTTTGGACCCAGTGTCCCACCTCTCTGGAGTTAGAGGCAGGTCTGGCTTTTTGCGTTCGAGGCCAGCCTGGTCTACATACTAACACAGGACAGGCAGGACTACCTAGTGAGGTACTGACTCAAAAAAAAAAAAAAAAGAAAGAAAAAAGAAAAGAGAGGCTTGGTCAGTTTGGACCTTAGGATTGAATTTTATATTGACCCTTCGTTACCGTTTTAGGTCATGTGTTCCGTCTAATCTCAGTGTATGCAAATTATTCAAAATGTGTTTCCTCGTGGCTTAGATCTGTGATGGTTTAGGTTATTGAGTATTCAGAATTGAAATACTAGTGGGCATGGATATATGACAATCTCAGCACTTGGGAGGCAGAGGCAGGCAGATCTGTACACTACAGAGTGAGTTCCAGGACAGCCAGGGCTACACAGAAAACCGAGACTCAAAACACAAAAAACTAGAATTGGAACATTAGTGATGTTCTGAAAGCAAGCCTCAGATGGAGTAATTAGAATGCTTGTGGAATGGGTGGGTGTCAGGAGCAGGTAAAGAATTCATTCAGTAATGTAGTAGATTAACTTTCGCTAAGTCTGAATTACGTGTTCAAGGCACCAGATTGCCTTTCTAGTACCCAGAGCCAGCCACCATTAGCTGATGATGAAGGCAGTTTCTGTTCAGCCTTTGGCCTGTGAACCTAGGACAAATTTACTATCTAGACTAAATGTTAACTTAATGACCTGAGTAGTCGGATTATTAGGTAAGTTCTGGTTTTGAAGACATTGTTAACATTGTTCATAGCAGAGGAATGTGGGCAGCTCTGTTTGTATTAGAGATTAAGACGCCAAAGTTTCAGTATCAGCAACTGGAAATTTACAGATACTCTGAGTGTCCTTAGATTCTTGACAGCAGTTCTTTCTTTGTTGGAGAATCATTATTACACATTATGAATATTAGAAGTTATTTTCTAAATTGTCTTAATTTTTCCTACATTTTATGTTGAGTGGACATGAGGGTGATGAATGACATCTTTCAACGTTTTACACTGAAGCACAAGTTGGGTTGCTTGTGAACAGAAAGAGGGTGGAACTGAGTTGAAAGTTTTGACCTGGTTACTACACTGGGCGATGTGTGCTTGATAGCTGGTAAAGCAAACCAGTGTGGTTTTCCCAAACTCGTAGCAAAAAAAAGTTTTTTGTGCTTTGGTTTATTTTAGTCATCTCTGGATAATTTATCTATCCAGAAATTGTTACTATACTAAGGTTGGGGATATTTCTTACTAAATCGTGTTGCTGTCCCATTCCTCCCAACCCCAGCCAGCGATCTTGTCTAGGTCTTTTTTTTTTTTCAATTGCTTTTATTTGGTTTCTTGGGAACAGCATCTTTGTATAAGCTAGCCTGGCATTTGCTGAGTGTCCTAGCCTGGCATCCTACCAGGCTAGCCTTGAACTTTCAGAGAGTCTCCTGTCCACAAAAATAATTCTATTATGCTGCCGCATCCCCCTCCCTCTTCCCCCCTTTGAGACAGGGTCTCTATAGCTCCAGCTGTCCTGGAACTCATTCTATATGTACATCAGGCTAGCCTTGAACTCAGAGAGATCCACCTGCCTCTGCCTTGCAAGTGCTGGGTGGGATTAAAGGTATATGCCACCACACCTGGCCCAAAGCAAATAAGTGTAAATAATGAAAAATCACACTAATGATGAAAAACTCTTCTTGGATCTAACGCTGAGGAACCTTGATCTCTTGTGAAGTCTAAGTATCAGTTTCATTTTTCTGCAAATGAAGTTAACACCCTCCTTATTCCAGGAGGTAAAGGAAACACAGGATACTCACTAAACTTTAAAATATGTTAGGGTGACATGGCTGCATATACCTGTAATTTCAGGCAGAGGCAGGCAGGCAGATCTCTGATTGGAGAGCAGCCTGGTCCCTAGAGGGAATTCCAGAACAGCTGGGTTACATGACCTTGTTTCGGAAGGATGGACGGGGGTACACATCATTTCTTAATGGTGCTCACGTTTAGCTTTTGTACTTTAGAACTCGCCCCTTATCGTTAGGGTTGCCTTATCCGGAACCTCCTTAGGTCTATCACTGCGGTTCTGGGATCCAAGGTTGCCCCATCAAATCTGTTACTTGTCCTAAAAATGAGTGGCTAGATAGTATTGTGGTCACTAAAGTCACTTTAAACAAAGGCCTTCGAGAGCTTTGGATATAGTTACAGTGTTAAAATGGAGCTGGCTTTCTAAAATGGGATCTAGTCTTTGGGTTAGTGAGAAAGGGCCTTGGCCTAAGTGTGAGCCCTGTAGAGGGAGTGGGGGCAAGCATCCTGCCCCGGAGATGAGCTGGGGCTGAGCTTGGGCAGCCTTTGATAGCATTTCTGATAGAGGCTAAAGTGTGCTGTCAGAGACCACCTTTCCATGGGTAAAATGCTATGTATATAATATACCCTTCCAAGGTTGGGAGTGTATTTTTCTGCACTTCCCCTCCTTATCTAGGTATTGTTTTGTTTTCTTGACCTTTTTCAGTAAGAAAGTATTATTTCTTCTCCACAAGTACTCATTTTGCCTGTTCTCTCCAAGCATTGAGATAATCACGAAAGAATGACATGAAATTTCATGCAACTAATTGTAGTGAGTGGCGCGTGTGTTTTAATGCATATAAAGGTTGAAGGGTACTGAGGTTGGTAGAGTTCTTGCTTAAAACACGCAAGCCCTGGGTTCGACCCCCAGTGTTCCATAAGCTGCATGTAGTGATGTCACACTGTAATTTGCTTTTGAGGCCCTGAAGGCAGGAAGAGCAGAAACCTAAGGTAGTTCTGCATTACATGACACCTGTGTCAGAGCGAATGGGAATCAAAGGTCCCTTTGTTTGAAAATGCTTGGGACCACAAGTGTTGAAGGAAGTCGCAGCATTTTTAGATTTTTGAACTACGCATAGGCTTGAACATCTCCAGTCTGCTGAAAAGCTGAACTGTTCTGAAATTTGAAACCTTGAAACAGTTGCCTTGGTAATTATGGCCAGGTATTTGCAGTTACATTGATTTTTCTGAAGGGCCATTTTATCACTAGCAATAGAGCAATGTCCTTAATTAGTAAGAACATGGGGAAGAGACATATAAGATATCTATGAAATAAATGAGAATAATTTTGCTTTGGATAACCCTGTCTTTTCTATTGTTATATGCTCTAATAAATTTACTATTTGGTGGCTTTTTAAAATTAATTTCATTCTTTTGTTCATCATATGCATTATCTTTCTGTTAAGGAAGCCATAATTTAAATTATGTTTTAAATTATGTTTAATTTATTTAAATTATGTTTAATTTATTAATTAATAAATTATAATTTAAATTATGTTTTAAATTATGTTTAAATTAAGTTTTGTTCTGGTTCTTTCAGTGTCTTGTTTAAGGCATTGCTCTGTAGCCTTTGGCAGTGTTAGGGACTTAGGTCTGAAGCAGCACCAAGTTCACGGTTCATCAGTGGATGGCAGTGAAGGCTGGGGCTGCTCTTTAGGATCTCTACAGGCTTTGCTCTCAGTGCTGATATTGGGACTTAGAGCAGAACCTTGGCTGTAGGGGAAGCACTTTTCTTGCGGATCTACATCAGCTCCTGGCCCCAAAGCCTTTCCTTTTCTTTTATTTATTTATTTATTTTATGTGAGTACACTTCAGACACCGGAAGAGGGCATCAAATTTCATTATGGATGGTTGTGAGCCACCTTGTGGATGCTGGGAATTGAACTCAGTACCTTCAGAAGAGCAGTCAGTGCTCTTAACCACTGAACCATCTCTCCAGCCCTTTCCTTTTCATGTATAAGGTTTCAACCTGCATGTGTGTCTATACCACATGCATTCCTGGTGCCTGCAGAGGCCAGAAGATGGTTTCGGCTTGGTAGAAACCGGAGTTACTCATGGTTGTGAGCTGCCGTGTGGGTGCTGGTAGGAGAAACCAGGTCTTGGAAGAAGACCACCAAGCTGTTTCTCCAGACTCTGTTCTTTATTTTTCTAGACTTTCCTGCATTGTTCCCCAACTAACTGCCCTAGTTTACCTTTACTTGGCAATATTTTTAGTATAACCAGACTTTAGCAATTAGATATTACTGTATCAGAATTGTATTGTTCTTGATGTGATGTGGGCATTGTGAAAGTGCATAGTTTTTAGATTAGTGATGTTATGCCAGGCATGGTACCTTTATCTAATCCCAGTGTGCAGGAGCCCTGGGCAGAAAGATTGCTATGAATTCAAGGTCAGTCTTGACTAGAGTGGACCTCTGTTGCAAAACCCAGTAATGTTGAGTAAATTTTCATCTCCCTCAATGATCTGGTTGGAATCCAGGACTTCAGACAAACTAGCTAAAATTACCCTGGTCACTTTTCATACTTTTGATCTTTATTCTAAAACCGTATTTCTCTTTAGCCTTTTTTCCTTTAAGACACTCACTATAGATGAGGCAGGCCCCACGCTCACAGTCCTGGGGTCTAGCTTTGTTTAAATGTCTGTGCTTGAGTGTTTCACTTGCCTCTCTCTACCACATGTGCATGCCTAATTTAGGTTCAAGGGGGTCTTGGATCCCCTGAAATTGGAGCTGCCAGGTGAGCGCTGGGATTCAAAAACCAAGGTGTGCTAGAAAAGCATCCCATCTCCCCCCAACTGTTGAGCCATCTCTCCAGCCCCTAGAACCTTATCTTCTAACTAGTAGCATGCCTGTTAGATGGTTACCAGAAAGCTATGAAAATTGAAAAACTTTTAAAATTTTAAAGTTACTGTGTACTCTGTGACATAGTAACTTTTTTCATGTGCATGGTAAAGCTGTTGGCTAGAGATTATCCTCATTTTTTGAGAGTATAGCACAGAGAAAAGATTAGTTCATGGCAGCAGCGATGGCGATGGAAGAAGCCTTCCAGTTGCGCGCCTGTGACTTGGAGTTTCTGCTGCCTCGTGCACCAGCCATTTTCTAGTCTTCCATTAGATTTTATAACATAATATTGATAACAAAAAGTTCAGAAGCTGGGCAGTGGTGGCGCACGCCTTTGATCCCAGCACTTGGGAGGCAGAGGCAGGCAGATTTCTGAGTTCGAGGCCAGCCTGGTCTACAGAGTGAGTTCCAGGACAGCCAGGGCTACACAGAGAAACCCTGTCTTGAAAAACCAAAAAAAAAAAAAAAGTTCAGGGCTAATGGCTCAGTGGTTAAGAGCACTGGCTGCTCTTCCACAGGTCCTGAGTTCAAATCCCAGCAACCACATGGTGGCTCACAACCATCTGTAATGGGATCTGACGCCCTCTTCTGGCAGGCAGATGTTTATGCAGCAGAGCACTCATACATTAAATCAATAAAATTGTGGGGGGGGGGGCGGGAATTCAGGGCTTCGGAGGGAGAGATGGCTCAGAAGTTAAGAGCACTTTCTGGTTCATTTCCCAGCATCCACATGATAGCTCACAACTGTCCATAACTCCAGTTCTATTGGATCCCATGTCCTCTCCTGAACTCCATGGGTACCAGGCATGCACATGGTGCACAGATATACATTCGAGCAAAACACTCGTGGGCGTGCGTGCGTGTGTGTGTGTGTGTGTGTGTGTGTGTGTGTGTGTGTGTGTAAAATCTTAAATACAGAGCTTCATTCTGTATTTTTTTTTTTTTTGGTTTTTTGAGACAGGGTTTCTCTGTGTAGCCCTAGCTGTCCTGGAACTCACTTTGTAGACCAGGCTGGCCTCGAACTCAGAAATCCTCCTGCCTCTGCCTCCCAAGTGCTGGGATTAAAGGCGTGCGCCACCACCGCCCGGCCTCATTCTGTATTTTTAATACAGGCTAGCCTGAACTTGGTGATTCTTCTGCCTCAGACTCCCCAGTTCCTCATTTCGAGGCCTGAGTCACTAAACACGGCTCACATACTCATTTTTGAAGCTAAGATTCTTAGACAGCATTGTTCACAATTGTAATTTTTGGTAAGGTGGATATTTTTGTCTACACTGTAATTTTTCTATTTTTCATATTTTTGAAGCATATTGTTATACCATTCAGTAATAACAAGATAGCCTAACATTTGGTAAGTTCCAGGCCAATGAGAGACACTGTCTTTTAAAAACAGCGGACAGTGCCTGGAGAGTGGTCCCCGAGTTTGTCTGGGGACGTGTATTCACTCTCACATGTGCATGTAAGAAAGCGCTGGTGTGTTGTGTCTGGCAGTGTGGGGCCAGCCCAGCTTCGTAGCTTAGGTGTAGCACATGAGTCTTTCTGCTTAGGGTTGTCAGCCTCTGAACGTTGTATTTGAGAAAGATAGTGGCACCTGTAATGTACTGTTCGCATCTGGTTCATGAGTTGATTTTTGAAAGCAAGTGGAATGCCATATAAAAATTGAAGTAGATTTGGGTCATGACAAAGTCTAGAAGGACAATTCCAGAGGAAGAAGCACCTTAAATGAAACAACAGGTAACACTGGTTCCTAGAACAGCCTTAACCTCTGCTCTCCATCTCAGCACCTACCTGACAACTACAAAAATATCACATTGTGTTAGGATGGCTATGGAAAACCTGCATTGAATTGTTAAAATAGGAGTTTGGGCAGCATTTTGATTTGCCTGATACACACTTAAGATGTGTGTTTGGCTTTTGTGTCATGTGTCTCCCCCCCCCCCATACTTTTAAGAAAAGGGGTTTGGGTTGGGCCCTTGGTATTCACATAGGATGATTCACAGTGCCTGTGATCCATGGTCCAGGGCTTGAATGCGACACCCTCTTCTGGTTGCTTTGGGCACACAAATGCACATGAATAAAAATAAAGTCACACATCCTTTTAAGACAAAATATGCTTGTGTGTGTTTGTTGATCTATGCACATTTGGTACTTGGGATTGAACCCAGGACTGTTTCTTGGAGTTAATTGTACTATGCTATTGATGAGATAGTAATCAGCCATCTTACTTTTAAAAAAAGAGTTTGGGAATTTCTCTCTTTGTGCGTGAATAGAAAGGTCAGAAGAAAAATTATGGAAGTCAGTTTTCTCCACTATGTTGGTCCTGAGGAATTAAGGTCAGGGGTCAGGTCAGGCAAATGCCCTTACCTCTTGAGCCACCCACTGGCCCTTCCCACCTTCCTCCTCTTCAGAGAGAGGGAGGGGGAGGAGGGGAGAGAGAGAGAGAAAGTGTGAGTGAGTGTTTAGTGTATGTATGTGCACCACTTGTTTGCCTGGTGCCTGTGGAAATAGGGTGTCTGGTTTCTTAGAACACAGTTGTAAACTACCACGTGGGTCTGGGAACTGAACCTGGGTCCTCTGCGAGAGCAACAAGAAGTGCTTTTTAGCTGCTGAGTCATCTCTCTCCAAGATACATTTTTAATCGTGTGTATTTGTGTATCCATGTGTGGTTATGTGCGTGAGTGAGTATGTCAGGGTTAGAGGTTCAGATCCCCTGGAACTGGACTGTAGACCAGGCTGGACTCGAACTCAGAAATCCGCCTGCCTCTGCCTCCCAAGAGCTGGGATTAAAGCCGTGCGCCACCACCGCCTGGCAAGTTACAGGCAGTGTGAGGCATCTGTATAGCCTGCTTCTCCTTATTCTTTGTGTGCTCTGAGGTCTATATGTATGAAGTAAGTAATAAGCTGTATTTAACCAAGTTATTTTTCCATTTTGATTTAATGTGTATGGGTGTTTTATCTGCATATGTGTCTGGTTACTATGTGTGTGCCTTGTGCCCAAGGAGATGCCAGAAGAGGCAAGCAGATCCCTTGTAACTAGAGTTAACATGGTAGTGTGCCTTAATGTGGGTGCTGGGGGTTGAGCCTGGATCCTCTGTTAGGACAGGCTCTCCTTAGCTGCTGTACCATCCCTCTAGGCCAGAAATTTATTTTTCTACTGTGATACATTTTTAATAAATGGTGTTAATCTACTTTATTTTCAGTTATATATCTAAGATTTATTTTGTGGTATTTTGCAAGGATGACTTAATAGCTATTTGTCTTGTGTTTTCTCCTCCAGCATTTGACATTGTGCAGCAAAGAAATGGTTATGGAGAAGCCCAGTCCGCTGCTTGTGGGGCGGGAGTTTGTGAGGCAATATTATACTTTGCTCAATAAAGCTCCAGAGTATCTGCACAGGTAAAATTGTGACATTCTTAGTGTTCTCTGGACATGGCCCCATCTTAGTGTCTGTTCTGTCTCCGCATATGATGGTAGTATCTTTGCAAACGGGAACAACATGTCATATCTGTACCGTAACACATTTGGTCAGTATTTCATGTTTCATTATACTAATGTGGCACTTGACTCATAACAAGGTTCCAGTGAGTGATTAGAAATCAATGACTTAAACTCATCTTTTCAAGTTCTCACATCGTTGAGAAATACTGCTCCACACCTGTGAAGGATCTACATTCTCATCTGAAGAGCAGTATTTCTTGGGAGATGCTATTAGTATCTTGTCTTAGTCAGGGTTTCTCTTCCTGCACAAACATCATGACCAAGAAGCAAGTTGGGGAGGATTTATTCTGCTTACACTTCCACACCGCTGTTGATCACCAAAGGAAGTCAGGACTGGAACTCAAGCAGGTCAGGAAGCAGGAGCTGATGCAGAGGCCATGGAGGGATTCTACTTATTGGCTTGCTTGAGTTTCATACAGGCAAACACTCATACAAATCTAAAACCTGAATAAAGTTTTTTTTTTCTGAATAAAGTTTTTAATACTTTTCTCCTCAGCCCTTTTTTAAATATACCTTAGTTAGTTATATTCTTAGAGTCAGTTTCTTAAAGAACTGTCACTTCTTTTTTTTTTAGATTTATTTATTATATGTGAGTACACTATAGCTGTATCAGACATTTCAGAAGAGGGGGTCAGCTCTCATTACGGATGGTTGTGAGCCATTATGTGGTTGCTGGGATTTGAACTCAGGACTTTCGGAAGAACAGCCGGTGCTCTTAACCGCTGAGCCATCTCTCCAGTCTAAATTGGAGCCTTAGATTGTCACGTCTAAGGTCTGATTATTTCTTAGGTTTTATGTGTGTGTGTGTGGGGGGGGGGGCATGCACATGTGTGCCGGTGTCTGAGGAAGCTGAGGGAATCAGATCCTTGCTGGAGCTGGCCATGTCAAGTGGCATGAACTGGTTATGTGGATTGTTTAACTTCTGTGCACATTCAGATAATGGCACAATTTTATGAAGTTGTTAGGATTAAAAGAATCAGTATATGTCACTGAAAATACTGCTTGGCACAGAGGAAGTTCTGACATGTTTGCCTAGTGCTGGAGAGCATAAATTATGTACTTAATAAATAAGAGATTGATTGTAGACTTTTACTGGGTCTTTGACTCTTTTTGATTATTTGAAATTTGTAAGCTGTAAGCCTGTGGAGTTAGTAACCACTTGGAGGTCACTGAGGAGAGTATTAAATGGGACATTTGATTGTCAATAAATCTGGACAATTTGTGTTTTTCTATCAGAAGAAAAAAATGATCAGTAAGTTACTAGAGTCCTAAGTATTTAGGATGCACTTGGACTCGTTCTTTCAGTTTTAATGAGCTTGGCACACATGTGAGCATCTGCCTTGTCCCGTGGCTGTGCTGAGGATTCTGTGGGCAGTGGCTCATGTAGTCTGTAGAGCAGCAACTCTGGGCAGTAGTCACAGCCATGTTTGTGACTAAGGCCCCTTTGTTTATTTGTTACCAGAGCTCTAGTGGCTCCTAAGCTTTCTTGACGTGTCAGTGGCAATATTTTTAATTGTCACGGTTTTGCAGGTTTTATGGCAGGAATTCCTCCTATGTTCATGGTGGAGTGGATGCCAGTGGAAAGCCCCAGGAAGCAGTTTATGGCCAAAATGTAAGTCACAAATTACCTGTTTTCAAAATGTCTTTGAATTAAGATGGCCTTTCAGTAGGTGTTTTTACTGTGATCTTTTGCTGTGAAGAGTTTTAGTAGAACTCTTACATTAGATATTTTCAAAAGGAGAGCGTGGAATGCTTTATACATATAGTTGAGAACTCATATTTTGCATGTTACTGGAATGTACGAAATAATTGATCTTGATGGGAAGAGAGGACACCTTAGAGGATTTGGGGCTGCAGTTGGAATCCATGCTTGGTCCTTAGCAAACAGGAAGAATCTGAATGTAGAAAAATTGATTCAGCAAACAGCATAATAAAGAAAAGTTAGATATGAGGTCAAAAGGCAGTTGGTAACAGTTCAAGAATGGCGGTCTGGTACTGTTGCAGGATATTTGACCACACTGTGAACCCAAGATTGATTGTGTTAGTTACTGAAAAAAAAATCTGTTTCTAATTATGGCAAGGCTCAGTCTTATCCCTCTGGCTGGAATGCAGACATGCCCTTAGTGCACACCTTTAACCCCAGACAAGGAAGCACCCAAGTTTGAAATGGTGTCTAATTGAGTGGCAGACAAAGTGACGAATTAGAGAAAGATTTGACAGAACAGGATCTGCCCAACTCTCATGAGAAGAGAGGAAAGGGAAGCTACTTAAGGGGCAGTGCAGAGAGAGGAAGCTGGTTTACCAGGACAGTTTTATGGAGACAGGTTGAAGAGAGAACAAGCTAGACACATGTGAAGACAGAATGAGCCAGAGAGTGAGAAGGAACCAGAAGATTAGAACAGACTGTCAGAGTTAGCATGAGGCCAAGCAGAGCAGTTCAGGAGAGGCCGAGAGAAGTCGGTTTGAGTCAGCCAGCTTGGAGAGGAGTTTGAGCCAGAACAGCTGAGTTGAACCAACCAGTCGGAAGAATTAGGAAGGGGTGAGCTTATTCAGTAGCAAGTCTCAGAGGCTGAAAACATTCTAGGCCTAGATTAGATTGTATGGAGGCTAAAAGCTTCCAGGACGAGGCCTAGGACAGCAGACAGGTAAGTATCAAGAGTATAAAAGTTACTTGGGACAGCTCTGGCCCACATCCCTGAGGTTGAGTCTCAAGCTCTACCAACTGAGCTAGCGAGAGAAATGAAGGGGGAGAGCTGCACACTGCCACACTGCCACAGTATCAAGATGCGTTAGGAGTTCTTGTCGAGAGGTGACAGTGGCTTGCAGGTGGTCTGTGATAATACATAGATTCTGGACTGAGTTCAAATTAATGTAGAAAAGCGAGTAGTTAGACTTTTTGGGTTGTGAGGAAGTGTACGTACACAGTGATGAGTAGTTAATGTGGTAGCACAAGACAGTTATTTTCTTCACTCTTTTCCTCTGTAAAGGATATACACCACAAAGTGTTATCTCTGAACTTCAGTGAATGTCATACTAAAATTCGTCATGTGGATGCTCATGCAACCTTGAGTGATGGTGTAGTGGTCCAGGTCATGGGCTTGCTGTCGAACAGTGGACAGCCTGAGAGGAAGTTTATGCAAACCTTTGTTCTGGCTCCAGAAGTAAGTTCTCACTTCATTTACTTTGTGTTTATATGATTTCTTCCTATAGGCTTGGATTTTCTTGTTGCTCTTTTTTAATTAATTATATTTGAATATTTTACTTTTATGACTGTTTTGCCTTTATGTCTATACTACTTGCACACCTGGTGTCTCTGGATGTCCTGGAACTGATGTTATAGACAGTCGCTCATGGGCGCTCAGAGTCAAACCCTGGTCCTGTGGGAAAACAGCTACACCTTTAACTGCTGAGCCATCTTCCCCCCCCCCCCCCTCGTTTTTTTCGAGACAGGGTTTCTCTGTGTAGCCCTGGCTGTCCTGGAACTCACTCTGTAGACCAGGTTGGCCTCAAACTCAGAAATCCACCTGTCTCTGCCTCCCAAGTGCTGGGATTAAAGGCGTGCACCACCACTGCCCGGATAGTTTTGTTTCATGTTTTATGTGTTTGTTTTATTTGCTTGTATGAATATGTCTGATGCCCACAGAAGTGGGAAGGGTATCAGATTCTCTGGAACTGGAGTTACAGTTGTGAGCTACCATTCTGGGAATTAAACCCTGGGTCTTCAAAAGTCTGGGTTTTTAACCACTAAGCCATTTCTCCTTCCTATTTGCAACTGTTTTTGAGAGATTTTGTTAGCTTCGTTGCTACAACTTATTTGGACATTGTATGTATGTTTGTGTGCAGTATACTGAAGTAAATGTGTAAGTGGTTGATAAGTACAGAAAAGAGGATTGGAGTGATGTATGTAGCTCAGTGGTAGAACACTTGACTTTCTGTTGATTCTCAGGACCATGAGAGGAAAAAACAAACCCACATGATCTCTGAAATATTAAACTATATTTTCAAAAGGTTTTGAAAAAGTGGGAAATTTTATGAGTTTAATTTCTAGAAGTCTTTTAATTGTAATAATTTTCGTTTGTTTGGTTTTTTTGTTTTTTCGAGACAGGGTTTCTCTGTGTAGCCCTGGCTGTCCTGGAACTCACTCTGTAGACCAGGCTGGCCTCGAACTCAGAAATCCGCCTGCCTCTGCCTCCCAAGTGCTGGGATTAAAGGCGTGCGCCACCACCGCCCGGCGCCTGTAATGATTTTCTATGTTTAATGACTAGTGTCTACTTATGCTGGGCTTTGACATTTTCATGTGTGTGTATTGTGGATTTCTTTTTTAACACAGTCTCCCTGTAGCTCAATCTGTGGTCCTCTTTCTCTGTCTCCAAAGAGGTGGGATTACAGGCGTTGGCTACCACATTTTATAATAATCATTTGGTGATATGTTTGTTTTCTCTATGTTAACATCATAACATACTCAGCTTTGGATAATTATATTTAGTCTAGATTATTTCTGTGGTACTAAAATAGAGATTACATGTAAGATTGTGTGTAACATTTAATTTGTTCTTTTAATACAGTACCATGGGTGTTTACAGTTGTTTGAGGATATTATGGGTACTTATTTACGGGTATTCATGGAATACTTGTATGTTGTTTTTCTATAGGGATCTGTCCCAAATAAATTTTATGTTCACAATGATATGTTCCGCTATGAAGATGAGGTATTCGGTGACTCTGAACCAGAGCTTGACGAAGGTGAGCCTAACTTGAAGGAGAGGCTCTCAATAGCCTTACTTTGTAATTTCTGTGAATACGAAACCTTGGGAAATTTGCTGCTTATTTGAACTGAAACTCTTTCCCCTTTAGTTTTTGTTAGGGGAAGTATAACTGTGTGTACATGAATTTATGTAAAAGTCAAACCTAGGAAGTCTGTATAGGTAGGTGACGTGTGTGTGTGGATTCTACCAGAGTTTGCTACATATTCTGGGATTGTCTCTGGGACACAGACACTTTCATCAAAATGAAGCGAGTGGCATAGAACTCCCTTTCCCATCCTGTCCCTTTCCCGTCCAACTGTACTATAGTTATTTATCGTCCACTGATAAGAATACCAGGTTTTCATTACTGTTTGTTCTCTTTTGTTTGTGGGGAACAGGGACTATTTCAGTGAATGACTGCCTTTGTAAGTCTGCTGACATTTTAAACTAGCAAACCCTTAAACATACTACATATGTATGTTAGAGCCCGTGTAAGCCTCTTTTAAAAAGATGTGTCGTGTGTTGTCAGAGTCGGAAGACGAAGTGGAAGAGGAGCAAGAAGACAGGCAGCCGTCTCCTGAACCTGTGCAAGAGAATGCTAACAGCGCTTACTATGACGCACATCCCGTGACGTAAGACTAGCTAGCAGTTGCAAGGTTGCATTTGCATTGATTTGTAGTGCGTTAACTGTAAGGTAGTTCTTTCTAGGATTATCGTTGGAAGTTAGTTTTTTCCTTTGGTACTAGGTATTTCATGCATGTTGAATTATGCACATTGCCACCAAACCACACTCTTAGCCCTTGGGAATACATTTTTGTTAAAACCGCCTGTTTAAGCCAGTATTTCATTACTTATGACATGTATCAAGATACTGAAAATTACTACTTAATTCACAAATTTCACATGGTTTGTATGGAAGCTGTGGTTGACTGAGATAATGCAGGCAGAGAAGTGTCTCGGCCTGTGCAGGTACTCACCCTGCAAGCCTGGTGTCCTAAGTTTTCTTCCTGACATAAAGTGGAAGCCCGCCTGAAGGCCTGACCTCATACACTGTCCCTACACACGCTGATTAGAAAACAAACACAGGGTTTATACTTAATGCTGGAATAAACCTTGCCACCATTTAGATTGAAATGATGGGGTTTGGTTATAGTGATGGCACAATACTTAAGAACACCAGCTGATGCCCTCGTATGGCCTCCAAGGGCAGTGTACATGCATAGTGCACAGACATACATGTAAGTGAAACATCATTATGTGCAAAATAATAAAACCCATTTTTAAAAATGGATGGAGCCAGATGTGATAGTACACTGTAACCCTGGCACTCCAAGGAGACCAAACGTGAAGCTCACTGAGTTTGAGACTTGTGTGATCTACAGAGCTGAATTCTAGGCCAGCCAAGGATACATAGTAAAATCCTGTCTCAAAAAAACAACAAAAAACAAAAAGATGGGTGTAGACTGGAGGCGAGTCTGGTAGAGCAGTCTCACTGTTATGTGCATGGCAGGCAGTACTGAGGTTTCATCCATACCCAACACCACATGTGTTTGACCAGAGAATACTTTCTCCCATTCTTCCAGATGCAGAACAGGTTAGTGGCAGGAACATAACTAGTTCACAGTTGTTAGTTTGGAGAGAGTTGTATTTCATTTGAATACCTAGTGACCTAGCTGTTTCGTTCTAGTAATGGCATAGAGGAGCCTTTAGAAGAATCCTCTCATGAGCCCGAGCCTGAGCCCGAGCCCGAGCCGAAGGCTGAAGAGCTGAAGGCACAGGTGGAGGAGAAGCACTTGGAAGAGCTGGAGGAGAAGTCGGCCACCCCTCCTCCTGCTGAGCCGGCTTCCCTGCCTCAAGAACCTCCAAAGGTGAGAGCAGAGGAACTTTCCAGATCTGGGACCTCTCATTTTCATACTTGGTGCCATTAATAAAGCATGGTTTTGGTTATTTGAAATAGTAAGCTATACTTGTATGTATACGAAAGAAGCTCGAGTTTTTGTTGTTCTGGGGAGATGTCATGGTTTCTCTCTACCCCCAAGTATTCCTAAAAGTGAAATTTATAACCTAAGATTCCTCTTGTCTGTATGCAGTGTTGAATGACTTAGATGAAATTATTCAAGCCCCTGTGCTGTGTGAGGTTTTCAGTTGCTTATCTCTTCTGATGCTCCAGGAGTCATGCAGTGTCCCAACTGAAGTTGATCTGTGAGAGACACCTGTTTGTGATATAAATGGGATCAGTTTTCTTACTCTGCTAATTCTCTTGAACAGATGTGTGGCCCCCATAGCATCCCATGTGAACTCTGTCAAGTAGCCGGTTAGCATTGGGCAGCGAGGAGAGAGTAGTGCAGGAGTCCTTGCGCACTTGGAACGTCTGCTGAGTCCCCAACAGTACTCTGCTCTCTCTTCCTCCGCCTCTACTCCCTGACACCATCACTCACACAGCCTGTCTTCCCCAGGGGAGAGGAGTCAGTTCTCTGCTTCAGATTTATAGCATGTTTAGTTGATAGTGGTTTGCCACTTGCTTATGTAGGAACTTGGTGTGGTTTTAGCAGTTGAGACAAAACAGTCATATCTTGCATAATGAGATTTTGAAAGTTGGCACACAGACTGGCATGTGTGTGTGTGCCTTTCTCTTAGGAAGTCCTTCAATATAAAGGAACAGATTAGAAATGAAAACAGATTAAATATTTGGAAGTTCCCCTATAGGAATGTTGGTGGTTTTCCATGATTAGTAGTCTAGGTTTGTTGCATTTCCTGCAGGCTTTCTCCTGGGCTTCAGTGACCAGTAAAAACCTGCCTCCTAGTGGTACTGTTTCTTCCTCTGGAATTCCACCCCATGTTAAAGCACCAGTCTCACAGGTAACCAATCTGTGAACACATTGGATTGTATCCTTGTTACATTTGCCAATTGCTTACTTTTTATACATTTTTAAGTGAGTCAACCAGAACGATGGATTAAACATTCAGAAATGTATTAATGTCAGTGCACCCACTTTAAATGCCAAATCTCTACTAATCTACAGAGGTGGGATTTGGGTGGTGCAGTACAGATTAAGTTGGTTTTATTAATATAATGTTGTCATTTTAAAGGCTTCTTTAAGAAAAATACTCCTTGAAAATTTTACAACTTAGAGTATTTTAGGCAAGGCACAAAATAGAATGACATTTAAAAAAATCACTGTTCTAAATAAATAGAAACCTTAATATATATGTGTGTGTGTATATATAATATATATGTTACAATATATATTATATATATTTACATTGCCTAAACTCAGTCTGTGAGTGTTTGACACAATTTGATTGAAGCCTGTACCAACTTATGACTGTAGTGTTCACCTTAACAGATCATTTCAGTATCTGCTTTTTGTCTGTTTGTCATCTTATCCATTTCAGAGCTTTCCAAAACTGTGAAAATATGACAGTATTTATGATGCTTGGTAGACAGTGTAGATTAAATTTGAATTAAGTTTATTGGCATATATAAGTATTCAGTTTCCCCTACATTTTGAGTAGAGCTTCATTTTCCTATAAAATTTACACTTGGTTATTGTATACATTTTTTTCAAATGCTCTAACATTGAGGTTTTAAAAATAACTAGTAATAATCTTGTCCTCAATGTTTCTACACATGTACATGGTACCATAATACCTGTGTGTTGTTGATGGTGGTGGTGTTTTTTTCTGGTTAAATATTTAAATGTGGTTGTATTTGATCACAGTCAAAGTTCAACCCTAATGATTTGTGCTTTTCAAACCAATCTGGAGAAGGGATGAGTGACGTGGGACTTTGAAATCTTTATTTCTATGAGATTCACATGTGGAGCGTTTTGAATTGTTATTTCAGAGATTTGGTGACACTTTAAAATTTTAACTTAGAGTTTTGTGTTTACCTATATGCATTCATGTGCACCTCGTACATGTAGTGCCCTCAGAGTCCAGAAGAGTGTGTTGGTTCCTTTGGGTCTGGAGATCCAGATGGTTGTGGGCTGCCGTGTTAGGTGCTAAGAATGGAGCCCTCTTGGTCTGCTGCAAGAGCTGCTGCTGCTCTTCGCTAACTGCTATGTCATGGCTACAGCTCAGTGCCTACTTTAAGACGTTCAGTAATATATTCCTTTTATTTGCCTAGTCATTATGGTCAGTATGTTATTCTCAAATTTCTTTTATGGGGGAAGGGGTGGGGACAGGGTCTCATTATGCAGTATAGCTCTGGCAAGCCTTGAAATCAGAGATTCATCTACCTCTGTCTCCTAGTACTGAGATAGAAAGTATACACAGATATTTCTTCTTACTGAGTCCTTAAAACCATCCTGCATGAGAGGTACTAACATTCCATTTTAGAGATAGGAAATTAGACTCTAGCATAACTCGCCCATGTTTAGACAGCTAAATATATAGCCTGGCTTTTGAATTTATATAGGTGCACATCACACTACATGTGGTTCTAAATCTGTACATTTTTCTTTAGTGTCCTGTGGAGGATATAAGGTCTCTGTATTCATAACAGAATTTAAGGTATTTGTATTTAAGATGTGTCTTTTTTAAGGTATGTCTTAACTTACTAGATTCTAAACTCTTAGGCATCTTATATTTCAGTCATTTTTGAAGTTAAAAAGTGTTTTAGAATTAAACTTTCAGGGACTGGATTGATTGATTGCTCCACAGTTCAGAGCACATATCGAGGACCTGAGTTAGGGTTCCCAGCACCCATATCAGGTGACTTAGAACTGTCTGTAACTCCTTCCAGGGGACCTGATGCCTCTGGCCTCTGTAGGCATCTGCTCTCGTGTACACATGCCCACACTTAGGTATACACACACACACACACACACACACACCTAAAATAATGTGAGCTTTGGGACTATCCTTGTGTCTTTGTGCTATGTGTAGAATACATTTGTGCTATTTTCACCTGGTTTAATAATCTTTAGCTTTGAACAGCATTCTTTTCCTTTTGTTTTAAATAGATTACTTGGTAAAAGAAAGTTAAGTCTACCTTAGGGTATTGGTAGGCATTAAAAGTAGGTAAGTGAAGTCTTTGGAACTGACCAGCTCTCTTGATAGCTCACACTCAATTGAAGGACTTGTGTGTGGTTGTAGTGACTTGCTTTGACTATTTTTATTTTATATTTTGTTTGACATTCATTCGTAGGATTTGCTGTAAGATCATACTTTTGGTTACATGAAGTTAAATTGAAAGCCTTAAGAGTAGGCTATTAGCCACTTCATCTGTTAGGAATGCCGAGAAGAAGGCGTAGCTGGCTTAGCTGACATTTGTTTCTTAATAAAAGGAAGGATTCTTTGCTTTTTGTTCTTATGCACTGGCACTCTTGTCTACTTCCAAACTCGAGGTTACTAAATCAGTGTACAAATTATTTATGAGATAAATTGTTTTGAGAATTTGTTTTTGTAATAAATTTTGAAATGTGTTAAGGTCAGACAGATCCTCAAGCTCTTCGATATTTAGATTGAGTGTTCTTTTTGTCCTGAAAATTCTAAATGTAAGGTATATTTGATTATTTTTTTCAAAAAGATTAAAATGAGTACGGGTGATTTTTGCCTGCACATATATCTGTGCAACATGTACCTGTATGGGCCGGAATAGGGTCTCAGATACCCTGGAACTGGAATTACAGAGGGCTTTTAGGAACCCTGTGAATGCTGGGAACTGTCTCTGCAAAAGCAGCAAGTACTCTTACCTTGCTACCCATCTCTTCCTTTGAGACAAGGTCTTACTAACCTATGGTTGGCCTAGATCTCTGCCTGTGTGGACTACGATGGCCTGTAATTCACAAGATTGCACCTGCCTCTGTAGTCTCCTGGATGATGGGGTCAAAGGCTGGACCACCATTCACTACACAGTTGCCATTTTTATTAATTTCCAATAAGACAACTAACTAAAATTGGAGTAAAGTACATTATTTTTCAATTATGATTGATAATACTAACTGCACCAAGTTCTGCTTTTAAGACATCGTTCAGTGGAAGTAAGTAAGTATATAGTTACAAATATGCCTTTTTATAAATAACGTTATACATATATACCACATTTTAGATGTTAATATATTATTAAACTGTATAGGCACAGACAGCAGTTACCTCTTTGTTAGATATATGAAACACTCTGAACCAGTAACTGGGACATGTGTTCAAGCACAGCTTGGTTCTTTCAGAAATCTGCAGTCCCAGTAGTGGCGTAAAGTAACAGTTTAACAATTTTAAGATCCCCTTGGGCTGAGGCTGGAGAGATGCTCAGTGGTTAAGAGCACTGGCCGCTCTTCAGAGGACTCTGCACTCAGGTGGGAGTACACAACTGCCTATAACTCCAGTTCCAGTGGGGCTGGAACTCACTCTCTCTCTCTCTCTCACACACACACATAAGACATACACGCAATCAAAATACCAATGCACATAAAAATAAACCTTTTATAAAAAACCAAAACAGTTCTCTCAAGAATTGCCACCTCCCATCTCCCGTACTCACAAAGCAAGATAGCTAGAGAGGCTTTATAACAAAAACTGAATCTTCACTCTGTAGACCAGGCTGGCCTTTTAAACTCACGGAAATCCACTTACCTCTGCCTCTTAAGTACTGAAATCAAAGAGATGCACCGATATGCACCTCCACACCCAGCACAATTAACATTGTAACTAGGTATATTCCAGGATATGGGAAAAGATTTCATCTTGGGAAAATAAGTCTACATAGGGAGAGAAAAGAAGGTTGTAAGAAAAAAGTAGGTAAATCTTTTAAGTAACTTAATGTTAATATATATCTTAGGGTTACAGTGGCTGCATTGTTTTTTATGTTTAGATTTATCCTTGCAAATGATACTATCCCAGTTACATAATGAAAGTTGGAGTATTGCTTAGACCAAGGTCCTTAATGATTAAAGTACTAGCTTTTAGTTTGGGATGCTCATAGTCTTTTGAATGTTTGCAATGTCTTTTGATGGTTCATTTAGTTTTGTCTTTTCCTTGGGCTATAAATGCTTGAGCAAGGAAGCCCTTGGAGGTTGAGAATACTGAAAATGCTGTTGTATGAGGGGAAATGACTGAGAGGTGTGGACAAACGGACAAACAGACGGATGGCATTATTGTTTATAAAATCCTTGAGTGTATTTGAGTCAGCAGTTGACAGACCTGTCCTGCCATTCCCGCTCAGTTAAGGAAGACAGTTGTTCGATCCTATCTAAAGGGCTTCTTGGACTACTTGAGATTTTATACGGAAACTCTTGTTGCTTAATTTTTGAGATGTGGTCTTACTGTTTCTCAAGCTGGCTTCAAACTTAAGATCCTCCTGCCTCAGCCTTCTGAGTGCACTTGCCACCATGCAAAAGGGTTATTGTTTGAACTATTACAATATTAGTTTCAAGATAATGGGATGGATGGGCTAGGAGATGTTACTGAGCACTGTTGGTGTCTGAGAGCAGCACTAGGTGTTTATCAAGGAATCGTGTCTTTACTCTTGTCTTTATAAGATAAGAAAGCTTTTAACTTTGTCTTTTGTATGTATATGGAGTTGCTCATCTTGCATTTTGTGATTTTTTTTTTTGTAGCAATAACTTACCTGTTTCGTTATGAGTATAATTTTAATTTTAAAGAGTGTTATTGTGTAAAAGCAGCTTAGTGTGAATTATACAGTATTGAGTAAGAAAATTAAGATCTACCCTACAGTCCTAGCTTGGTACAGAATGTCCTTTAAAAAGTATTTTCACACATATAGGAAATTATATAAAAACATCATAAACTTAATATCATTATCCTTGCTAGTGACTTGCTAATAGTTGCTTTGATTGTTTTTTTCTCCGGTAGAAATTACTTCTTTATAATATAAAAATTTTAATAATTTTTCCATTATATTTTAGCCAAGGGTTGACGCTAAACCAGAAGTTCAGTCTCAGCCACCACGTGTACGTGAACAGAGGCCTCGGGAGCGACCTGGTTTCCCTCCTCGAGGACCAAGGCCGGGTAAGCTCAGTTAATTTATGGTCTTTCTTGGACAGATGGAAAAAACTGAACTTTAAAAACCTGTACTAGGTTTCATGCACAGGTCCGTGAGAAGATCAGATTATGTAGGTAGGAATATGCTGCTGAGATAGCCTGGGCTAACAAATAACTTTGAAGAGAGGATTTGCTGACCTCTATGGAGACAAGTGTGGCTTTCTCATTCGCTGAATGTTGCTGCTTTTTCATTCTTTTTGGTTTTTCGAGACAGGGTTTCTCTGTGTAGCCCTGGCTGTCCTGGAACTCACTTTGTAGACCAGGCTGGCCTCGAACTCAGAAATCCTCCTGCCTCTGCCTCCCAAGTGCTGGGATTAAAGGCGTGCGCCACCACCGCCCGGCTAATGTTGCTGCTTTTAAGACTTGTAAGCTGAGCTGTTAGTATGTCTGTCTCTTCAGGAAAGACTCTTCACACCGACACTCCTGAGTTGTACTAACTTTTCATAAAGTTAGCTAAGGTGTGGCGAGGACCATTCTTTGAATTCTGTAGATTTAAGAGAGATTTTCAGGGTGCAGCAGTTAAGAGCACTGGTTGCTCTTCTAGAGGACTCGAGTCCTGGTTCCCAGCACCCACACGGTGGTCAGAGTGGTCAGTTCTGGGGATGCACTGCCCTCTTCTGCAGTGTCAGCAGTAAATATGTGCGTGGTGCAGAAACATACATGCAAAACACCCATACATGGATAAATGAGGCAGATAAATTTTTTAAAAATGGAGAATGCTTTTGGATAAACTACTGTACCTCAAATTTAGAAGTGTGATTCTATAAATAAAAGTGATGAATTCTGAAGTTCCAGGCGGAAGCGTGTCTTAGCTTTGGTATTGACTGTCATGATCTAGGATGACATCCTTAAGTCTGAGCTGCTCATTTTTAAGCCATTTAGGTATTAATGATGTTTCCTTGTGTGATACCTGTCTTCTGTGACTGTTGCTATGTTATGAGAGGATTAAGTTAGATTATTTATATCTGACAGTACTTTGGGAGGTAAGAGGCCTGAAAAAGGAAATGCTGGTACATTTAACATTGATTTGGTTGTGCCATTCAAAGATGAAATGTGTTCTATTTCAAAACACTAGGGAGATACTTAGGAGTAATATTCCTTACTGACTGAAAGTCCACTTGGTTCCTGGCCTATAGAGAAACAACTGTCCTTTGAGTACTAGTCATTCATAGTCTTGTCCATAGTCTACAAGTCTCGCACTCTAGTCAGAGTCTGTCTGTCTCTGCTCTCTCTCCACCTACTAATAATACACGTCATCTTCAAGGCGCAGTTCTGCTTTCTTAAGCCAGAGCAGGAATTTTAGTATTGGTTTTTTCCTTTCTCGTTTGTTTTTGTCTATTTGAGACAAGGTCTCATTGTGTAGCTCTGGCTGGCCTGGAACTCAGAGATCCTCCCGACTGTTGGGATTTAGGGCATGCACTACTGTGCCTGGCAGTAATACTGATTTTTCTTTTCTAGTTGATTTCTTTGTACTGTTTTTATGTTGTTGTAGGCTTTAGTGTTTCCTTTCTTCCTCTCTTTCAGGCAGAGGCGATATGGAGCAGAATGACTCTGACAATCGGAGAATAATTCGGTATCCAGACAGTCACCAGCTTTTCGTTGGTAACTTGCCTCACGATATTGATGAAAATGAACTGAAAGAATTCTTTATGAGTAAGTGGTTTAGTTTGCGTTCATGTTCTACTTTTCAGTTACAGTTTAATGGTTCCCTACATTAGATAAGCATAGCTGCTACCAGGGCTCAGTCCTCCTCTTGTGGTTCTGACCTGCCCCCCATGAGCAAGAGAATCTGGACTGGTTGGGGGAGTCCTGTCCCAGTGGGCAGCAGGACTCAGAGTTTTCATACCGCAACCCTACCGTCTGACAACAGAAAGGTTTCCCTTTAAAGAAAGTGTTCTTGAATTTAAATAAAGCCAGAAAGGAAGAAACAGTCTTTTTGGACATAATAAAACCCAGGGTTTTAAATTACTTGTCTCTACATTATATCTTACCTGCTTTCAGTCTCACTTTAGTTGGTCAGAAGGGAAGAAATGATAATGCTGTCACAATTCCTAGTGACCATTGAGTATTGGTTGGTCAGGTTCAGGAGATGAAGAAGGAGAAACGGCAGGAAGAAACAGTCTCACATTTAAAACTCGAGGGCTCCACTGGTTAAGCGGATAGGGAAAATGTCTTCCAAAACTTGCCAGGCAGTTTTTTCCTCACGTGGAGACAAGCCTTGCTAAGGTCGTTAGGGGGATGAGGTGGAGGCCCTCCTGAGCAAATGCCTGTAGCCACCATCCTGGAGAGCAGCTTCGCCATGTTTATTTTCAGAAACACAACAGTTGCTCATTCTGAACAATTAAAGTCATTAGGATGTTTTGTTAAAATATTTAACCCTTGGTTGTAATGTATATTTTCACAGGTTTTGGAAACGTTGTGGAACTTCGCATCAATACCAAGGGTGTTGGGGGAAAACTTCCAAATTTTGGTTTTGTGGTTTTTGATGACTCTGAACCAGTTCAGAGAATCTTAATTGCAAAAGTAAGTGATTTAAAGGGCATAAAATTTCCCTTTTTTGTTGTATATAGGATGAATTGAAACATTTAAAACCATAGAAAAAATTTTTTATGGTAAAGCTAAAAATAGTTAATTGTGAAATGGTATTTATGCAAAGAGTAAGAAGACAGTATGTTACAGTCTGCTGTATGGATCACCTTTCATTTGCTCAACTGGAAAGGGCTCAAGATTATATTAAGACTTGGATTAAAGTTTCTTATTTCTTAAAAGATTTTCTTATGTATGCAAATTAATATCTGTCTATTTTTGTCTAATCCACTCATGTCATTTTTCTGTTTAAAGCCAATTATGTTCCGAGGAGAAGTGCGTTTAAATGTGGAAGAGAAAAAAACAAGAGCTGCCAGAGAGCGAGAGACCAGAGGCGGCGGTGATGACCGCAGGGATGTCAGGCGCGGCGACCGGGGTCCTGGTGGCCCACGAGGAATTGTGGGTGGCGGAATGATGCGTGACCGTGACGGAAGAGGGCCACCTCCACGAGGCGGCATGACACAGAAACTTGGTTCTGGAAGAGGAACCGGGCAAATGGAAGGCCGCTTCACAGGACAGCGTCGTTGAAGTCCACTGTTGGCAAAGTTTTGGCAGTGGTACCTAACTCATCGTGTTTGCATTCTTGTTAAGTTTTTTTGGCTTTGGAATGTGACACAGCCTTTTTTGATCATTTCTTTGATGTGAAAAGCATCTTTTGGTTATCAGTTAAATTGAGGTGGACATTATTTCCCCAATTTCACAACAGGATTCTTATTGTTAATTTATAAAGCTAGACTTGGAGAATTAAGGACTGAGAAATGACCATATCTTAAACTGTCTACAACAAAATGAACTTTAAAAAAAGGACATGCCCACTGAGTTCAGGTCATTTGAGTTTAAAAAAAATCCTCTGCTGCACATTTTGTTTAAGTGTTAACTGTTTCTGCTATTAATGTTGGAAACACAAGTAGTGCAATTTGTGCAATTGGAGAATCTTGCCTTTTTTCTTGGCTCCCCCCCAAACAAACAGAACCTTGTTATGTACTCATCAGAATGCACTATCGGGTACTCTGAAGTCAGTAACATTGAAAGGTGCACCAGGAGGCAACAGGGAAAAAAAAGTTAGATCTTCTTTTCCGGTAGATAGTCTGTGACGTGGAGGGCATTCTGTCTGCAGCTGTGACCAGCGTGTGCACACAGACCTTAACAAGACTGCACATATTCCAGAAGGAAGTCATTTAGTTAGGAACGAAGTAACAAAAATGAGAACTTAAAGCTACGGTCTTAAATCCTAGACCAGGTTTAGCAGCTCCGTTTGTCAGTTTCCTGCCTGCCCTCTTGAGTACAGGGATGGACGGCTGCTCCACACACTCCTCCCCTTTCTTGTCTAAATTTAGGCTGTGTACAGTGAGAACCGTCCTTCCTGTGTTCCGTTCTCTGGTAATGTAATAAGCATGATGGTGCCTTCTATAACATCATTCCAGTCTTGCTGGTGATTGTGTACAGTGTGGTTTATGAACTGCTGTGCTGCAAAGCCACACGGCTGCAAAACATTGAAGAAAATCATTGATGTATAAAAATTGCAGTATCTTTAAAATCAGTAAAATGGATGCTTATTATTTAACTTGTTCTTCAGTTAACATCTTCTGTGTTCTGTGTGGGAGGGAGTCGTGTGTCTGAAGGGAGAAGACAGTTGAGTCTCTAATTGACTTTTCTTTTTAGCTCCAGTGTGAACTATAAAAACGTAATCACTTAGTTCTTGGAAAAGTCAAACAACTTGGTGGACATTTTGTCACATTTTAGAAGCAGTCAGATTCCCAAAAAACGGCACGTGAACTGGAGTGCGGATACTGCAATTTTCAGAGGGAAGAATGGCAGCTCTTAAGGGTGGGGAATGGGAACTGTCACTCATTTTGCACAATTCTTGAACTGATGTCAGCACCCAAATGGCTCCTGAGTTTAAAAGTCTGGGAGGAGGACATCTTTTTATTTTTACATGAATCTTTGAACAATTCTGTGAGCAAAGTTTCTAGCTGCTGGATTATTGTCTGTCCTTCTAGCAGGTTCCACTGAACCACAAGAATGGCAAAGGAACCACAAGAATGGCAAAGGTTATCTGGTTTTATGGTTGGAATAATCAGTATATATCAGATTTCTGGTATTTCAAGCAAGAAGCGGAGTAAACAAGTGTGACCACTTAAAGCTGCTTAGTAACATGGAAGACTTCTCCATTCTACCTTAGTGAAAACACACACACTTGACATGGGAGCAAATTGGTTCTGAACGTTGTGACTGTTTGCTAGTTATTAAACTATTGGTTTTTTTGTCAACTGGGCAATATGGGTAAAATTTACTTTTTTCCCTAAGAATGAGGTCTTCCATGTTTGAGGAAATGTCTTGCACTATTGCATATATTTTGTGGACACAGATTTTTGTAGTTTCCATTTTGGAAGGCTAAAGTTTTTTGTTTGTTTGAAACAGTTTTACACTTTCTAATGTACAGTACTTGAAGTTCGTACTAGAGAATTACTTTGTAGTTTTGAAGCTTTTATCCAAACTACTTTGAAATAAGTGGCTTTCTTGTCAGTGGTTTGCCCCTGGGTGTAATTTTCTTTTGTTATTCCTCCTATTGTGTACGTGTGTGTATATGTGTGCAAATATTTACACACAGCAACATCTGCACAAGCATATATATTTCCAAGATATTGCCCTGTAACCCATATATACTGTTCTGGCAACAAAAGACAGATGTTAAGTGTAACAGGTAATTGGAGCGAAGAGCCATGCAGCTTCAGCCTTTACATACCACAAACGAGACACTCACACATCGCACGGAGACGTTTACATGGTGACTGTTCACCTGCAGTACTGTGGACTTTTAACATGTTGTTCCCTTTTCAGTGAAATACTAAAAAAGTACTCATCTACCATTCTGTTACTTGCTGATTTTATTTTATTTTGATGGTAATATTCTATCCTTATGACACTATTGCAACCAAATTGGCTTTCCCATCTTGGCTTTAGTAGGTATAGAAGAAAGTGGATTACCATCTTTATTCTGTAATGTGTTAAGCATTATATGCTGGTAGAATCTAGTTTAATTGTTTCAGGTGGAAAGTATTCTTTTGAGTTTCCATTTTGAATGTGTTTGGACTAAAACAATAAACTACTGATGTCTGCAGCATTTATCTATGTCCCTAATTTAATCTGAAGTTATATTTTCCCAAATTATTCCCTCCCCCCCATCCCCCAGTTGCATTTCATGTGGCCTGAATGAAAAACCAGCTCGAACCAACTGCTTTTTGTTTTGGTACATAAACAAGTTATTTATATTTGAACATTGTCAGTGCTGGGGTAGTCTAGTACTAGTCTTGATAGGTAGTATAAAAGTAAAAGAAACTGGGCAGTGGTGGCACTCGCCTTTAATCCCAGCACGTGGGAGGTAGAGACAGGCAGATCTCTGAGTTCGAAACCATCCTGATCTACATAGAGTTCCAGCACAGCCAGAGATATATATAGTAGAACCCTGTCTTAAATAAAAACAAAGAACAAACAAAAACAAAACATAAAAGTAAAAGAATATTACAGTGAGGGCTGGAGAGGTGGTCAGTGGTTAAGAGCACTGGGTGCTCTTCCAGAGGTCCTGAGTTCAGTTCCCAGCAACCACATGGTGGCTGGCAAACATCTAGACTGGGATCTGATGTCCCCTTCTGGTGTGTACATGCAGACAGAGCACTCATAAAATAACAGGCTGAGGACAATGAGAAGGCTAAAAGTACACTTTTAAGTAGCTGTTGGGAGGGAAGATCCTGTTACCCTGACATTTGGAGGGTTAGAGGCAGATGGATCTGGAGTTCTGACTCATAGATGGCAGCCTGGGCTACAGAACTTCTGTGTAAGTTGAAATGATCTAAAAACATTTATAGGCTATCTTGAACATAGGCAGAAATTTGCAGGAACAAGTTAGTTGGTCTGGAATCTTTGCAGCAGGATCTGGAGGACTTAATCAGGCTGGTCTCAGTTAGGGAGTCCAGTGACCCTGTTGCCTGACCTCCTAAATGCAGGGACTGGCAGCATGCAGGGGTGTATGACTCATTGCGTGGCTTAAGATTCCAGTAAGTTTTCCTGGAAAATAATTACTTAAAAAGATTAGGCAGGTAGGATGGCCCACAACCGCTAACCCTAGCACTTGGGAGGTGGAGACAGGTGTATCAGTAGTTCAAAGTCATCCTCACTATGGATGCTTTAGGTGAAGTTGGCTGAGACACTCAACTGAGACCACCAACCCTCAAAATCCCTGACTTGGAAAACAATGTTTCAAAAATGATGGTTCCTGGTTGCTTTTGACAAGTGGGAAACAGGGCTAAAATCCCCAAATCTGTTCTGTATATGTATCTGTTGTATTTAATAACCTTCCAAGTTATAAGAAGTCTGGTATTGCTTAATATTGGAGAAATATTGACACATTAACTGTGAGTTGCCCTTGATTTCTAGAATTTGAATTAAGCCAGTCATTTATTTCCTTGGAGTCCTTTTGTGACTACTCACTATTTCCATGCTGGCGTCACACCATTAAGAGGGGTTTTCTTTCTCAGACTGGTACCACTTTGGTTATATCAGCAGGTAGTGAGTGCAGCCCTACAGACTGTATCAGTTGCTGCCCACGAATGCTGCCTTCTGTGCTGTTTGCCTCTGACTTAGGGTTTGGTGAGTATAGTAGGACCTCCGTGAGTGAACTGTTAGCATTACTGTTAACCTGTGTCAAGCATATCTTTTACAATAAAATGATACACATTTTTCAAGATTCCCTCTATGTAAGCTTGGCTGTCCTAGAACTCTGTAGACCAGACTGGCTTCAGAACTCAGATCTGCCTACCTCTGCCTCCCAAGCTGGAGTTAAAGGCGTGGGCCATCACTGCTGCCCAGGTTTTGTTTTGTTTTGTTTTTTCCCAGTATATATTATTTTTCCATATTTCCCTTGGAAACACTAGGTAAATTTATTTTGCATATGTCTAATAATGAGCATCATCTGATCAGCCTCTCAGTTTGGAGTCATCTCCACTGAGCATTTTCCTGTTGTGCTCACTTGTGTCCCAGGTTGCCAAATCTGTTACTCTGATTAACTTTCAGTAGCCCATCCTAACTAAATCATCTATTTTAGAATGATATGTTCTATTAATACATGATCAATAAGATGGCTTTCTACTTTTAAACAAATGAAGTACTGAAACTTTGAGGAGATGCAACTGGTACACATTGATGGGGGGATCCCTTCTTTTCTGCATGCATTGCCACTTGTTAGAATGATCCGGAGCAGTGTTTCATAATGCCACATGATCCCTATTACCATGGCGTCTGTTTTGCTTTTTTCTTGATTACTTGGGTCATTGTTCTAGTGAATCTAACTCACTGAAAAATGTTTATCAAATGTTTGCCAAGTGCTTCTGTGACCTGAGTCATCCTTTTTGGGTCATGCTAGCCCTGGCTGTCCTGGAATTAGAGCTTGGTCAACCCTGCCTATGTTTAGGAAGCACCAAAGTAAAGATGTCCAGTAGAGACTTGGAACAGAAGCTAGAAGCTGTTAACATTCTGTGGTGTGAAGGCCTTTTGTGTCTTGGGTCTTTTTTTTTTTTTTTTTAAATCTGGCAAGCCTCTAAAGTTTTGATCTTCTAAGAGATGAACTATATCTTGGAGAGGCTCAAAATTAAAATAATCCCTTGTCCAGTGTGGTAACAGAGATTGTGGCTTTTGGAGAGAAAAATCTCAGGTGATTTGCTTGCTATCAGAAATAACTTGGCATGTTTTATGTGTGCAAAGGAAGTGAATTCATAGCAGTCAATGGCTATTTACTTCTTACAGTAATCCTATGAGGAGTACAGTTTGTGTTTGTATTAACTTTGACACAGTACAGCTAACTACTTTACCCAAGAATACATGGTTTTATATGGAATAGAAATGGGAGAGACTAATAGGGACCATAAAATGGGTCGATTATATCCTAAGGTAGATGTGGGTTAATGAAGTTGGCACATTTGAGATCAGTTTCCTTGAGAAAATCTAGAGGAAGAGCATTCCACATGGAAAAACAACATAGATGTTCAAGTTCATAGGCCAATTTGGATATTCATGATGAAGTGTCAGTCAAGTGCGTTATTTATTTTTTGGTACGGTAGTCTCACAATGTTGCCCTAACTGGCCTGGAACTTGCTGTATAGATCAGGCTGGCCTTATGTACCATTACACCCAGCTGACTCTGGGATTCTCAAAAGCTCTGTGCTGAGTGGAGTTGTGCATAAATTGGATTAGATGAGATCACTTAGGGTACAGGAGAGGCTGACTACTAAGCTCTTACATAGTTTCCCAATTGAACTACAGGCGTTGCATGCAGAGAATACCGGGACACCAAATATGGCAAGGACTGGTGTCATGGAAAGTACAAGCAGTTTGTTAACAAATACTGCTCAGAAGTCAGAATAGCAAATGAGTTACTGACAGGCCAACTTGTGTAATTAGACCCTCAAGTGTCTAGTGGTTCAGCTAACAGTTTTCCTGCCTCTTGAGGAGTGTTAAGGTAGAAAATCAGTAGCTGCTTCTCTGGCTCATTGGGTCATTTGGGAACAGTTGAATGGAGGGTCTACAGTCATAAGTGTATGCTAGCTTTGAAATTCCTTTTAGTCATCCAAACAGGAAGTAGTGCATGAAGGATCTTGATAGGTTTTTAGTGGGCCAGGACTGGGTCCATAGAAGTCTGTCATGGCTATACCTGGACTCATTGGCAGCAAGAAGTAAGCCATCTGTGGAACTAGGAGAAGGGTGGTTTATTGTCAGCGGCAGGTTATGCACCTACGGATAAGTGGCAGCACGTATATCTAGGGGCTTGATATACCCCTCCATCTCTATTAAGAATCATCTCCGTGAAGTGATAGATGAAGCCTGAGAAGACTGGAGTAACAGAACTGATTAATACAGACTCCTGAACTTTATAAATATATACAGGGGTGGCTGTTTTACTTGTATGTCTGTACAACTAGTGTGCTTGGTGCTCTCAGACCAAAAGAGTCCATTGAGAGTGTTAGGTCCAGAACTGGACTTACAGGCCGTGTTAACGATCATGTGGATTCTGGGAATCAAAACCAGATCTGGAAGATCTGGTAGTGTACTTAAATGCTGAACCATCAATTCAACTTCTTTTTCTAAAGAACTGGTTCAGAATACTGTAGAGGCTACAGAAAAACTGAGCCTATGCGTGAAGCATGTTACTAGTGTGAAAAGAAATTAAGCAGACGATGACACGTTTTAGTATTTGAGGACTGGGTTCTCAAGGGGGCACTACTGTCAACACCTTAGTGACGACAGCAAAGTATGAGCTATGTGGAACTTGGAAGAAGTGATATGCTGTATCTTCCATTTCCAAATCCAACAGCCTTGGATGTGGGAGTGGGTTGAGACCTCTGATCTCAGTGTGTAGACTTGGCTCTCACTCCCACCCCCCTTGAGACAGTCAAAATAGCTCTGGCTGTCCTAGAACTGGCTATGTAGACCAGGCTAGCTTGTAACTCTGAAGTCTACCTGCTCTTAAAGTATGTACCATAACACCTAGCTCGAATTAAAAATAAATGAAAACCGGCCTAGGTTGCAAACAGAATTGACTTTTCTAGAACTACGAAATGAGTCAGCCCATTTTGGTTTTGTTTCCCCAGTTATGATGGAATTAAAAACCAGAACCTTGCACTCATTACAATTAGCCCCCAGTTTTTAAGATACAGTGGTGTGTTGCACTCATAGTTACATGCTGAACAATATACTGTACCAGAGAACATCGTCAAGATTTTAGGAGTCTGTCATTCACTTGGTTACTTGAGGTGATACCAAAAGCTCGTGATAATCAGGTTCTCAGGCCTGGAGAGGCTGAGCGGTAAGTATAGGGAGGCAAGAATTTACTGGTACATACTGGTCTCTAGATGGCCAGATGTATAGTGATAATGGTCATGAAATAGTTTACTAGAGATGACTCAGTGTGAGGAAAAGAATAGGCCTACTGTAAGTTTAAGATTTACAAATTCACTGAAAAAGGGATTTCTGGGGAGATGAGTGTTTCTTAGCTTTCCATATATATTTTTTAATTGATAGTTTACATACCTTACAATCACTTTTAAGGATTTTGTGTGTGGGGGGGGGGTTGTGTGTTTGCACATGAGTTTTATACATCAGAAGATGGCTTTTGGCTTCTCTCCTTCCACACTGGATCCTAGCCATCAATCTCAAGGTTTTTTTAAAACGGTGTGTGCCACAGTGTATATATGGAAATCAGAGGACAACTTTGTTTTTTAAAGATTTACTTGCTTATGTTTATGGGTGTGTTTTGTTGACACATACATCTGCATAGTAGAAGAGAGATCAGTTCCCATTAGAGATGGTTGTGAGTCACCATGTGGGTGCTGGGAATTGAACTCTGGACATCTGGAAAAGCAGCCAGGCTTTCTCCAGCTGGGGCAATCTCACGTTTTTAGACTTGGTGGCAAGCTCCTTTACCTGCTGAGCCGTCTCACTTGTTTCACCTTGTGAAAGGTGTACAATTCAACACTTGTAGATTTTACAAGATTATATAACCATCGCTTCTATCTAATTCCAGAATATCTCCATGTCTCCCAAAAGAAACCTTATACTCATTAGTGGTCCCTTTCCAAAGCACCTGTAACCCAGTGGCTCTCGACTTTCTAATGCTGCAGCTCTTCAACACAGCGCCTCACAGTGTGACTGTTGCTACTTCATAACTAATTTTACTACTTTATAAGTTAATATCTGATACGCGGCTCCCAAAGGGGTCACAATCCACAGGTTGAGAACCAGTGTTCCACTGAATGAAAATGCTCGAGTTGATGGACACTTGGGTTTCCACTTGGCAGCTGTCAACAGCACAGCTCCCAGCATCTGAATAGAAGCTGTTGTGCTGTCACTGCTCTTGGGTGTGTATGGAGAAGTGGAATAGTTGTTATAGTCCTCAGCCTATTTACTCTTTGCTTTGTTGTCACATCTGGAGGGCTGGGTTCCACCTCAGGCATTTCCAGTGTTTTCCTTAGACCATTTTTCACTTATTCTGGTGACTTTTCATTAAGAACTGTTATATCTTGTCTATTTGTTTAACTGGGCACCAGGCTTTCCCAGCATTCTTGGCTCCTTACCTCCCGTGTTTAATCACCAGGTATTATATTTCTCATTTTCCTCATTCTTGCCCTTGAACTTGACAACTTGTATGAAACCAGGTTCGTTTTCACTGTAGATTCCTGGTGCACAGGTTCAGTTGACACACTAAACGTTTTATTCTGTTCCTACTGAATTGAAACTTGTCATAACTACCTACCTACAGGAGTTTAAGCTGACCATTTCTTGAGCCTCAATCTGACCAGTACTTTTGTTGTTTTGTTTGCAGCAGGGTCTCAATATGTAGCTCTGGCTGGCTTGGAACCTGCAGTGTAGTCTAGGCTGCCCTTGACCTCAAGAGATATGCCGGCCAGGGATTTAAGCTTCCGATACCGTGCCAGGCTGACCAGTATGGTTTAATAGAAAAATGAAATTTACTAAAGATCTAGGCTAGCTAATGTGCATGTTTTTTCTCCTTGAATAAACCCTAGGTCTAATAAACCCTTCCTTACATTTGGTATTTCATGAATTATTGATACTGCCTCCTTCACTACCATTTTTCTCTGCCAGTTATTTTATGGCTCAAGAAGAAAACAGCAATCCCTCTTCAGTAATCAGATGACAGAGAGTATAATCTTCCTCCCCTTCCTCTCTTCATGGTGTCTCACGGAGCTCAGGCTGGTCATCTTCCTCCCCCTTCCTTTCTTCAGAGTGCCGCATGGAGCCCAGGCTGGTCTTGAGTTTGATTTGTAGCTGAGAGGGACCCTGACTTTGTGGCCCTCCTGCTCCGCTCCCCCCCTACAGCTGAGATTACAGGGCTGTGCCACAACCATCATGCCTTGCTTTATAAACTGTTGGGTATGGGACCCAGGGCTTTGTGCAGTCCAAACAAGGGCACCACCACCGCTGAACTACCCTCCTAGTTTCCAAAGGGGCTTGTACTTCTTGAATACCCTCTACTTCCTTTACAGTTATCTCCAACTTTTAAATGTTTTCTCAAGCAACACCTGTTCACCAATTTTATAGCTTTTGTCCTTTCAGTTCCCATGGATACCAATGGGCCATTCCAGTTTCAAGGCCTCTTTGAAGGCCCCTCAGCTGTTTATTTTTGTAAAACTGGGAAAAAGTAAAATATGAGCTTCCCACCCTAACCTCAGTTTGTTTCCTAAAAGTGCATGTGAAGGCCTCGAGAGATAGCTCAGTGGCCAAGTGGACCTGTCATTCTTCCTGAGGACCCAAGTTTGATTCCCAGCATGCCCACAGCACCTCAGAAACCAGCTGTAACTGGTTCCATGGGGTCTTGCTGCCCTCTTTTGGACTCTGTGGGCACCAAGCACGCTCCCAGTGCACAGACATACAAGCAGGCAGAAAACGCATAAATATTTTTCCATTTAAACCTCATGGGGTTTGTTCCACTCTAGAGGAAAGCTATGGGAATTTTCTTCAGCTTGGTCACAGCTCATTGCTACATTATAACTCATATCTTGGGTTGTCCCAAAACAAAACAAAACAAAACAAAACGAAAACCTATACCCTGTTTCCAGAGGTGGTCCTCAAAATTGTAGGTTCGGGAACTCGATTTCAAGCAGTTTGGTGAATGAAGGTAACTGACGGAGGACCGGGAGATTAATGCAGAACCAAACTAAGAAATCATAAAACAATTGCTCTTACACCTTAGTATGTAAGAAGGACCCCTGGGTGCTGGCTAGGTATACACGTTATCAAGGATACTTTCCTGGATGGAGCTATTTTAGAAACTAAATATGAGTACAAATTGTGTGGCTATTGTGAGTACAAGTAAAACTATTTGGCCTTACAATCTCAGTCCCTTAATAAAGAGGGAGACTCCATTTCCCGGCTTCTTGTACGACGTCAGCGTATGCTTGGTAATGGTCTTTCGATCTTGCCCAGTCACGGTTCATCTAGTCTTCAAACATAAGGCAAGTTTTAAGCTCCAGCTTGCTTCACTTGCAGTCAGCACCCATCCCACTACCTTTCTTGCTTTCATGTCCTCTCTGGGCTCTACCCCAAATCTTTCCCTACCAGGGTGGTGTCCCAGGGTCCTTTTCCCTGTCAGGTCTGTCAACAGATACTCATTCAACCTATTTCGGCTAAATAACCTATTAGGCTCTTCCGGTCCACCGCCCGGAACCGAAAGGAAGTGGGGAATCGCGGCTGGGCGGAACCTCCCCGGGTGGGGCCCGCGCCCCGCCGCGCCCCGCCGCGCCGCGGGCGGGCAAGCCGGGGAATCTCACGGTCTCCTCCGTCCCAGAGAGCCGTCACCTTGGCTCTCCTCGTGAGCACTGGAGCAATTGGCGATCCCCCGAGAGCAGAGGTCTCCTGGCCCCGGCGGAAAGGTCCCTCCAAACTTAAGACGGTAAGTGTGGGAGCCGAGGCCATCAGCTGATCGAACCTGCGGGCTCCAGGTGAAGGGGCGGGGCGGGATGGCACACAGCCAATCAGAACGCCTGACGACAGGCCTCAGCCAATCAGGATCAGGGAGGGTCGGGCGTAGGCTGGGTGAGAGCCGCCCCTTGCAGCTGAGGTGGCCAACGCCTTCGCCAAGGGCCACTTGGCGAGGTGCCGCTTCCCCGAGCGGAGCGCTTTCGGCAGGCGGTGCTCTGTGTCCCTAGTTCATTTCTCTGCAGCTCTTGGCCTTGATAGGTGCTAGTGTCCGTGCCCGTCGCAGACGCCTTCTGACTCGGGCCCTTCCTCTCTCTCTCTCTCTCTCTGGAGACTGCCTATGGCTGGGGACCGAGTGAGGTCGTTACCTTGACGACGGCAGCATGCGGCCCGCAGTCCTCGGAAGTGTGAGCTTGCGGAGGGCAGAAGCCAATCTGCCTCCCTGCCTGCTTCACCTAGGACCAGTAACTGCGTCCGCAGAGGAAATCCCAATACTGGGATTGCTAGTTTGCTAGTCAGCATCTTTTTAGATCTGCTAGCGAGATGCACATCACCTCAAATTTGTTTCCAAGTTGAAAACCTTTGGCTCTTTCCATGTGAAGGGTTTGGAAGAAATAGTAAGTATAATAAAGCCCTGTTATTTCGTTTTCTTAATCTATAAGAGATTTCAGTCTGATTTTAACCAAAGAAAATTGGTAGTATTTGAACAGCATGCTTGTATAGCACATATCCTAAATTATTATAGTGCCATCATACCAGACTTTTCTTTTTTTGTATGCCATGTGATACCCATAGATTTAAGAGTGGGAAGGCAAGAAACTGATGGGTTTTGAGTTGCTGAGGAAACGAGGCATATTTTAGGCCATGATACTTCTAAGGTATTTTAGACAGGTCCACTTGAACAAGTAGGTGTGCTCTATGTAGTGTGTCCACATGTTGGTTGGGAAAATAAATTTGGATTAGTTCACTTGTATAATACTAGGTTATGATATGTTTCAGAACTTTGTAGACATGATTAAGGTCATTTTTATTTGGTTCATTTTGCATCTTCAACTGTCTAGGATGCCAAATACAATATGGTTAAAAACTATCCAGGCTATAGATTCCAGCTATTTGTATTATTTTTTTACTAGCCTAAAGCTTACTCTTTTACAATGTATACTTAAGGGAAGGTTAAAAACTGAGCCAGTAAGAATCACACTGAAGGTTTTTCCAAATGTAAACTTTCTATTAAAAAGTAATTAAAGGTAAAAAGAAGTTAAAATGTGAACTATATGGGAAGTCAGTGCCTGTGACACTGTAAATAGTTTTTAGTAGAATCTAATACCCAAAGTGGTAATAAGATAGTGAAGGGTTTTGAATTTGATGTTAATTAGGATTCTTTTCATTCTCGCCATCTTCTGTCTTCTATGTTCATCTCCACTTACACTGTGCAAATAATGGTTGCTGGATGATGTACTTCAGTGATAGAAAGAACACCTGCTTAGCCTATTGGAGGCCCTGGGTTAACACACACACACACACACACACACACACACACACACACACACTTAGATGTCAAGTGTTGAAAATGTAATATATACTTTGGATTATCATAATTTTTTAGAATAAAAAGACAATGATTTTCTTTGTTTTTTCCCCTTTGCTGTGAACATATTAGAAGCCACTAAACATCACCACTTTTTACAGTCTGGGTAGTTAGCTTTACATAGCCATCATACACAATTGATATTAAGAGGAAAGAAGTGTTTTCCTTCCAAGAGTTTGTGATATGTTTTTTCATATGGTCAGGCTCTTAAAAATTCAACTATGAGTCATCATTTGATGTAAACTTACCTAATATTTTAAAATATAAATGTACCTAATGTTTAAGCCTTTTTAAACCCCTGTTGAAACCAAATCAGGATCTAGAGCAATATTTTTTTTTAATTCATGGCTGCTGGAATTTAAATTCAAAAATCAAATTAAAAAATAAATAAAACTTATGCTATGCATGGTGGCATATATATGTATGTATATATATGATGTATGTGTATGGTGTGTGTGCATATATGGTATGTGTGTATATATATGGTGTATGTGTGTGTGTATATATATATATATATATATGTATGTATATATGGCATGTGTGTGTGTGAATATGAATATGTGTAGTCTAGGACTCAAACCCAGGGAATCATACCAATGCTAAGCACACATGTTACCACTAGCCACATTCCCAGCCCTAAAATAATTATTTTTTTCTGTATTAAAATATATAATATTAAAAACTGGTTGCTGGATTTTTGTCAATTATTTTTTTTATTTATTTATTTATTTATTTTTTGGTTTTTCGAGACAGGGTTTCTCTGTGTAGCCTTGGCTGTCCTGGAACTCACTTTGTAGACCAGGCTGGCCTCAAACTCAGAAATCCTCCTGCCTCTGCCTCCCAAGTGCTGGGATTAAAAGCGTGCGCCACCACCGCCCGGCTTTTTGTCAATTATTGATAAAATAAGATTCCATTTATGATAGACTTTATTCAGAAAAAGCCTTATATCCAGATGTGAAAGAATCCTGTCTATAAAATTTAAGTGACTCAAGTTTAATATAATAATTTAATCAAGCCAGGCGGTGGTGGCGCACGCCTTTAATCCCAGCGCTTGGGAGGCAGAGGCAGGCGGATTTCTGAGTTCGAGGTTAACCTGGTCTACAGAGTGAGTTCCAGGATAGCCAGGGCTACATAGAGAAACCCTGCCTCGAAAAACCAAAAAAAAAAAAAAAAATTTAATCAATATGAGAAAATTTATCAAAAGTTCAATATTAATTCAGTGGTTATGTTGTGATAATTTTTTATAATTAAGTTGAATGTGTATAAAGACTTCCAATTTAGGTATTTTGAATCTCAGGCAAATTTTTTCCACGGTTTATTTATTTATTTTTGTTTTATGTTCATGACAGGTTCTCTCTACTTAGCCATGGCTGTCCTGGAACTCACTATGTAGAGCAGGCTGGCCTCGAACTCACAGAGATCTGCCTCTGCCTCCTGGGTGCTAGGATAAAAGGCATGTGCCACTGTGCCTGGCAGATTTGTTCAGTTTTTATTTTATTTGTATGAGTGTATCCTGTGTACATGTCTGTGTGCACCACATACATGCCTGTGCCTGATGCTTGTGCCCAGAAGTGGATGTTGGGTCCCCTGAAACTGGAGCAGCAGACGACTGTGACCTACCATGGGGGCGCTGGGGACCGATCCCAGGTCCTCTGGAAGAGCAGTACATGCTATTTTGTTTTTTTGTTTTGTTTTTGGAGATAGTTTTTTCTCTGCGTAGCTCTCCTGGAACTCGATCCATAGAGCAGATCCATAACTCACAGAGCTATTCCTGCCTTGCCTCGGGAGTGCTGGGATTAAAGGTGTGCACTACCAGTGTATTGTCTAATTTTATATTGTATACACATTTTTTGAAAGCATGGAAATGGTAAGAAATTGTGTCATTATAGATCACTGTGAATGCAGTGACCGCTGTGACAAGGGAAATGATCTCACAAGAGTGAGTTGTTTGGGAGATTGGAGGGAATGGATGTCCTCAGCACTCTCTCTCTCTCTCTTTTTTTTTTTTTAACATTTATTTATTTTGTATCTGAGTACACTGTAGCCATCTTCATACACACCAGAAGAGGGCATCAGATCCTATTACGGATGGTTGTGAGCCACCATGTGGTTGCTGGGATTTGAACTCAGGACCTCTGGAAGAGCAGTCGGTGCTCTTAACCACTGAGCCATCTCTCCAGCCCATACTCAGCACTCTTAATGCTATGATTTGGTTTCCACAGCAAGAAAAATTCCTACTGGTTTTAAAGCAAAATGGAAAAGTACGAGAACCTAGGATTGGTTGGAGAGGGGAGTTACGGAATGGTGATGAAGTGTAGGAACAAAGACAGTGGAAGAATTGTGGCCATTAAGAAGTTCTTAGAAAGCGACGATGATAAAATGGTTAAGAAGATTGCTATGCGAGAAATCAAGTTACTAAAGGTAAGAGCGTGCATGAGCTGAAAAGGAAGTTGCTTGTTCAAGACATTTGAAGGAAAACATTACTGTGGGGTGTGTGTGTGTATGACACTGTATGTATGTGTGTGACAGTATGTGTGTGAGTGTGTATAGTATATATATGTGTATGTGTGCCCACACATGTTCACACGCATGCAGATGGGGGTGCACATGTGTATGTACATGTGGAGGTCAGAGGACAAACTCAGTGTTGGCCACTCAGGAACGTGCCGAGTAGAGTAGACTGGCTTGCCAGTGAGCCCCAGTCTTGGCGCCTTCCCCTCCCCAGCACGTGACCTTAGACCTGGCTTGTTCTGTAGGTTCGGGGGCTTGAACTCAGGCCTTGTGCTTTGCTGCTTAGCTGTTTCCCTAGCCCTGTGTTTTTACATTTGTCTCGTTATAAGAAAATTCAGGCCTGGTGTGGATGTCTGTAGTCACAGCACTAGGAGAACAAAGGTAAGTGGACGTCTGCAAGCTGGAAGCCAGCTTGGTCTACATAACAACTTCCATGCCAGCCACGGGTACACAGAGAAACCCTCTCTCAAAATAAGCAACCACAACCCCCCAAATTCAAAGGATTAGTGTAGTTTTTGACAAGAAGAAACAAATTATCTTCCAGCCCCACTTTTAGTCTTCTTAATGCGTACTTTCGCATCAGTATTGTTATTCCAGCACTTTATAAGCATTCAAATACCTTTTAATCTTGTTTGTCTGTTAGCTTGTGTGGGCTTGGATGTAAGTGTATACCTTATAAACAGAGAGTTGGTGTTTTGTGTTATCAGTCATGGATTTAGTATTTTTGCACTATAAAGTGTAGTGGCGTTGTCTTGTCTCGTTTGTACTTATTGAAAGTGGGCTTACTGAATGAGGAGGGCCTCCCCTCCCACACTCAAGCACGTTTATTCTGAGCCTCCTCTAAAACTCTCTGTTCAGGCTGGCCTCTTGGTCCCTCTTGGTTAGGGTGTGTACTCACCTTTAATCCTGCAGAAGAGCTAGAACATAAACCCTTCCAGCACAGGCTGCTGTTGCTTCTCGCATGGTATAAAAATCCCTGTGGAGGGACGGAGAACCCAGAAGCTCACCCATGGAGGGAGATTTCTCTGCCTAGGACTTTGAGGAAGGGACTTCGCGGGAATGTTGTTAGGACTTCCCCAGTCCTTTCTGCTGGATGCTGTCAATACATTATTTGATGGTGCTCTGCGGTCTATGTGCTGTTTGCTGTTTTACTTGGAAGTAAACATGCATGGATTAGGCCTTTGTTTTAATTGTGGCAGATGGTGCTGTCCACATGCTGAGTTTTACAGCCTACATGGTACTTCTCCCATGGGCTGTCGTGCTAAGGTCTAGGGCCTGTGACAGTACTTACCCCTCCGTTTATCCCCTCTCCTTACAAGAGAGATGTGTGTTACTACCTTTGTGGATTCTAATTGTCTGTGTTGTTAAATATCTACCGTCAGCATACGTTGGGGTATATTTGCATTACATTTCTGCATTTCCCCTGTTTCTCAGCTTCTTCCCTGGTGTCGCTTGTCTTGCTTTAAAATCAACTCTTTAGTACACTTATCCCAGTGCATGGGAGGCTGACCCAAGAGGATACAGGCTACGTGAATCTCTGCCTAAAACGAAAAATGAAAGAAGTAAATCTTTTATTTCCTTTAAAGCTTGTATATTAGCAAGGAATGTTCCTCATTTTTGTCAGTCTGAAAAAAATTTTTGTTTTACTTTGTTTTTAAAAGATTATATCCACAGAGAACAGAATTATTTGAGTTCATTACATTATATTCAAAATTTGATTCCACTGTTCTGCTGCCTCTCAATGTTTCCATGAGAAGTTAGCTGTCTCTCTTATTGCACTTTTAAAAATAAAGATTTATAGCCAGGTATGGTAGCATATGCTTTTAATCCCAACATTTCAGAGACAGAGGCAGGTGGAGTTCTCTTAGTTTGAGGCCAGCCTGGTCTATGATCAGGTAATATCCTGATCCCAGGATAGCCAGACCTATGGTTTTTTTTTTTTTTTTTGAGCAATAAATAAATAAATAAATAAAAATAATAAAATTTGTACTTTCCTTTTCTTAGCCATGATGCCCATATTTCAATAAGGCTTGTTCCTACATGAAATAGATTAATTTCTCATGTTCAAAATTGTCCCTTTTTTTTTTTTTACTTAAATACAGTTTGATTAAACACATTACTGGGTCACATGTTCTCATGATTTCTTCCTCTTACAGGTGGCAACACTGTTTCACTTATATTTGGGGCACGTCAACCTGCTGTTTGTCTCACTCCTTTCATATATATAGAATTGATGAACAGACTTTGGGATAATCACCCCCTTCTGTCTGTCCCCCTCCTTCCTTGCCTTCCTTCCTCTTTCACGCTAGATGAACCAGGACCTCACTCATGCTAGGCAGGCTCTGTCACCGAGCTGCACCCTCAGGCCCTGGAGTGCTTTTAGTTTTATGGTAATGTGGTACTTTGGAGCATCTATTAGTAGAAGGTTCAGTTAGGGAAGAAGACAGGATCTTGCTGGGGTAACAGAAATCCACTTTGGCTTGTAATCATTTCTTCATATCATAGGGCTGACTATAGGACCGAATTCTGTTAGTCTCAATTTTGTTTATTTTGCCTGATAGATTCTTTTAGCAAGTGTCCGTGCGGCTGTTACTCAGCCTGTCTTTCCTTGTTAGTCCCAAGTACCGTTCTGTTCTTGTGAATTTTAAGAAGTGGCTTTATTATGTTCTCTGAGAGGAGAAGGAACAATATGCTCTTTTGACTGTTATTTTAGACTTTGAATATATTTTTACAATGAGCATTGTTTATACATTTTATTTATATGTTTTTCTTACACTAATATCTTTTAAATGATAGCTAATTGCTCATAACTTGATCTAAAAATTATATTATTTTTAATAACAGCAACTTCGGCATGAAAATTTGGTGAATCTGTTGGAAGTATGTAAGAAAAAAAAACGTTGGTACCTAGTCTTTGAATTTGTTGACCACACGATTCTTGATGACTTGAAACTCTTTCCAAATGGACTAGACTATCAAGTAGTTCAAAAGTATTTGTTTCAGATTATCAGTGGAATTGGATTTTGCCATAGTCACAACGTAAGTATGATGCTTACTTTGCCAGTCATTTGTTGTATGTAAACTAAGATGTGACCTAGTGCAATGAGATATTTATTTCAAATTTGAACCACTAACATAAGGAATTAAATTTGGTATTGCTAATTTTCACATGACATAATATATGTATTCCTAAAAAACTGTTAGGCCCTACTGGAAAGTTGAAGGGCAGGCACAGAGTGTATACCCTATTGTCATTAGCTATATATACATTTAAGAGTTTCTTGTTCTTGCTTAATAAGTATATATAGTGGACACTAAATTCTATAATCTGTATTTACCTGTTAATTTATTAGTCTCTGATACTTACATCTTTTAAAGTAAGTTGCTGACATCAGTGTACTTTTTGTGCACCAATTGATTGACTGTGTGTGTGTGCTCAGGGCACAGTACACATGTCAAAGTGTAATGTGCAGGAGTAAGTTCTTGTCTACCGGGTAAGTCCTGGGGATTGGATTTAGGGCTTTATGCTTAGTGGCAATACCCACTGAGCCATCTGTCTAGCTCCCCACTCCTGAATACTAAAACACTAAATACTTCACTTATAAACTAGACTTAAATATTTGTTCATCAATTATTTTTTGTTCTTTCTAACATAACATTTGATGATTTGACAAAATTGAAGTGATGAGTTTTGATAAATATATATACCAAGGAGCCTGTGTTTTTCTGACTCATGTTTTTCTTTTCCTACTTGTAGAGTATGAGAGTATGAAAACCTCTGTTCTCATCTAGCCTGTACCAACGGTGTTTGTCTTGTCTTTTGAACATTATAGAAAAGCACCTCCAGGAAAAATAACACCCTCAAGGCATAAAATGAACAACTCAACATATTGACAGTTTTACAAAATATTTTATTTTAGATTTTAAAGGTTTATTTATCGTATGTATATGAGTAACTGTAACTGTACAGATGGTTGTGAGCCATCATGTGGCTGCTGGGAATTGAACTCAGGACCTCTGCTTGGGAGCCCCACTCTCCGGCCCAAAGATGTATTTATTATATCTAAGTACACTGTGGCTGTCCTCAGACACTCCAGAAGAGGGTGTCAGATCTCATTACGGATGGTTGTGAGCCACCATACGGTTGCTGGGATTTGAACTCAGGACCTTAGGAAGAGCAGCAGTCTGTGCTCTTACCCGCTGAGCCATCTCTCCAGCCCACAACATATTTTATGTAACACCTTCTTGTGATACAATCATTGTTGAATGATAGTGGCATATGGTTTGAAAATTGAAGATAATCTGATGGTAGAGTGCTTGCCTACTGTGCACAGCCCTGGGTTGATCCTCAGCACGTAAACGAAGTGTGAGGGTGCCTTTCAGGAATCCCAGCCCCTGGGAGGTAGAAGCAGGAACAGCAGAAGCCATCCTTGGCTAAGTAGCAACTGTGAAGTCAGCTACATGACTCTCTGTCAACAAATACCTAAGTAGGGGCTGGAGAGATGGCTTCGCAGTTAAGAATATTCACTGTTCTTCCAGAGGACCTGTGCTGGGTTCCCAGCACTCGAATCTGGTGGCTCACAACCACCCCATAGTCCAGCTTCAGAAGATCTGCTGCCCTTTTCTGGTCTTCACTGATAATGCTCACACACATGACACACGCTCACACAGAAACAAACAATAAGTAAAAGGAAAAGTGTATGCTATCACATAAACATTTGGTTGTTTTCACTTTTTCTATTTATCATCTGCAGTTTTCATGGTCTTATTGTCTCTTCCCACTGTGTCGTTATGGTATAGTATATAGCGCAGGGTGAGTATATCTGGGTGTATATATATAAATTATTCATAGAGACATCTAGTTTACTTCAAGCCTAAGAGAACATTGGCTTTCTTTGTGAGGTCCCTGAAACAATGATCCAGTCTCAGAAAAATTGATGTTTGAGAAATCCAATTTGACATTGTTTTTATATGAAGGCTAACATTGATCAAGCTCAAGAAACTGAATGCTAGCTTAATAAATCAGAGAAAGGATTGTCACAGGAACAGACTATGAGATGTATAATAATAATATTGACTATGCGGAAAACTGGCTCAGTATGAAGTGCTTGCCTCTTGGTGATCTTTCTTATTGCTGGGACATTATATGACCACAGCAACTTTAGGAAGGACAGGTTGGTTCTGGCTCAAAGTGTGAGAGCACAGTCCATCGTGGCAGGGAAGCCATGGCGGCAGGCATGTGAGGCAGCTGATGACATCGCATGCAGTCAGGCCACAGAGAGATGAAGCTGGCGCTCAGCCTGAGACCTTCCTTTCCTTCAGTCCAGGACCATAGCCCATGGGTAGTGCCACCCACATGCAGGGTGGGTCTCACACCAGCTACAGTCTCTGAAACTGACCTCAAGGCTCAGCCAAAGATATATTTCCTAGGTGGTTCTACATCCCTTCAAGTCGGCAGTCCTAACCGCCACATATGTTTCAAGGACACTGGTGAATCCAAAACGAACAAACAAACAACCCCAAGTCATACAAGTAACATTATATAGACTAAGTAGGTTGTATTTAGAAATATATAACAACAATTAATGAAAAAGGGGTCCTAAATTTGAAAGAGAGCAAGGAAGAGTATAATGGAAGGATGGGAGGGAGGAAAGGTAAGGGAGAAAGTATGTACTTGTAGTCTCAAAAAAGGTAAATTTTTAAAAAAGACAGTTTCTTACTAGTGAGGCTGAAATGCTTAATTAGGGGTGGCTAGACTCTATTCATCTCTGTGCTAAGGATTGCCAATAAAATCAGTATATAGCACTATCATTGGCTTTGTTCATTTGTTTTTCTTTCTTTCCCTTGTTTTTTATTTGCTTTTTTTTTTTTCCAAGACAGGGTTTTTCCATATAGCCTTGGCTGTCCTGGAATTTACTGTCCCTCAAATGGTCGATAAAACATTCTCCCAAGAGTTTAGGGCCAGCTTCCAGCTTCAGAACAGTAATCACTCAAGGCCCCAGGAACCCGACACAGCCACACCAAACCCTATGTCTGTTCCAAGGGCCGGAAGTTTGAGCGTGCCAGAGGTCGAAGGGCCAGCCGAGGATACAAAAACTAACCCCTGGATCTTACTTACTGTTAATAAAAAAGCTTTGGATGTAAAAAAAAAGAAAGAAACAGTAATCACTCTACTTTAATCTCTGCAAGCTCTCAAGCTGTGTGTCAATCCATTACAGGGTGTAACATTGGTTTGGCTTGGATGACCCAGGATAATGGATTCTGTACCCCTCTTTCTCCTCAAACTTGTATAGTTTAGCTATTCATTCCTAGCCCCCTGCAAGTAGAAAGTATAATAGTACCTGTTTCAGGGTTGTTAAAGTATGTAAAATAGTTTATATAATATCTGACACATTCATGGTCAAGTGTTGGCTAACGTAGTAGTGTATTAAAACCTATCACAAAGCTTATCTCTTCCACGAATTTTCCTTGACTATCCTTAGTTTTCAACAACCAGTTTATTTCTTAGTCTTGACAGTAGTGATTGACTGAAAGTTGATCTGTTGGTAAAGGATAACGAGCTTAACTCGGTGTCTTTGCTAGTGTAACAGATGCTTGAGACATGAGTGTTCTCTTTTGTCCAACTAGGTCCCCGGACTTTAAGCCCTAGAACAGCTTTCTATGTGTTGTATTCCGGTACTGCTTGTGGCAAGTGCCCCAATAAATTATTTTTTTATTTAATGTCTTATGCTCTGTGGATTTTCTGTCTTAGATCATACACAGAGATATAAAGCCGGAGAATATATTGGTCTCCCAGTCTGGTGTTGTCAAATTGTGTGACTTTGGGTTCGCACGGACATTGGCGGCTCCAGGGGAGGTTTACACTGACTACGTGGCCACCCGGTGGTACAGAGCTCCAGAACTGCTGGTCGGCGATGTCAAGTATGGCAAGTAAGAGTCAGGAATGACAGGGCGTGGATGCTGACTGTTTGAAAGTGGGATTGTTTGTAATAAATGATCCGCTTAACAGTGAAAGGAAGGCCCAGGTTCAGTGTTACTAAATGAGTTGAAACGGTCCCTAGTGCTTTCTCCTTGAAAATTCTCTAAAAAGTTTACAGTTCCTGTAAGGATTTTCTAATCTTTCTCTTTTAATATATCACATGGAGCTTCTGGAAATCTTATTTATTAAAATAGAAGGCTGGAAGTAACTTTAAGTGACAAGACTTACTACCATGCCTTTCAGAACCAAAAATAAAAACCTAGTGAAGTACCATAGAAGATGCAGGCATGGGGCAGATGTCAGGATGTCTTTCATCATGTAGTGTCAGAGGTCTTTCATCATGTAACTTTTTGTTTGCAGGGCTGTTGATATTTGGGCCATTGGTTGTCTGGTCATTGAAATGCTTATAGGGCAACCACTATTTCCAGGAGAATCTGATATTGATCAGCTACACCATATTATGACATGTTTAGGTAAGATCATACATCTGTGCTTTAAATTTTACAGGTTTTTTTTTCTGTGTTTCTATTGTTTTTTAAGTTCATATATTAAAGATAATGCTTATTTTAGGTGGAGGTAGGGAGCAAATAGCAAACACATACACACACATATGCACACACTACACACATATACATGCATGTACACATATTACACACTACAAACATCCACATATACATGTGTGCACACACATATATACACACATGCTTCACACATACACACACACACACACACACACACACACACTGACCATCTAGCAAGGCTGATCAGTGTAAGAGAGAAGAAGGTTGTTGCTGAAGATAAGTAGAATTATAAATCTAATAGGCAGGAAAATTTAAAAACTAGATTAACAAAGATTTTATTAGCATGCAGTCAGCTACCTTGAGGTTGCCCAAAGTCACTGCTGATTTTAACATGATGCAAAAATTGTAACAATGCAGTATAGTGAGAACTCAAAATAACTCAGAAAATCCTAGTAGCCCGAGCCCAGTTGAGAACATTCTCACCTCCTGCCCCTCAACAGCAAAGCTGCCTTCATCACTTTCACCCCTGGGTGGGCATTTGGTGGGATCCAGCTGTTCTCCTCATCTCCATCTCCAGGATAAGATGAGAGGAACAGAGATTACAAGACAGCAACACATTTAAGGTTTTTTTTTCCTGCTTTCTGAAACAGGGGTCTGACTGTGAAGCACAGGGTGTCCTCAAAGCCATCCTCTGCCTAAGCCTCTTAAGTCTGAATTGCATCAGCCTCCCAAGGTTTGCGACCATACATGTCATTCCACGCCTGTGACCACAGATGTTCATCACAACGCCTTGCTTCCTAGATTTTGCTTTTTGTCCTTAGTGCTTGGGATGAAATTCTAAAGCTAGACTCTGAGGCTTTTTGCTAGAATATATAATTCATATTCTGAGATGGATTTTAAAATGGAAAAATAGGAAGACACTCAGAATAATTTAATTATAAGTTTTGAGATTAAGAATTTATGAAGTATCATATGATTTCTTACAGTAGCATTTTTATGACTGTTGTATCATAGGGAGGAGGGAGAAGGAACAGAGGGGTCTCATCTGTACTGGATGCATACATACTCTTTTTACTATTTCATATATTATACTTACATAGTATTTATAGTTTTAGTATAATAAAGGGTTTATAAAATTTAACTTTTTCATCTATACAGCTCATGACATAATAGGTATTAAAATTGAGATAAAGGTTAAAACGCTCAAATCTAAACTTAGATCTAGGTACACAATCTGTTGAACAAAAATTAAGTTCTTAGAGGGAAGAAGTGATTCACCTACAATAGATTCTGTCCATGAGACTATAAATTCTTTGTTTTGGGGCAGGATGGTACATTTTACTGTTGGAAGTTGTAATATTTAATCTAGAGTGGCACAAGATGTCTTTTACCTGTCATGTCTTTACAATTAATTCTTCTTATAGCTATATTTAAGTTTTTAGATGAATATGTTTCAAAATCAGTGTTCATTTTCTTGTGCTGTCTGTGTCAAGACACTATAAAGACTTCCAGGTGCCACTGTGCTAACAGGCTCGCCTTAGGTTGACCTTGCTGACAGACTCTTAGGCGCTGCTGGCGGTTTCCACCATGTTCTCTACGCCACCTATCTCCACCTGTACTGACAAACACACATGGCATTTTTTCCTCCTAGGTAATTTAATCCCAAGACACCAGGAGCTGTTTTATAAAAATCCCATGTTTGCTGGGGTAAGGTTGCCTGAGGTCAGAGACACAGAAGCAGAACCTCTCGAGAGCCGCCATCCTCAGCTCCCTGAAGTGGTGATCAGTTTAGCAAAGGTAATTGCACTTTTCCTTCTTTGTGATAGGAAATTTGTATAACACAGAGACCTGGTTCACACACGTCCCTCACTGTTTCTCTCTGTCTCTATCTCTCCCTTCCTTTCTGCTTTCCTACTTGATCTGTTAGGTCAACAGTTTCCTCAGATGTTTTTCAATTTTGTACACTAAGAAAAGGTTTAAATAATTTGTTACATTGCCAGAGGTACTTCAGAAATAAAAGCCTCAAGTCTTTTTTTTTTTTTTAATTTTTGAGATTATAATTGCATCATTTCTCCCTTCCCTTTCCTCTCTCAGAATCTTCCTTGCTCTCTTTCAAATTCTTGGTGTCTTTTTTATTAATTGCTATTATACACACACATATATATAATTTCTAAATATAACCCACTTAGTCTGTAGAATGTTATTCATGTGGTTTTAGGGCTGACTATTTGGTATTGAATACCCAGCTGATGTGTTCTTCCTTGGGGAAAACTGTTTCTCTGGCTCTCAGCATTCCTTAGTTGCTTATAGTTCTTTATGTTCAAGGCCTTGCAGAGCCTGAAATTTTTATCTGTCTTAAAATTTCAGAAACCTTTCTAACATGTTCTAAGTTTGAAAACATTCTCATTTAAAAACATTAAAACTTTTAAATAGAAATAAAAACTAAAATAAGAGAAATAAATGTAAATAATTGGAAAATTATTATGTAGGGGCATAAATTCATATAGATTCATAATCAATGCTATTATCAAGACATTTTGCTTAGACATTGGATTTGTTGAAGCTAATTTACAAATGACTGTTGCTTTTGTTTGTATCTAGTTTAGAAAACTAGGAATTTTCACTGCATTACCTTGTCTCTGAGAGTTGACCCTTTGACACTGTTAGTTCAGAAAGTTATTGTTAGTAATTGTTCAGGGTACTACAAAAGAGTATCCTTAAAATGCCAGGCTCATGCAGCCATCTACTTGGTGATTTTACTGTCTTTAACTCACTAAGAAAAGCTTAGATAGGGGTTAGAAGGATGGCTGTCAGCAAAGTGTGTGCCATACCTAGCATAAAAGCCAGGTGTGATGGTTAGTGCTGTCACACTTGAAAACATCTGAAATCATTCGGGAGAAGGGTCTCTTAGCATGTCTAGGGTGACTACATTAGTTGAGGTAAAAAGTCCCGCTCACTGTGGGTGCCACCATCTCCTAGGCAGGCAGGATCCTGGACCATGAGAATGGGAAAGCAGGCTTAGCGCTAGCACGCATGCATCCGTTACTCTCCTCCAGCTGTGGACACATGATTGGCTGCTTCAAGCTCCTGTTGTCTTGACTTCTTCCTCATGATGTGCTGCGCCTTGCAGTATGAACTAAAATTAGCCCCGTTTCCCTTAAACTGCTCTTTTAAATCACAGAAACAGGAAAGGAAACTAGGACACTGGGCATGTCTGTAACTCCCCTAGCAGTGCAGGGGTCAGGGAGTTGAGGGCTGGGGAGACAGAGACCCCTACAGCCTAGCCCAGTTGGTGAGTTCCAGATTCAGTGAGAGACTCCTCAAAGATGCAAGGTGCAGAGTGACTTCAAACAAACAAACAAAAAACCCCAGACTCTCCACATCAGTGTTGGGCTTCCACATACCACACTGGGAGATAATAATGAGTTATAGTAAGTTTATAGGGTAATGCATGCCTTCTTTTCTCTTTAATTCTCTAATAGATTAAATGTTTTTTTCTGAGACCATCTTTATATTTTTTAAAGGAGATTTAAAAAGAATAAAGTTTAAACTATTGTTTACTATACATCCCTTTATAATCATAAATCTTAAAAACATTTTGTTTTAGTATTTTTTTTTCTGAGACAGGGTGTCTCTGTGTAGCCCTGGCTGTCCCGGAACTGCTCTGTAGACCAGGTTGGCCTTGAGCTCACAGAGATTCACCTGCCTCTGCCTCCTGAGTGCTGGAATTAAAGGCGTGTGCCACCGCTGCCCGACTGTTTGGAACTTTAAAGAGATTTATTTTATTTTTAGTTTTGCGCATGTGTGTTTGGGTATGTACATGTTAGTGATGGTGCCCACAGAGTCTGGAGGTGTTGGATTCCCTGGAACTGGAGTTGCAGGCAGCTGGGCCGTGAAACAAACTCAGATCCTTGTGCTCTTAGCTGCTGAGCCCCTCTCTAGTCTCTGGTGTATACTTTTGTAGCGCAGAAAGCAGGAAGGTTCAGGCAGGATAGGCCTTCTGTACCTAGCTTTACCAGTGATCTGCTCTTTGATCATCTTGTTTAACTTCACACTACCTTCTACTTTTTCTTGGAGTGTCTTGAAGCAAATTATATAGTAAAAGTTTCAGAACCAACCACATAACTTACAAGTATCTACAGAATCTGTTCTGTTTTTATCGGTGTTGAGGGATTTCAATGGCTAGGAGCAAGACTTTGTTTAATGAGGTCATCTGTGAAGCACCTAGCACAGAGGCTCTTCCCACTGTTCTGCTGCAGTAGCTTATGTTCTCAAGCCTTCACAGAAGCTGTGTGCTCTTCTCTTTTGTGGATGTTGGGATGAGATGATACTTTGTTGCCCAGGCTGCCTCCAGCTAGCATCAGTGCTCCTGCCTCCAGCTAGCATCAGTGCTCCTGCCTCCAGCTAGCATCAGTGCTCCTGCCTCTGGCTACTGCAGACTGGGTTACAGGTGTGCAGCGCCACACTTCAACTGGCATTCTGTTATCTAACTTTTAATTAGCAAATAATAATTTCTTCAGCTCACAAAGTCAGTTGTCAAAGTTTTAATTAGTTTTCCCTTTCTCTCTCTCTCTCTCTCTCTCTCTCTCTGTCTTTCCTAAGGCAGTGTTTCTCTGTGTAGCCCTGGCTGTCCTGGAACTCACTCTATAGACCAAGCTGGCCTAGATTCACCTTCCTCTTTCTCCTGAGTTCTGGGATTAAAGGTATTCACCATAACTACCAGGCTTTTTTTTTTTAAAATTTGGTTTGGAGGAGGTTGTTTATTTGTTTTGTTTTTAGTTTTTTGAGACAAGTTCTCTCTGTATAGCCCTGGCTGTCTTGGAACTCTCTATGGAGACCAAACTGACCTCCAATTCACAGAGATCCACCTGTTTCTGTTTCCTGAGTGCTGGAATTAAAATAGTATGCCACCATGCCCAACATTTTTTAAATTTAATTCTTTTTAGATGTCTATGTTTATGAGTGTTTTTCTGGCATGTATATCTGTGCACCATGTGTGTTTAGTACCAATGGAAGGTAGAAGAGGACAGGTTTTCCTGGTACCAGAGTTACAGATGGTTGTGAACTGCCATGTGGGTGTTGGGAATAGAACCTTTGTCCACTGAAGAATACTCAGTTCTCTTAACCACTGAACCATCTCTTCAGACTACCTCCCTCTCCCCTCCCCCTGTGTCCCTCCCTCCTTCCCTCTTTCTCTCTTTCTTTCTTCCCTTACTCTCTCCCCCCCTCTCTTTTTCTTTTATCTCTTTCTTTCAATACAAGGTGTTATCTGGGAGGTGGTGGCACACTCATTTAATCCCAGCACTCAGGAGGCAGAGGCAGATGGATCTCTGAGTTGGAGGCCTGTGTGTTCTACAGAGTGAGTTCCAGAACAGTCAAGGCTACACAGAGAAACCCTGTCTCAGAACCAAAAAAAAAAAAGAGTCTCACTATGTACTTTTGGCCTCTACCTCACTCTGTAAGCCAAGCTGGCCTCAGTCTCAGGCGCTGGAGAGATGGCTCAATTACTGCTCTTCTAGAGGTCCTGAGTTCAATTCCCAGCAACCACATGGTGGCTCACAACCATCTGTAATGGGATCTAATACCCTCCTTTGGTGTGTCTGAAGACAGCTACAGTATGCTTATATACATAAACAAGTAAATTTTAGAAAAAAAATCTTCCAAGTGCTGGGATTAACAGTGAGTGCTGGATTAAAAGCATCACCATGTCCTGCTATAATTTCTATGATAATTTAAATTAGGATATTGTCTTAGTTAGGGTTTCATTGCTGTGAAGAGACTGACTTAGAGTTTCAGAGGCTTAGTCTATTGTCATCATGGTGGGAAGAATGGCACTGTGCAGGCAGACATGGTGCTGGAGGAGCAGAGAGTTCTACATCTAGAGCCAAAGGCATCCAGGAGGAGACTGTCTTCCGCAGGCAGCCAAGAGAAGGCCTTGAGCACTTGAAGACCTCAAAGCTCACCTGTACACTGACATACTTCCTCTAACAAGGCCACACCTCCTAATAGTGCCACTCCCCATGGTTAAGTGTTTTCAAACCACCACAGATATAAAGAAAACCTCTAGATGTCCAGATAAAGCTCTGATGCCTGCTGACCTGGGTTCACTCTCTGAGAGCTACATGGAGAAAGGAGAAGGCCAACTCCTGCAGCTGTCCTCTGACCTCACAAGTGCACTGTGCCTCATGTGAATGCACACAAGACACACACACCTACCCACAGACAACACATGGCAATAAATGTAATTTTTTAAAAACTGAAAACAGGAAAATTTCTAAGTTGCCATTGGTTGATGTTGTTTTTTTTTATGTTTTGGGGACAAGGTGTTGTTATGCTACCCAGGCTGGCCTTGAACCTATAACCTGTTCCTCAGTCTCCCGAGCGTTGGGGAAACAAGTTTGTACTGCCACAGCTGGCAGTTGCTCTTGCACTTATGACATCTCTGTTGTGCTGTGTTGAAGGAACCAGGTTGTGTTGTAGAGCCTCCACTCGTGCAGTCTAACTGCTTCTGCTGCCTGTATTTAGTATAGACAGATAGTAGAGTTCGAGGCCAGAATCAATTTTTTTTTCTTGGAAAGACTGCTTCTTAGTAATTTGTGCATTTATTTGCATCTATAAATACTGAATGCCTGCTGGGTCTGATTTTGTGATATAAAAACCACCGGTGGCCACTACTGGGATCTGTGCCTTGTTCTGTTTACTGGCTGTAAAGAAGCAGCCTAACTCTAGGCAGCTGTTCTGGAAGAAGACTTGTATTGTTCTTGGTTTTTCAGAAATGCTTGCACATTGACCCGGACAAAAGGCCCTTCTGTGCTGACCTTCTACACCACGATTTCTTTCAAATGGATGGATTTGCTGAGAGGTACAGTACCGGCCCGTGCTCTTCAGGCTGTAGGGACCAGGGTCAGAGGGAAGGCTCCACAGCCACTGTCTTACCTGTTACCACTGCCTCTGCAGGATGTCAGCCTTCTGCATCCTCCTGCAATCGCCCTGTATTTATTAAACTGGAACTGCTGGATTTCATGAAACAGACTCTTTTCTGTCTTCATGTGGTGACACTGACCGCTTAGTCAGGTCACTAAACTCTGTGATGTTGCTGCATCTGTGCACTTGCCATTTCCTGTTGCTGCCGGAGTCATGCCACCCCAGGCCCAGGGGTCCTGCCGATGCTGTGGATGGCCTTGATGCGGCAGTGTTGTGGATCAGTGCGGCCTCAGTCTGTGGGTGCTTCCCCAGGCGTTAGCGTTAGCGCTGCTGACCAAGCAAAAGACAACGAGGCAAGTGGCTGTGGCTGCACGCCTGTCTGTAGGACACACACACGCACACACACACACACACACACACACACACACACACACGTAATTATGTGTATCCGTGTGTGTCTGAATCTGTGTGTGTGCACACAAATGAAGGCACGCTTGGGGGTCACGAGAGGGCAGGAGAGGTGGTACTGGAGTGGAGGCAATGGTGAGCCTCCTGACATCGGTGCTGGGAACCGAACTCAGAACTTCTCAAGAGCAGCAGCGTTCCTAACTGCTGAGCTCTCTCTCCTGTCCTAAAGCTTTGTCATTTTGCAAATCTCCTAAAAACTCTAGCTTAATACAAGGCATCTGGATTCTTATATTTGCTTTTATATTAATTTGTTAATTCTGTATGTTTTTTTGGTTTGAAGAAACAAATTTGTGTGTGTGTGTGTGTGTGTGTGTGTGTGTTTTAACAGTCTTGAGATAATTTAGTATTCTTTGGTTCTATGTCAAACTTAGATAGTATTCCAGAACTTGGCAGTTGTAATTTCTTCCTTCTATCTTTTATTCCTCTGCTCCTCTTTCCCTTCCTTGCTTTTACTTTTTATTATTCAAGGCAGGGTCTTGCACTGTACTTTGGCTGATCTGAAACTCACTCTGTAGCCTGTGCCCTGACTTCTGCCAGGGCCTGTTGGATGCCGGATTTACAGGTGTCTGATGCCATGCTTAGCTATAGGAGTTTCTTTATGTGTGTGTGTGTGTGTGTGTGTGTGATATGTGTATGCTCACAGTGAAGAATGTGTGTGGCTTGACTCCACTGGGCCACCATTTGAGTGCTTCTCTTAAGACAACCAGTACACAAGAACTGGTGGTTCTTGTCTTCTTGTCTCACAAGCTGAGAGAGATGTTGTTCAAGGGTTCGTTCAGCTTTAGTACAGTTGACCCTTTTCCCTGCTTCCCTCTGGGCTTCCTTAAGTGAATGAGTGTCTGGAGGAGCACAGGATGGCTAGTGTGGTTTGCTCAGTGCCTGGTGAGATGCCTGCCACAGCCTCACCCTCCATTGCTTATCAGCACCAGTGCTCACAGGCTGGTGCAGACAGGCTCATGCCGAGACCCCTGGCAGGCTCTCCCGCACCCGAAGGCCTATGGGATAGCTTTTAGGAGCTATTCGTTTGGGATGGGAGTTTTCTCGTTTTAAATAAAATTTTAAATAATTGTCTTGAGTTTTTTCCTAGGTTTCTCTTTCTCATCAATTGTATTTTAATTGAGAAATATACTTTTATATAGGTTTTCTCAAGAATTGCAGTTAAAAATAGAGAAAGATGCCAGGAATAATTCTTTACCTAAAAAGTCTCAAAACAGAAAGAAAGAAAAAGACGATGCCTTAGGTGAAGAAAGAAAAACACTTGTGGTACAGGTAAATGTTCGTGCTTTAAGATTTAAATCTATGGAGGAAAATAATGAAGATTTAAGTTTTTTAAAATTAGATGTATTCATTTTATTTTATGTATGAGTATTTAACCTGTGTATATGTGAAACACATACAGGCTTGGGACCTGTGAAGGTCAGAAGAGGGCATTGGATCCTGTAGAACCGGAATTTCATATGGTTTGTGAGCCACCATGTGGGCGCTGGGAATCAAATTCTGGTCCTCTACAGAGCAACAAGTGCTCTTAACCACTGAGCAGTCTCTCCAGCCCAATAATGAAGATTTTAAAATTTTAAAATATTGAGTAAATTGTTAACTTTCAACTTGGTTGCAAAAAATACCCAAATAAGTGAAAAGATAGTGTCTTTCCTATAGACAGTAACTTACCAAAATCCCATAATATATTTTAAATGCTCAACGGGTACTAGAAGGTGCAATCACCTTACATAAAGTAATGAGTTGAAGGATATAAGGGAGTGCCGTTCTCTGGGCCAAGGACAAGTAACCATGCTAGGAACTTGGCTTTGAGTCACCCTACATGACATGTTTTGCCGTAAGATCTTCATAGGCACAGAACAGAGACGGTCATAAGCCAGAGCAGTCACTAAGCACATGGGTGGGGTTAGGTAGGTGGGCTACAGCGGAGCGGGGCATCGTTTTTGCGTTGCACATATTATCTTACAGCTGTTAGCTTTTGGGTTGGTAGAAGCTAGAGGTCTGCTATGCTTAGCAGTACAGCCTCAGTTTACCGAGTAGTCTTGAGAAAGCTGGGTCACATACAGAATGTAAGTGGCTATGAAAGGGAGTAAGATAATCCAATATAATTTTGGTTGTAGACCTACATCCATCTCTCTGTAGTCACAAGTCTCACCAAGTCAGTCTACAAATCTGTGTTACAGATGCAGCTCCAACAAGCATTTCAGTTTCACACACTCATCCAAAAATACTGGGCATCTCTCTCCATGTACACACATAAACATGCATGTACATGCACATGCTCACACACGCACGCACAGGTGCACACACACCCACATCACATGCACACACTCTCACACATACACTGCGGAGCAAATACATGCAACTTAGTCCACCTTTCTTCCTTAATAATAGAAAATAAAGATATTACTTTCAGAATTTTAGTAACAGTTTGAACTTGTGGTTCTGATATTTAGTTCAAAGTTTACTTTCCAGCCAAGTTACTCAGGATCTGTTCTTGCTAATGTTTCCACAACTATCAAGGGAACCAAAGGAAGAGTTTTCAGTTTTATGTTTGCTGACTCTGAACATGTAAGAACAAAAGCAGCAATCTCTCTCTGTTCCTCTTCTATTTTACTCCCCAACTGAAATGTGTATGCATAGACACAGACTTACCTACTCTCTGACTGACTGTCTGTCTGTCTGTCTGTCTGTCTATCTTCTATCATCTATCAAGTTGGTATTCATCAATGCAGTCTTCTTGTATTTTCACTATAACTATTTGAATAAGAGTCTTGATTTAATTTTAATTCCATAGGTAGAATAGAGATGTGAAGTTTATTGTCAGATCATTAACTTGTTAACATCTTTATTAATGGTCAGGATACCAATGCTGATCCCAAAATTAAGGATTCAAAAGTGTTTAAAATAAAGGGGTCAAAAATTGATGTCGAGAAAACGGAAAAAGGAAGTAGGGCTTCAAATGCCAACTGTCTCCATGACAACGGGACAAACCACAAAGGCTTGCCTTCCACAAATCTCAGAGATTGCAGCAATGTCAACGTTGATCACTCAAGAAATCCAGGCACAGGGATTCCTCCCCTCACACACAATCTTTCTGCAGTCGCTCCTGGCGTTAATGCTGGAATGGGGACTATTCCTGGAGTTCAGAATTACAGGTATGTGTGGGAAATGAGTAAAAAATTGCTTGTTAATTTCTTCACATTGTTTTACTGTCAAAATTCTGGATACAATTTCTACTTATAAATAGCTCTTTAAGTATTTTGATCTTTATGTTGAGAATTTATTAGAATTTTCCAAAAAAGAAAAAGAAAAAGAAGAAAGCATTCATCTGAGTTCTAAGAAAGTATTTTTACTGTTTTTTACAATGAAGAAAAACTATAGCAGTTTGGTTTAGTAACGTGAAAGGCTGCCATTAATAGAAGGAATAATTTGTTGTGAGCACCTGCTGCTGCATGGAATGGTGATGAGCATTTAATGGCACACAGATGTTCCGTTGGGCATTCCCTGAAAGGAGAAGCTGCAGGAAGCCCAAGTGATGTGACAGTGCTCGAACGTTGCACCAGATTTCTGTGCATTGTGCACTCGAGAATACACATCAAGTTCTGATTAAACTGCATACCATTTAGCATGTTGTCATTGATTTTGTGTTTGAAAATAATTATTGATGATTCTAACTTAAAATTTTTGTTACAGAGTGGATGAGAAAACTAAGAAATACTGCAATCCATTTGTTAAACCAAATCAGCCTTCTCCATCAGGGATTTATAATATGAATGTGAGCACATCCGTAAGTAACTGTTCTCTGCTGCAAACGAGCAAGCGCTCGTAAGCACGGGAGTGAAGAGTTAGGTTTTACCTGGAGACATGGAGTAAAACCTGAGTTACACAATATGTCCTCACTTGTCAGAGCCATAATTCCAATTTCCCAATATCTAAATAAATTTTCTAAGTCTGGTTGGAAGATTCTCTTACAATGCCATCTCATTTATTTTCGGCAGCATAATGAATTTTCTTAATCTAATACTTGCAGTTCAATTCTTGTTAACGAGTAAATGAGAAGATAACTTGTCTTACTATCTTACTAGATTTTTGGTGAAAATATTTTGTATAATCACTTAAACATTTATGATCGTCCTGTTGTTTATAAAACACAAATTGAATCAGTTCAATCTTTGTGGAGTTCATGACCTAGTAGATCAGGAAGGTAAAGACACAATGGCATATTTAATATGAGAGGCATGCGTGTGGTTCAGAGGTAGCATGGGGAGGACCATTGCTCTCAGGAGTGCCTCCAGCAGGCTGGTCCAAGACCATACCACATAGTCACTTCTTATCCTGATCAAAAAAACGCTCACTTGGCCCTGTTCTCTGTGGAAGAGCCAGAATCCTGATAGGTGTTAAATTCCTGCATGAGTTAAGTCCCCAACACTGTATTCCATCTCCGTTTTCCTCAATCTGTTCCAACTGTAGATTCCCTTTTTATTTCCCCTCCCAGCCGTTGGGCTTTTCTACTTACTGTCTGCCCTGCTTTAGAACATTCTTCCCTAGACAATCCAGCAGATGTTTTGTGTCCTCTTTAGTCCATAAGAAACCTTGAGGTATTCTTTCATATTGAACTCATTTTAATATGGCATCTCATCCTCCATGGCTGTCTAAACCCTCTCCTTACCTCGTTTTCTTCCACTGTATATAACTGATATCCTCTGTAAGTGACATACAGCCTGTCTTCCTGCAATGGAAAGTAACTTCCAGAAGTTTGTGCTTCTGTTTTTGTTGCTGAGCCACCACATCACTTACAGTGATGCTCACTTAGGCTGTGAAAACTGCCTGAGAGGGTCTGGAAGCATAAGTATCAGAAGCTGGGTACCAAGAATCTAAAGGGGTAGTAAACCTGGTGGTGGGATAATGTGCATGAAGACCAATGGGTTGGTCACAGTGACAGTAAAGGGCATCAGCTGCTGCCGAAAGACCCAGGCAGTGGCCTAATGCCAGCCCCTTGGGCAGAAGAGCCAAGGTGTCATGTCACCCTCAGCTGCCTGTTGCTTGTGTCTGCCACTGAAGATTGGCTAAGGGGAGAAAAGAAACTAGAGAACAGATTTTCTATTTGTTGGCAAGTTTGATAAATTTGATAAAATAGTGGGGTGAAACCATTTTCTGTGTCAGTAATGTCCTTAAAGTTTTATTATCCTAGCCCTTGAAATGACGTGTGAGCATAGGCGTTACCGGAGGATGAGAGAGAGCCTGGCTCACCTTAGAGCTGATGTATGTGTCAATCATTCTGGTCATCAGGTCTCAGGTGAGAAGTACCTCCTTCAGGCAAACAAGAAAAGGAAGGAATATTCCAAAGCAGACGTACGATTGCCTGAACTAAACTACAACCATCTTCCTGAACTGAGAGCTTTAGAAGGCATAGGTACGTTTGTGCACTTCTACTCTTTCAGCCCTTGGTTTATAGTGCGAAATTGTAAGTTAGGTAAACTAACAATTCACTTTTGTATAGTAAGTACTTACAAATGTGGAAAACTAACAGTTCCTAATTTTTTCATTATGTTTTTGATTCCTTTTATCTAGCTCGAAATTCTAGGTTAATAAAGAAAGAGAACAAATGTCTTTCAGAATCTCGAATTCCCTCTCTGGCTGCCATTGACCTGCACGCGTCCAGTGTTGCATCACACCAGGTATGGAGATGATCTTCACAGGTGCGGCTCAGGTGCAGAGATGCTGTTCATGGGTGCAGCTCAGGTGCAGAGATGCTGTTCACGGGTGCAGCTCAGGTGCAGAGATGCTCTCTGGTCTCACTCAGATTTGATATGCTTCAGGGGGAATGTGCTCTTGTCTCATATGGGATCGATTTTGTTTATAAGTTCATTACTCATAGAACTTTATTACACACATTTATTAAAATAATCCATTCTTTAGTTTTAGCTTTTGAGATGGGGCCTTTAGCTTTAAATTTTTATTTATTTATTTATTTATTTATTTATTTATTTATTTATTTTGGTTTTTTGAGACAGGGTTTCTCTGTGTAGCCCTGACTGTCCTGGAACTCACTCTATAGACCAGGCTGGCCTGGAATTCAGAAATCCGCCTCTGCCTCCCAAGTGCTGGGATTAAAGGTGTGCACCACCACTGCCCGGCTATCTTTAAAATTTTTATAGACTTTATTATAAAAATCTTGCAAATAAATAAAAACATCACATACCAAAATTAAACATATCAAAAGTCTATATAACTCAGTGAACTTCTAACCAGTTAGACTTAGCATTCAGAATGGAAGCTGTGGAGCTTCACATTAAATTTTATACTTTAAGTATTGAATATATTTCATGCACCTAACTGTTACCCAAACAAAAAGTGCTGGTAGAGTTAGAACGAGGAGACAATCAGCTGTGCATCCTGCACAGCTCGTGCCCATCGCCTGCACTCAGGCCTTCGCCCCAGGCCACCGTACCCAGCCTTTCTTTTCTCCCCTTCATGTTATATATACTGGCATCTACATGTGTTTGCATGCACACATGGACTTTTGGACAGATTCTGCATATGAGAGAGAACATGTTTCTTTCTAAGATTGTGTGATTTCATTTAATATTACACATTCCAGGCCCATCCATTCTCTTGCAAATTATACAACTTGATTTTTCTTTAGAACTAGGTAATATTACACAGACAGACAGACAGACAGACAGACACACACACACACACACACACACATGCACACACATTCGCGGACAGCTAGACTGATTCTAGTATTTGCTTTAGTGAAGGAAGCATCAGTAAACGTGGCGTGCGCGCTCTCTTTAGTAGGGTGTGGATGTTCAGGAGAAGATGCGGGCCGTATGGCTCGACTTCTCATTGTTTGAAAGATCACCGAACTCAGTTTTCAGTGAATAAGGATTCCTTTCTCTTCACGTCTTCTCCAACATTTTTTAAAGATTTATTCAACATATATATATAAGCGCACACTGTAGCTGTCCTCAGACACACCAGAAGAGGGCATCAGATCTCATTACAGATGGTTGTGAGCCACCATGTGGTTGCTAGGAATTGAACTCAGGACCTCTAGAAGAGCAGTCAGTGCTCCTAACCACTGAGCCATCTCTCCAGCCCCCTTCTCCAACATTTGTTGTTAGATTTGTCAATGATGGCCATTCTAACCAGCATGAGGTAATATTTCAAAGCAGTTTTAATTTTTATTTTTCTGAAGGCTAGGGATATCAAACACTTTGAAAATAGTTATTGGCCATTTGTATTTCTTTATTCAGAAGCTGTAGAACCCATTTAATTTGCCCATATGTGTAAGTTGATTGGCAGCTTTATTTCCTTGGCATTTAATTTTGTAATTCTTTGTGAATTCTGGATACTAGGCTCTTGTCAGAAATGTAGACCCATCTCTCCTATTCTGTGGCCCGTTAGCTCTGCTGACTGTTCTCTTTGCTGTTTAGAAGTGTATTTTCTCGCACTCCCAGCTTTTACTACTGGGGTTAGTTTCTGTGCTGTGGGTGTTCTATTTGAAATGGTCTGGCCTACCCAAATATCTTGAAGGGTATCCCTTATGCTTTTTTCTAAGTTTCAGGCTTTAAATTAAGGTCTTTGGTTCATTTTGAATTGAGTTTGGTGCAATGTGAAAATTATAAAGCTAATTTAATTCTTCTGCCTTAGAAATCTGGTCTGCCAGCACCGTTTGTTGAATAGGCTTTTACACAAAGGAGTTTGTCTTCCTTGTCAAAAATTAATGTGATTCCATTGGCCTGCCTATCTGCTCTTTTCCAGTGCCCGCTGGCTTTGTCACTTCAGGAGAGAGTGCGTTACAGTGCTGTGACCTCCAGTACTTGCCCCTTTAGCACTGAGCCTGTCCATGCTCTCCTGTGGCTTCATAGACGTACCTGTATTGTTTTCTCGCTCTTTAATTCTGTATATTAATTTTGGTAGTACAGACATTTTCACAGTATTAATTCTACCTATTCAGGAATATGAAATATTTTTCATTGTCTAGTATCTTCTGTGATTTTTTTTTCAGTATCTTAAAATTTCAATCATAGAGGTCTTTTACTTCTTTGGTTAGGTATGTTCCTAAATACTTTTGGCAGGAGTTATTTTGGATGGACTATTTTTCCTAATTTCTTTCTTGGACAGTAACTCAGTGAAAATGAGAGCCTCTTCTGTCTGTGTTTATTTGTATGCTGGAACTTATGGCAAGTGTTGACCATGACTGAGGGTTTTCTAGTAGATTCAGTAGGTCTTTTAAGTAAAGAATCTTATTATCTGCCGATAGGAATGGCTTGACTTCTTCCCTTTATGTCTTTATCTTGTCTTATTGCTCTAGCTATGATTTTGGGCGCTGTATCTAATAAGAGAGAAGAGTGGGAATCCTTGATCCTGGTTTAGAGGAAATGCTCTGAGTTCTTCTTCATTTGATAGAATGGTGTGGTAGTTTGACTAAGAATGGCCCACATAGGCTCATAGATTTGAAAACAATAGTAGAAAATGTGGCCTTGTTAGAGGAGGTTTGGCCTTGTTTGAGAAATGTGTCACTGGGGGGTGGACTTTGAGATTTCCAAAGCCCAAGCCAGCCCCAGTGGCTCTCTCTCTCCTGCTGCCTGTGGATCCAGGAACAGAACTCTCATCTCCTGCATCATCACCATGTCTGCCTGTGTGTCACTATGCTTCCCACCATGCTGATAATAGACTAACCTTCCGAAACTGCAAGTCAGCCTCAATTCTTTTCCTTTGTAGGAGTTGTCATGGTCTTGGTGTCTCTTCACAGAAATAGAATGCTGACGAAGACAGCTGTAGGTTGGTTGTATGAAGCATTTCTCTCTCTCTCTCTCTCTCTTTTCTTTCTTTCTTTCTTTTTTTTTTCAAGACAGGGTTTCCCTGTGTAGCCCTGGCTGTCCTGGAACTCACTCAATAGACCACCAGGCTGGCCTTCAACTCAGAAATCTGCCTGCCTCTGCCTCCCAAGTGCTAAGAATAAAGGCATGCGCCACCACTGCCTGGAGAAGCATTTATTTCTAAAGTCTCCAGAATGTTTATCATGAAGGCATGATGAGCTTTGTCAAATAACTTTTGAGCTTCAATTGAAATAATTATATGATTTTTGTCTTTGGAGTTTATGTATGTTGAATCAACCTTGATTTTGGTATTAAGCCTACTTAGTCATATCTAATCTTCTTCTTCCTCCTCCTCCTTTTCAGCTTGGTTTTGGTTTTGGTTTTGTTGAGAAAAGGTCTCTTCTGTCCTGGAACTTGCTACTGTAGATCAGGCTAGCCTCGGACTCAGAGAGATCTACCAGTTTCTGCCTCCTGAATGCTGAACATTAAAGGTCTGCACAACCATTCATGGTGATATATAATCTTCTAAATTTGCTCCTGAATTTAGTTTGCAAATATTTTCTTAATGATGTTTGCATCTATGTTCATTGAGAAAGTAGGTTTATAGTCACCCTAGCCCCCCCCCCCGTGTGTGTGTGTGTGTGTGTGTGTGTGTTTTCTTTACCTAGTTGGCAGTGTTCCCTCGAGTTCTACTTTATGGAAAGAGTTAAGAATTGATATGGGGGGCTGGAAAGGTGGGTTAGCAGTTAAAAGCACTGACTGCTCTTCCAGAGGTCCTGAGTTCAAATCCCAACAACCACATGGCTCACAACCATCTGTAATGAGACTTGACATCCTCTTCTGGTGTGTCTGACGATAGCTACAGTGTACTTATATATAATACATAAATCTTTAAAAAAAAAGAAATAATTGATATGGGGCTTCCTTGGAAACTTGATAGACTTTAGCAGTGACTCTCCCTGGTCCTGGACTTGTCTCCAAGGAGAAACTTTTGGTAACAGCTTCAATCTTGTTGCTGTAATGGCTTGGCTTGTATTCTATCTTCAGGGCTTACTTATGGTACATGGTATGCTTTTGGAATTTTTGTATTTCTTCCAGGTTGTTCAGCTTTTCAGAGTCCAGGCTTGCATTGTGATTTGTAGTGATGCTCTGAGCGTTACTGGAGTCAGTGTAATGGCACTCTTTGGAATCTAATTTCATTTTTTATTTTCTCTCCCCCTCTTTGTCAGATTAGCTAAGGGTTTGTCTATGTCCTTAACTTTTTCAAAGCGCCAACCCTTGGGCTGGGTTTGTGTATTAACATCGGCGTCATTTATTTCTCCTCATCTTGATTAGTTTTTGCACTGTGCTCTGCTCAGGATCAGCTGCTTATCCCCTGAGAGCCTCAGGGTGCATTACCAGTTGATTTATTTGATAGCTGTCTCTCAGATTTTTAGATAGCGAACACTTCTCACGATAAGCTCTTCTCTGCAGACTGCCTTGGCTGTACCCCTAATGGTAGGCAATTTTCTTATCAGTTATCAGTTATCTCCTAAGAGTTTAAAATCTTCTGACTGATTTCTTACATGGCATATTATCCATTCAAAAGTGTGTTGTTTATTTTTCCAAGCATTTTTTTGTAGTCTCTGTAGTTTCTCTTACCATTGATTTCTAGTTATGGCATTCTGGTGGGATAGGAGATAAGTAATCACTTCTTTTTGTTGTTTTAATTTGTTGAGACTTGCCTTGTGTCCTTTGGTGTGACCAGTTTTGGAGAACTTTCCATATACTGTTGGGGGGATATTCTCTTTATATTTTGTTAAGTCTAGTTCATCCACAGTATATTTTAGTTCTAAAATGTCTTTACTTATTTTCAATTTGGAAGACCTATTTAAATTTGTGAGTAGAATATTGAAATACTCCATTCTCATTGTATCAGGGCTTATGAGGCTATTTATGTCTTCTAGTGTTGTTTTATGAAATTAAGGACTCTAATATAGAGAGCATAAAGGTTTACAATGTTTTGATGAATTGTTCTTTTTATTGATAGCTAGCATTCCTTTTATCTTTCTCACTTAGCTTTGGTTTGAAACTCACTTTGCATGGCATGAGAATGGCTTGTTTTCATTTTACATTTGCTTGGTTGTTTTCTAGCCTTCGATAGTAAGTCCTTGGGTATGTTTGTTGGTTAAGTGTGCCTTTTGGAGACAGCATGTAGATAGCTCTTGTTTTTCCCCTAGTCCCTTAGTTTGTATCATTTTAGTGGCAAGCTGAGGCTATTCACACTTAAGATGTGATGGGAAGGGGTTTTCAATTTCCTGTGGATGTGCTAGGTGATGCTCTGTTTTCTGGATTATTGGTACTTCTTTTCCTGCTATCATGTTGGTGCTGAGGACTTGCTAGGTTGCTGCATTGGACACAGTCGTTTCCTTCCTCAGTCTAGTTTGTTTATCTCCAGTTAGGCTATGTTTTGTCTCTTTCCTTGCCAAGTCCCACTGAGAACCTTCTGCACTGCTGATGTGACTTTCATGAACTGCCTGGGTTTCTTCTTTTGAAAGATCTTTATATCCCCATCCATGTTGGAAGACAGTTTGCAGGGCATAGAGTTCTCAGCTCACAGTTGTTTACTTTCGAAGCCGGAGATATTTTATTCCATATTCCAGTGACTCTTATGTTTGCTAGCATAATTCTGATATTTCTGCCTTTGTCTCTGAGTTGACATTTTCTTGTGCTGCTTTTTTTTTAAATTTTTTTTTTTATTTTCTAAGTTTTTTTATTTACATTCAAAATCATTTCCCCTTTCCTGTTTCCTCCCTCCCCGAAAGTCCCATAAGCCCCCTTCCCTCCCTCTTTTCCCCATTCAACCCCCTCTCGCTTCTCTGTCCTGGCATTCCCCTACATCCAGTCTTTCCAGGACCGGGGTCTCTCCTTCCATCTTCTTGAAAATCTATTGATATGCGAATTGTGTCTAGGGTATTCCGAGATTCTGGGTTAATATCCCCTTATCAGTGACTGCATACCATGTGTGTTCTTTTGTGATTGGGTTACCTCACTAAGGATGATATTTTCAAGTTCTGACCATTTGCCTAGGAATTTCATGAATTCATTGTTTTTAATTGCAGAGTAGTATTCCATTGTGTAAACATACCACATCTTCTGAATCCATTCCTCCGTTGAGGGACATCTGGGTTCTTTGTAGCTTCTGGCTATTATAAATAAGGCTGCTATGAACATAGTGGAGCATGTGTCCTTATTGCATGCAGGGGAAGCCTCTGGGTATATGCCCAGGAGTGGTATAGCTGGATCCTCCAGGAGTGTCATGCCCAGTTTTCTGAGGACCCATCAGACTGCTTTCCAGAGTGGTTGTATCAGCTTGCAATCCCACCAGCAGTGGAGGAGTGTTCCTCTTTCTCCACATCCTCGCCAACAACTGCTGTCTCCTATGTTTTTGATCTTAGCCATTCTGACTGGTGTGAGATGGAATCTCAGGGTTATTTTGATTTGCATTTCCCTAATGACTAAGGATTATGAACATCTCTTTAGGTGCTTCTCAGCCATTAGATATTCTTCAGGTGAGACCTCTTTGTTTAGCTCTGTACCCCATTTTTAATAGGGTTACTTGGCTCTCTGGAGTCTAACTTCTTGAGTTCTTTGTATATATTGGATATTAGCCCTCTGTCGGATGTAGGGTTGGTAAAGATCATTTCCCAGTTAGTTGGTTGCCACTTTGTCTTTTTGACAGTGTCTTTTGCCTTACGGAAACTTTGTAATTTTATGAGTTCCCATTTGTCAATTCTTGATCTTAGAGCATAAGCTATTGGAGTTCTATTCAGGAAATTCTCCCCTGTGCCCATATGTTCTGGGGGAATCAATATCCCGGACCTTAAGCTGTACTACAGAGCAATAGTGTTAAAAACTGCATGGTATTGGTACAGTGACAGGCATGTAGATCAATGGAACAGAATTGAAGACCCAGAAATGAATCCACACTCCTATGGTCACTTGATCTTTGACAAAGGAGCTAAAACCATCCAGTGGAAAAAAGATAGCCTTTTCAACAAATGGTGCTGGCTCAACTGGAGGTCAACATGCAGAAGAATGCAAATTGACCCATTCTTATCTCCTTGCACTAAGCTCAATTCTAAGTGGATCAAAGATCTCCACATAAAACCAGACACACTGAAACTAATAGAAGGGAAACTAGGGAAGAATCCTGTGCTGCTTTTAAGATTCTTTCTTCACCTTGTATTTTGACATCCTCACTGTAATATGTCATGGGGGGTGTCCTCTCTGGATATGCCTGCCTGGAGTTGTATATGCCTCTTGTGTCTGGAAGCCGACTTCTTTCTGTAAACTTGGGAAGTTTTCTGTGATAATTTCTTCCCTTTTCCTTTTTCTTTTTTGTGCAGTAGCCACCTCTCCCCACCCCTCCCCGATAATGTGGCTAAATAGTCTATTTTATTCGATTTTACTTCTCTTCTTTCTTCTGTACTGTAAATTCTCAGGTTTGCCCTCTTGATTGTGTCCTAGACTTCTTGGAAGTATCAGTCATTCTCTCATTCTCCTTAATCCCCCCCAACTTATTTGTCTGTCTGTATGATCACCTCAGGGTCTGTCCATCTTGTTTTCTGAGATAGGAGCTCTCGATCACCTGGAATGCACCGACTACACTAGGCTGTTCAGCCAGTCTGAACAAATCATATCAATCCATGTGTCTCACCATCTCCAGTGCTAAGATTATAAGCATGTGCTGTGATGCCCTGCTTTCCTCTAGGTGGATTCTGGGAACTAAACTCAGCTCTTTACACTTGTAAGAGCTTCACTCTACTGTCAGCCCATACATCAGGTCTGAACATTCCACATGCTCCCTACTTAGTGCAAAAATGTTTAGTTAACGTGCCTGTTTCGGCCATTTATTTTAAGTACATTTTCCTCTACTTTGTGTAACAAAGTGTGTTGGCTTTGGTTCCAACAGATTGTTGGTTTTGTTTTGGGATGAGTAGGAGAGATTAGTTTTAGTGGGGCCATGACAGACCAGAGTGTCTCCTTTTTGTTTGTGGGTTTTTTGTTTGTTTGCTTGTTTTGGGGGAACTTGGTAGCCTAGGCTGTCCTTGAACTTGAAATCCTCTCATCTTTCATGTCTCTAGTGCTGTGATGATATTTGGTTCTAAAATGTCTCCTAAAACTATATATTTATTTCATTTTATATATCTGAATATTTTGTAAACATTGTAAACATGTATACTATATGTGTGCCCAGTCAGAAGAGGAGCCCATGAAAGTGTTGTCAGCCACTACATGAGTGCTGGGAATTGAATCCAATAAGTGCTCTGAGCCACTAAGCTCTCTCTCCCACCTCTCTAACAATTCTTTTAACGTATATAAACCAGGGGTGGCGGTGTATACCTGTCATTCTAACACTTTGGGATTGGAAGCAGGAGGCCAGTCCTGTCTACAGTAAACTCTATACCCCAAACAAACAAATAAAATATGTATACGTATATAAATAGGGGCCTCTTAATTCATCCTTTTCATGAAAGCAACTTCAACTACAAATAGCTAATCCTAAGCATGTGAGTCTTAACAGACACAGTTAGAATTCTTGTGGAGTAGGAGTTTTGCAATTACTGGACACCTGTAATGCTTGTTTATTAATTTGTAGGGAGCAGGATCACCCCTATCAGATGATTCTGAGGCTGATTTGCCTCGGATGGAACACCAACACTGAGATTCATTTTAATCCTGAACAGGGTAGGTCTGATTCCTCACACTTAAAGCTGTGTACACTCTTCATGAGAAACTTTAGGGAAGACATTCTCTAGTGATCCCATGAGAACTGCTCCTGGTAAAGAAGTGGGATATTCCTTAGAAGGTCAGGAGTAATGGCCTCCAGGAGAACATGTCTGTCTCCATGATCAGTGTTTTCCCTGTAGGCTTTCAAAGCAAGACCCACTCGGTGATTGCCTGCCAGTTTCTGTCCCAGTACCAAAATCTACTCACTTGCTTTGTAAGAAGTGACACTTTAGTGCCCTGGTCCCACTCAGACTTAATAATAACCTGCTGAAACCTTAAGCTTAACATTCCTTATTCAGTATGTCACTAATTCTGTGGAGAATATGATGGTGATAAAATTCCATGTGCTTATAACTGTGTCATTGCAATTTATTAACTTCAACAAAATATTTTGAACACCTGTGGCATCAAAACTAAATTGACTTTCAAGGAACAAAGCTTAATTGCAAGCCTTCATTTACACAAGCCTTCCTAAGACCCCAGGAAAGGTCTCTATGATGCAGTCCCTGAACAAGCAAGTCACATGAGCTCTACAAGTTGTATGCTCTTTAAAACTCAGATCAGTCAGTGTCATAAAATGAGACAGTATGCTCCACATGATTGTTTACATTGGTAGTTATCTTAAAGATTGTCTTTAAAACATTGAAGTTTCTTAGACTACACAGCACCTGCAAGCATTACCAACATATTCGGTATGAGAAAGTAAGTGACGTAACAGTCAGCTTCCAGAAAGATCCTGGTAAAGTGTTGGTGTGCACTCTGCTTTTAGATGCTGCCAGCACTTGAGATAAAGTCCTCTTGCATGAGAGCCCTGATGCCCCAGAGGAGATCTGCAATTTGACTGTTTCCTTCTGGAAACCTACGCTTTCTAAGAAAGGCTTAGCAGAAGAAGGGAAGACGGACTTCCAAAGACTTCAAAGGAAGATTGAACAAGTGCCCCTTCACCTTTCCAACCTATGATGCTATTTCAAGATGTATCCATGGAACTATCGTGACATGGTTCTTGTTACATGAATGTGTATTTGATATTAGTAGATTGTGTATTTAAAGTTATCTGAGATTAAAAGTCAGTAAAAAAGGAGAGAATCATTATAAAAGGTCATGATTTTATGCATTGAACTTTGTGTGTTATCTATATAAATGTTTACAGTTGAAGAAAATGAAAAAAAAAAACTAGGATCTGTAAGAGGAAAGTTTCCTTTACCTTAACTATAAGAACACATTTTGAAAGCTTGCTTCTTGGCATGAGAGTGTTGTGAGATTGTGGTCAGGTTAGACTGTGCCTCTGTTTTCTGTCATTGTTGACTGACTGGTCTCTACTGATCTAAGAATTGCACTATTGCAAATCTGGCAGAGAATCCTTTTGTTCTAATGACTGTGGTGTTGGCTAGTCTTCTGTATTGAGAGATTCTGGTGCTAATGCTCTGCATGAAAGGACAGGATGGAAGTGGTGTGGAGGAGAGTTTTGTGGGTACACCTTTGAGTGAAGATCTTTTTCTCCTTGAGGAAAAAGGTATAAAACATAAAAATAAGAGATGGGCGCAGAGCTGCCTGGCAGTCTGTCTGGTTCTCCTGGCTAGGCCAGTCGCCACTGAGTTACCCAACCAAAGAGGCTTTTGGAGGCTTTGATGGAGTCCACTCTTGTCTCTATCGTTTGAGGTTGATAGTGGACAACCCACAGAAGTTCCTATTGCCTGTTACCTCAAATACTTAGCCTTACCCCAAAGCCTTTTACCAAGGTGGAAAGTCATTTACGTGTATTCCACAAATGCTTTCTGATGTATAGGTTTACAGCCTGTTAGGTGGGAGGATTAGACCATTTTGACTCTAGGGTCTTAGTGTCTGGGTTTCCAACCATGCTCCCCATTCATCATTTGAGAAAATAGTTATTCAGGGGGCCCAAATCTGTGTAGTGTTTTTGCATTAACCAACTAATTGAATCTTTTTTTTTAAAGTTGTTGACTAGAACTTAGCCTAAAATGAAATCCTAAACTTGGACACTTGGAGTAGACATTCAGGACGAGACAAAATAAAGGGTTCCAACATAAAAAAATCTGTTGGTAATAGTTGAGTAAATGTTGATTTTTATTTAAAAGCTGTATTTTAAACCTCTGACCAATGGTTTACCTAGATTAGTAAGACTAACATGCTGATAAAACTCATTATATCAGTAGTAATAGGGTTTCTACTAAAATACCACTATTTATTGTTATTTTGAAAATATTACCAGTAGCTAGCAGCATGAGGAGGAGAGAATCCTCGAAGCTGACCGGCACCCAGCTAATTTCAGGGCTGTTCTCAATAAAAGACAATGTGAGAGGATCAGCCTGGCAACGGAGGGTCTGCGTCAGCTACCTTATCATTTGTATTCTTGATTTTGGTATCTTTAGCCTGTTAAGACACTTTATGAACTTTATAATTAAGAGATTAAAAATCGTTTCTTAAGTCCTTATTGATATCTGAAGATCATATTTTGTTAGACCTTGGTGTGGAACTAAAGAAGTAAACGCTGTTCAAATGAAATCTCTAGGTACTAAACCAACAACATATTCTCTGTTTTTCACTGCTTGGGTGTTTAGTCTCTTCCTACAAGAATGTGATTTATATAAACATGCTAATGTGAAATCAGTTTATGTACTTTTGAGAGACCGTGGGCTTGCTGTGCCCACCTGTGTTTTAAAATTAATAAATATTGTCTAAGCACGATAAATGGTTTTAATTCATATTAAGAGATTATAAATAATATACATACCAGTGTATGGTATAAATAAATAAAATTGAAAGTTAATTTTTTTCCTCCTTTTTTTTGGTAGAGATTCTGGACATAGGGGTGGCAAGTTAATTTTTCTTGTACAGTTGTTGATATACGTAGACAGTATTATAACAAAATACCGTTTTATAACAACTGTCTGGCAAGAGCGTGAGAGACCCAGGCCCAGGCTAGAGCCTGGGTTTTGTGTGTGTGTTTGGAACGTCAGGCTTCCCACTGAAGAGGGATCATGGAAACATTTTCTCATGTGACGCTCAGTTCCGCTTGTTTTTAATCTTAGTTCCATATATGGCTGGATCTGTATTAAGCTGCTGGTCAGACTAAACTGAAAAATGTGCTTGAATTTTTTTTTTAAGGCCTCCTCATGCAAACAGGGAGCAGGGAAACAGAGGCCACCAGAGCCCTATTACAGAGTTTAGGCTTATCTAGTGAGTTGAAATAACTATTTTCTGCTATTGTTTTAGTTGAGTGCGTTTACCTCAGAAAGAAACCCTTAACTCTTCTACTTGTACAAAAAATTTGTTTCCATATTTCTTTTTAATTTATGACTTTTCCCCCTCTAAGCTTCAAACATGAAGTAACTTGGGAATGTAACTAGGCCTCAGTGTATCTGCTGCTGAATGCGCCCCTCTAAGAAATGCCTCACCTCAGCTCCTCTCAGTCTAACATTAATTTTGGATACCTGATAATCACCCACTGCAAACTTTCTTTTCTTTAAAACAAAAATATCATTCTACTTTGGTTTTCATGAAAAATCCCCCCCATACCCAATTTTGAAGCTTTCTCAAGTTCTTTTCTTTTCTTTTCTTTTTTGAGACAGGGTTTCTCTGTGTAGCCCTGGCTGTCCTGGAACTTACTCTGTAGACCTGGCTGTCCTCGAACTCAGAAATCTGCCTGCCTCTGCCTCCGAAATGCTGGGATTAAAGGCAGGCGCCACCACTGCCCAGCCACAAGATCATTTCTTGTAGAAGTGAGAAAGGTTCCAATAAAATTCTGAGAAAGCTATGTCAGTTAGCGAGATAGGATCAGGGGAATGAAAACATTGTATCTCAAGTCACCACATTTCCCCCATCTCTAGACTAGGGTGAGGCCTCCAGAAAGGTGACAAGAGTAAGTGTCACTGCCGTGGTGCTTTTTCCTTGTCCCTCAAGATTAGGAACCAGAGCATATTATTGTGTTCCTCCACTAGAGTAGCAATAGGAATAGCAACTGAAGACAAATACCATTCATATTCTCTGTTTAAATAGGGTTACACAGTTTAAAGAACTTGTTATTGATAAGAAAGCCAATTGATGCTTGTGACATAAATTATGGTTATGATTATTTACAGCAGAAAACAATTTTTAAAATGCTGGGGCTAGAGAGGTGGCTCAAAGGCTACAAGATCCAGCTGATTTCCCAGAAGGCCTGGGTTAAACTCCCAGCACCACATGTCTACTCACAATTGTCTCTAAAGGAAGAAATGAGAAGTTTCCTTAGTCATTAAGCAAAGCTTCAGTCAGTGGCTACTGTACCAATTTTCTGCTAAATTCTCTTCCCTCTATTATCAGAAATGAAAGGAAATGGGATTATGCCAAGTGGGTTGTGTTAGTAGCAACATCTCCACAGAACTGCATAGCCTTAACAATGTGGTGAAGGTGAGGGTAGCTGTTGGAGGAACGGTCACGGTGGTGGCCAGAAGTCAGTATTTGAATCTACAAAAGGTTTGCAGGAGAGTTCTGTGACTTCAAGACCAGCCTGGATGACACAGGAAAACCATGTTAAAAAAAAAAAAAAAAGCATGCTTCATTTTGGTTTTGAGTGATTCTGCCAAATTTTCCTCTAAAAAGACTCTGCCAAATTTTCCTCTAAAAAGACTCTTCACTGGGTTAAATAGATAACTTTTTCTTACATTACATATTATTTCTGTTATTTTAAAATTATCCTAATTTTATGTGTATGGATGTTCTGCCTGTATGGATGTCTACACACCATGTGCGGGCCTGGTGCCTGTGGTGAGCTGACATGCAGGTGCTGGTAACCAAACCCTAGGAGAACAGTCAGTGCTCCTTACCTCTGAACCATCTCTCCATCCCCTAGCTAAGATTAATATATTTTCTTTGTTATATAATAATTTATAATTATATGATTTATATTATAATTTGTAATAATTTGTTATATGTTAGTAAATTTTACTTCAGTCAATCTGATCCCTTTGATTTATACTTTCTTGGCTATTGCTGATGTTAGCAATGTTTTTACATCTTTAAAATGTTTTTCTGCATGTTCAGTGGCTATTTAAATTCTTATGAGTTAAATACATAAAATATTTTGTTTTTTTGTTTTTGTTTTTTCCAAGACAGGGTTTCTCTGCGTAGCCCTGGATGTCCTGGAACTTACTCTGTAGACCAGGCTGGCCTTGAACTCAGAAATCCGCCTGCCTCTGCCTCCCAAGTGCTGGGATTAAAGGCGTGCGCCACCACTGCCTGACCATAAAAGATTTTGGAAAAGAAGAAATCAAAGCATATTTGGACTTGAATATTGGAGATTTTTCCCTGTAGATATTTTTCCTATCCCTAAAAATAAAAAGAAATGTCAAATGCAGGTAATACCTATGTATAATGTGACTACATCAGATTATGTTGTGGGTCAAAAATTAATACTGAGAAATGCAGTCTAGTCAGAAGAAAGAAAAGGAACAGAGCCAAATCTCTATCTTGGGTCTTGGGCAGAAAATAGAATGAGCAATAAGCACGTCTGGACTGAAAGGATGACGTCACTGCTGCCCTGAAGGATGACGTCACTGCTGCTCCGAAGGGATGACATCACTGCGGTGGGACCTGGCAGAAGTTACTGAAGGAGAGTAAATCACCGCAGCTGGCTCTGTCCCGGACAGCTGGGTTCGGCTAAAGCATGTTCCAGGAGGTGGCAGTAGAGCCCTCCTCACATAAGCCATATCCATCCCAAAGCGGAAAAATGTTAAAATTAGTGATGAATGGCATCAGATCCTCTTCAGCTGGACTTAGAGACGCTGGGAACCTAGCTCGCTGGGCTGTGTCTAAACAGCACTCTTTTCAGTATGTTGATGTTTTTGATTTTGTCAGGGCCCAATGTGGTAAGGTGAGGTTAATCATCTGAGCCGTGGGATGGTCCAGGGGACACTGTGACAGGGCATCAAAAAGTAGCACCCGTGCAGGGGTGCTCCCTGGCAAGCACTGAGAGCACACTGTTCATCCAGGCTCCAGGAGTTAATGAAACGCACCGGGTACATAGGAGGCTGGGGTGGTCATGGTCTCCTCATAGATGATCTGGGCTTCCCTGATGCCTCAGGGGGCTGGGGACTCCTAGGCCAGTGTACTGGCTGGTTCTGTGTGTCAACTTGACACAGGCTGGAGTAATCACAGAGAAAGGAGCTTCAGTTGGGGAAGTGCCTCCATGAGATCCAGCTGTGGGGCATTTTCTCAATTAGTGATCAAGGGGGGAGGGCCCCTTGTGGGTGGTGCCATCCCTGGGCTGGTGGTCTTGGGTTCTATAAGAATGTAAGCTGAGCAAGCCAGGGGAAGCAAGCCAGTAAGGAACATCCCTCCATGGCCTCTGCATCGGCTCCTGCTTCCTGACCTGCTTGAGTTCCAGTCCTGACTTCCTTTGGCCATGAACAGCAGTGTGGAAGGTGTAAGCTGAATAAACCCTTTCCTCCCCAACTTGCTTCTTGGTCAATGATGTTTTGTGCAGGAATAGAAACCCTGACTAAGTCCGAAAGGCAGAACAGTAGCTGGTTATAAACATGGAAGTGATGATAGAGACCTGTGGAACGTCATCAAGAGTTCTGAGTTCAAGACAAAGGGTTTGCAGGGCTAGGAAAGTAGATTCCTTCCCAAAAGGAAGCTGGGGGTGGGGGTGGGGATGGGGATCCTGAAGGCAGAGTGACAGGGATGCCGAGCAGACAATGTTGAGAGAACCAGTCTTAAAGGGCTTTGAACATCTTCAGACCTGACTGGAGATGGGTAAAGCAGAGGTTAGTGAATGGACATTGGAAAGAGAATCCACGCTGGCCATGACTGTCTTCCTGCAGCCTCAACCTTGAAGGCAAATACAGTTGTTATCTGTCGTCTGAGATTCTCAATTTTAAAAACGCACAGCAGAAGGTTGTTTTTGAAGAGGAAATTAGCATCTAAGTTATGCCTAAAAATATAAGTCCTCACTCCACATCCCAAAACAAAAGTCTGAAAAACAAGACACTGATGAAAACTGAATGGGGTGGGGTGGAAAAAAAAAAAGCAAGCATTGGTAATATGAAGACTGGAGGGTTTTGAGCCATGATTAGAACATGTTTCTACTGCTGTGTTCATGGCAGCTACTCCTGTCCCAAGCAGAACAGTGTCTGGTCCTTTGAGTGAAGGAAATTACAAAAGACACTTCTAAAGTTAAAATGGTCATTATACGTAGACTGTTCCGTGAACGACTGTCTCTTGCACTTGGATGTCCTGATTCTTCAGGGAAGACTGCTACTGAGCCTCACTCCACCCGTGGACGTATGTCTTGATCTGACCTTGCAGAGGGATTTTTGCAAAGAGGATTGGACTCGGAATTTTAAGAAATATTTATTTTTAGTTTATGGGTTCTGTGCTTGCATGTGTGTATGTGTGCCATATTCATGTTTGGTGCCCGCAGAGCCCAGAAGAGGGCCTTAGATCCCCTGAGCCTGGAGCTACAGACAGTTGTCACCACATGGTGCTGGTGACTAACCCTAGTCCTCTGTATGAACAAGAAGCCTTCTCTCCAGACCCCACTCTGCCCCAATTTTTTTTAAGTGATTAATGCTGCTAGGAAAAGCCTGAAAACCTTTAAAGTTGTGTGCTAAGTAGACAGAGGCTTCTTTGTTTCTAGCTACCATTCCAGCCTCTCTAAAAGCACTGAAGGAGAAATCGAATCTGCACTGAAACAGAGAAAGGTTCCTTTTAAGTCTCCTGAGAGGTTGAAAGCACCTGTCAGTGATTGCTAACTATTTTATTTGGAAGGAATGTGTGTGTCTACCCTTTCTCTCAACAGATGTTCTTTGTTTTCTGCGTGAAGACTTGAGACTTGGCCAGATAATATATAAATTGATGGAAAATCTAATAGGGTTGAATGTCAAAGTTTAAAGATTCATTTGTTTAGAAAAAACTAATTGACTGCATTCTTATTGTGTCCAGAAGTTGTTCAAAGCTTTGAAGAAAAAAGAATGAATAAGATTGACAAAATTCTCCTTAAATAACAAGATTGTAGATGCCTGAATGTGTGTATATGTGTATGAATGAATGAATGAAATAACGTTGTTGCTCATAGGATTAACCGAGAGTACATGTACAAGTAATGGAGGTTAGCGTGTGCCTTCCCATCTTAGTTGGGGTCAGGGCACTCTATGGACATCACAAAGGAAGCTTTCAAAGCAGGGCGGGTGAGCACATCTTAGAGTCTTAGAGAGTCCAGCTAGGGTGAAGGCCCTTAGGAGGATGTGGGCATGGTCTGTAGAGCAACTGCAGTGAAAAAGGAAAATAGTCAAGTGTGAAAGGCGATCACTACAGTGGGGGGGGGAAAATGGAGGGATCGGAAGGAAGTGTGGCAATGGTCTGTGGGCCAGACCACCGGAAGTATCTCTGTTAGGATTCTTCCAGAGTGTGACGGTCCGTTATATTCACATCATTTAATTGCCACAGTTTAATCCATGCATGCCCTAATATTTCAATGTTGAAAGTGAGGGAGGCAGTCCCTGCTTGATGTGTGTGTTTCTCTGTTTATGGGACTTTCAGCTAGTCAGATGTATGAAGTATAGACTTGGATTTAAAACGATTAGAAACGTTGTAGTTGAGCTGGGTGCAGTGGTGCATGCCAGGGGGAGAAGCTAGTGGATTTCTGTGTTCTGGGCCAGCCTGGTCTACAAATCCAGTACCAGGCCAGCCAAGGGTGCATAGTGAGACCCTGCCCCAAAACAAATAACAATAACACACACACACACGGGGTGGGGGGAGAGTGCACAAGTAAAACTCTACCACCACCATTGTAGTCCAAATCTGCCCTAGTGGGGGAAGGCATCTTTCTCCCCCCGCCCCAAGACAGGATTTCTCTGTGTAGCCCTGGCTGTCCTGGAATTCACTCTATAGACCAGGCTGGCCTCGAATTCAGAAATCCGCCTGCCTCTGCCTCCCAAGTGCTGGGATTAAAGGTGTGAGTCACCACTGCTCAGCGACTTCTTTTCTTTTCTTTTCTCCTTTCCTTTCCTTTCCTTTCCTTTCCTTTCCTTTCCTTTCCTTTCCTTTCCTTCCTTCTTTCTTTTCCTCTCCCTTCCATCCTTCCTTTCCTTCTTCTGTTTCTCTCTCTCTCTCTCTCTCTCTCTCTCTCTCTCTCTCTCTCTCTCCCCCTCTCTCTTTCATTCATTCTTTTTAAGGCAGAGACTCGTGATGTAGCTCTGTCTGGCGTGAAATTGTTATCCAGAGGCAACTTATCTGGACTCACAGAAATCTGCCTGCCTCTACCTCCCAAGCACTTAAATAAAAGGCACAAGTCACCACACCTGTCAGGGAAGGAAGATGGTATTGGTACACACTAAGACTGTTAGAGGAATTCTATTTAGTCTATTCTTGCTAACTGCTGGTCAATGGAGTGTTCAAATGCTTATTTGATAAACAAAAGCTCCACTGTAATTAGTGTGCATATGCTGATTTCCTTTATATTGTAGTAGTTAAAAAAAAAAAGAAAGAAAAAGAAAACTCCATTGATGGGTTGGAGAGATGGCTCAGTGGTTAAGAGAACTGGTTGATTAACCACTATACTTATATCTGTATTTAATGCTGTATTTTGACTGGGAAGGGTGCAAGCAAGAATGACTTATATCTTTTTTTTTAACTTCTTTTTTTTAAGATTTAAACACTTTTTAACTATATGTATATGTGTGTTCTTGTGTGTATGCGCACATGTGAATGCTGGAGACTTTGGGGTCTGGAAAAGGGCGTCAGGTACCCTGGAAGTGAAGTTACAGGTGGTTGTGAGCAGCCTGACCCGGGTGTAGGCAAATTCAGGTCACCACTGTGTGTGCTTAACTGCTGAGCCATCGACCCAGCCTGTCTGTGTCGTTTTTAAGAATGCTCCTAGGGCTCGGTGGTTAAGACCACTGGCTGCTCTTCCAGAGGTCCTGAGTTCAATTCCCAGCAACCACATGGTGGCTCACAACCATCCGTAATGAGATCTGATGCCCTCTTCTGGTGTGTCTAAAGACAGCTACAGTATACTCACACACATGAAATAAGTAAATATATCTTAAAACAAACAAACAAAAAACTGGCATTAGGTTTCTGTGAGTTCGAGGCCAGCCTGATCTAAGAGTGAGTTCCAGGACAGCCAAAGCTGCTATACACAGAGAAACCCTATCTCAGAAAACCAAAAACCAACAAAACAAAACAAAACAAAAAAACAAAAACCAAACCAAAACAAAAAGAATGCTTCTAAATTATCGTTTTGAAATGATGTCACACCATAGAAGAACAGCAAGAATTTCCATATGGTCTTTACTTTCAGGCATATCAATTGTAAAAACATTTTATTATCTACCTACCTAACCACATACCTACCTACCTACCTACCTACCTATTGCTCATCTATCAAGTCCATTTTATTTTTTCTTGAATGATCTGAGATTGAATTCTTGAAATTAGGCTCTCATTCTCCATCAAATGCCCCGGAATCTCTTTTCTAAGAACATGATATTCTCTTCCAGAATTACAAATTCAGAAACTTAATTGGTATAACAGCATTACTAAATACATCGTTCATATTCTAAGTTTGCCAGATCATCTATGCCCAGACCCCAGCCCAGCCCCCACCCCCACCCCCACCCCCAGCCCCCACCCCAGCCCTCAGTCTTTCCACTTCAGGATGTGCCAGGCATCCTATACTACACAGCATGTTCATCTTCTTGAACCTTCTCCCTTCATGGTGTCAGCATTTTTGAAGATGCTAATTTTGAGAATGTCCCTTATTTTGAGTTTGTTGTAGGATAAAATTGAACTTATCTGTATGGGACATAATTAGAACTTTAGACTTACCTGGTTATTCACACCTCAAAGCCAAAAATACATAAAGAATGATCACATCCCTCTGAAAGACCCCTTTGCTTCCAAACCAGTTAAAAGGAACGCACAGTGGAATGCTGTGCAGAACCTGGTTCCCCTGGAGCCGTTGGTGGCTGGAGACACCCCAACTCAATACAACTTGCGAGGAGTCACCATATTTTAGAAGCAAAATTGATGAAGCCAGAGGAATGATGGAAATGTGTCACAAAAGCTCAATGTTTTTATTGCAAGTGTGTGCTGCCAGCATAGAGGCATCTTTACACATTACAGGGAGTAGGGTGGTGGTATCTCAAGTTACCTAAAGAAGTTCCTGTAAAACTCAGAAGAATTAGCCAGTTTTCAGCAATAGTCACAGTGATTGATACACCAAACCTGCCATCCATCATTACTATGTAATCTGAGGTTTACACACCCCCTAACACAGCCTTGTAAGGGGCTAGACTTAAATTATAAACTTGTGTTTATATTATTATTGTGTGTGAGAGGTGTCCATGGTTTGGGGTGGGGTGGGGTGGGGCACGTGTGCCACGGTATAAATGTGGAGGTCAGAAGACAACTGTCTCTCCACTACCTTCTGTGGGTTCAAGCTTAAGTCACCAAGCTTGTGACCTGCTAGGACATTTCTCACAGGCTCAGAACTATTAATTTTTTTAAATAGCAAAAGTTCTAATGTTTGGGGAAAAAATTCCCCAATCAAACCTAGGGTTGGTTTGAGAACGTGAGGTTCGGAGGGACAGCCAAGCACATAGGTGAGCTGTGTAGAGCTAGGGAGAGACGAGATTACAATCCAAATCTTTATCTTTCTTCATGTTTGCCTAAGGGTGGTCTTTTTTCTGGTTTGTTTTTCCTTCCCCCAAACAAACAGAGAATGTGTGAAGTTCATTTCAAAATATATTCTCAGGATTCCAATAGGCTTTAACATAAGCCTCTAAATTTGAAGGAGGTATCTGTTCTTACACTACCCGCTACCATGGTTTAATTTATTTTCCTTTACCATTTGACACGATTAAAGGAGCATGTCGGCATGACAATCTGTCTTCTTTTCCTGGGTGTCCATTCCCAAAATTCTCATGCATTTGTGGTTTTCTGATTTTTCTTTCTTTGTCGCAGCGACAGCAGCAGCATTTGCACATAATTCTTGAGAACGAGTAGAATCCACTGTCCACATGCACAGAAGCCAGGTTCCCACGTCACGGCAAAGTGAGTGGCACAAGCAAGAGACAGGGTTTGCTAGAGAGGCCATCAGACGTGGCCTCGTTTCTCACTCCTCAGAGAGCACAAGGTACCCTCCATTGAGCTGCAGTCAACTAACATCCAGGTAATTTTAAAGCCCAGTTTTTGATTGAAACCATGTTGAAGGTTTGAAGAGAAGTATGTGTCTTATGTGATAATCACCGGAGAAACAGTGACACATTCATCTAATTAATATGAGCAAATGGTAATATTAAAAGTAAGTTAGGATATGACAGTTAAAATATTTTGAGCTGGAGAGTTCTGTGCAAAAATTAGAGTACTACCTAGAGCCAGTTTCTCTAGATGGCCTTTTGCTTTAATCTTTATAGTTTCTTTTAAAGTTCTTTGTAGCTCCATCTGCTCTCTAAGATTCCCATCAAATATGAAAAGAGTATCATTAATGGCGGCATTTGGCTCATAATGGTTAAAATGTCCTTCACTCTAATTTGGAAGTGAGGATTAATACTGATGGTGTCTAAGTATGGATAGAAATTATTAGAACAGCCCATTTAAAGACTTTATTTGCACTAATATCCTGTGGGATAAGACTGAAGCCGTTACTGCCAGATTTTGTAATCCAAACTCCTCATTGTTGACAAAAAAAAAAAAAAAAAAAAATCTTGTCATTGTCACTGAGGGTACTTAATCTTCTAACGCAGTGATTTTAGATTAGACAGAGAAACAGTTTCATCACCTTTTCCGGAGGCGTCGATTCTTTTGCCTCAGCACATTTGGTCCTCTCATTTCTCCGTGCTCTCCTCAGATGAGCTTCCGCTCTGGAGCCGTCTTCCAAGGAAGAATCTCCAAGGAATCATTCTCCCTCGCGTCGGGTAGAGGGGCCAGAACTGGAAGCGACGATTGTTTGGAAGGAAGAAAGGTGTGTTAGGGAACCTCGGGTAGAAGCTGGGCCTCCTTGGCGGAAAATAAACCGTGGGTGTCCTAGTGACGGGCTGGACCCTCGCGGTGGTGGGCGGAGGGGTGAGTGTGATGATCTGGCAGTCTGTAGGGTTCATGTTTGGTGAGCCGCCAGGAGGGGTGACTACGTCTTGTCCTGTGGAAATGAAAATGTAGGTCAGGAAATGCGCCTAGCAGCAGAAGCAAAAGACAGATTCCTCAGGGCGAGGCTTGGAGAGAGAGAAGAATCAAGCAGAGACATTTTAAAGCCTGACTGAGCGGCTGTGGCCCAAGGAGATGACGCATGAACACAGCTGATGATCGGCATTTCTGTCTGGGGAACTGATCCAGAAGAAAGAAATACGTATTTATCAAAAATACTAGTTCAAGCATGGTTCCAGTAGCCTAAGCAATCCACATGCCCGTCAATAGGAGAATAGCTAAATAAACCATGTCCTTCATACAGTGACACAGTTCCCAGGAGTGGAAAGCAAAACAGCCAATACCTAGAAACCCAGATGAATCCATGCTATAATAAACAAAGGAAATTAGATACAAAAAAGTAAAAGTTCTTTTATACGAAGTTCATGGATAAGCAAAATGGAGCTAAGGTTAAAAAAATAAGTCAGACTAAGGGTCAGCGCAAATGAGATTTCATGGAGGAATTAACCAAGAATCTTTTTAGTAATGTTCTACACCTTGATCTTAGTGCTCATTAAGTAGATTGGATATATGTGACATACACATATGTATACCAGTATAAAATGTGAAACTGCACCTTTAAGACTGAGGGTTTTTTTGTATATGATTTAAGACTCCCTGAAATATAAACAGAATTTATTTACCATTAAGAAAATTAAAAAATAAAGAAAATAATGCTGAAACCAGTGCACACATCTTGGTTTTGAGAAGAAATTTGGAGGTAGCCAAGTGTCAGTTCTTCCTGTGCCTGAACCACCCAATTGAGTTGGTCTTGCAAAAGTAAGTTCTGATGTGCAGAGTTCTTTGACCTAGAACATTTTAGTCTAGACACGAGAAGGCCAGACAGATGTGAATGGTGGAAATGTGAACATCCTCCAGGATGTTGAGAGTTCTGGTGAATTAAAAATCAAAACCAAACCAAACCAACCAATCAAACACAAACTCCGGACTCCCTCTCTTAGGACAGTTGATTTGAATTTCTTGGCTATACTGGATATGATCATCTAGCTGCCAGAGACCTGAGTTCCTTTCTAAATCCACAACTCTTAGAAATGCTAGCTTTGAACATCTGGCTGTGGCTGATTGGGCTGTCGATAGACAATACAGTCACTAGCTAGTTACTGAGGAATTAAAGTCTCGCTTGAGAATTACTATGAAGACACAATGGGAGATGGCAAGAAGAGGCATAGGACAGTGGCTGATGTGTGACTTTTCGGCTAGTAGAATTTTAACGGATAGGTCAGTCTCCATGTAGTAGTAGGGTAATCAGCTCTCCTTCCCCTCCCCCTCCTCCTTCAAATAGTATGTGTATGTTCATTTACATGTGTGTGCATGACTCTGTATACACGCGTGTGGAGACCAGAGATTGATGTGGGGCACCTCTATAACTTGGTCTCGACTTTATTTATTGAGGCAGGGTCTCCCACTGAACCCAGCATTCTCTGATTGAGCTAATATAATTAACCAAATTGCCCTGGTCAGTGGCCGCTGGAGAGGAAGTTATTGTCATCAATGATGGAGCCACCCATGCTCCAGTGGAGACCTTCACACCCATGTCCACTTGGGGGGCCTTGGTTAAATCCGGCAAAACAAGCACAAAGTAAAGACAAAACAAGATGTGAAAGTGGGTTGGAGATTTGTGGGAGCACCTAGGAAGGGTTGGTAGTTGATAATGGGGGATGGTAAGAGAAGATAAGAGTGATGGGTGTGGTCGGACCTGTAAGCAGTTGTGTACAATGTCATACTTGTAAGTTAATCATATTATAAGGTCAATAATTTTCCCCACACCTATCCAGGCTACTGAATATTGAAACGATATGCCTGAAATTAGGTCAAGAAACATCAAATGATCGAAGATGACTAAATCCCACAGCATTCACTCTTTCTGATAAATTCCTAACTTTCGTAACATGGGAACTTTATACACCCAGAATCTAGCCACTAGGAGAGAAGTTAGCCTTGCTGAGAAGTCTCATCCTGACAGCTGGCTCAGCAAGGTCTTGGTCGGGCTCAGCAAGGCCTTGAACTCTGTCACCCAGTGAACTCTCCCGCTTTATAAACATACCGTAGACCACCGCCCGCCATCTTGTTTCTTGATGCCTGAAGCTGATCTCTAAATCCCATGGTGGCTGGTGCTAGAGCATGCAGAAGAAGATTTTTTCTACCAGGCTGAGGTATTTAGCTTTAGATTCTTTTGGGAATCCACATGCAGCTTGCCTCTATCACCCACTCAGGATCGGTAAAAGACCATATAAACATGCTTTGATATTTTCCCAGCAAGCTAATCACATGATGATTATATTGGGTTACTGCTTAGAAACACAAGTGTTCTAAAATGTAAGAACTGGAGCTGGAGCCTGGCTACTCATCTGGAGGACTCAGGTGTGCTTCCCAGCATACACATTGTGATGGTTTGCATATGCTCATCCCAGGGAGTGGCACTATTAGAAGGTGTGGCCTTGTTAGAGGAAGTGTGTCACTGTGGGGGTGGGCTTAGAAATATTCCTACTAGATGCCCAGTCTGTTCCTGGCTTCCTTTGGATAAAGATGTAGAACCCTCAGCTCCTCCTGCACCATGCCTGCCTGGATGCAGTCATGTTTCTGCCTTGATGACAATGGATGGAACCTCTGAACCTGTAAACCAGCCCCAGTTAAATGTTGTCCTTATAAGACTTGCCTTGATCATGGTGTCTGTTCACAGCAGTAAAACTATAACTAAGACACACATGGTGTCTTACAGCTATCAATCCAGTTCCAGGTGATCTAACATCTTCTAGTTCTCCTAGGCACCAGGCATACAGGTGGTGTGCATGCAAAACACCCCTGCATATAAAATAAAAATCAAGTGTAGGAGCCTTAGGAGTTGGTTTGGCAGTCTGTCTCAGGTGGCAAAGTCAAGACCGTTCACATGAATGGATGCTCTCTGGTTTGGTCCCCTCGCTCAGCTGACCCCGCCCATCTGTCCTTCCGGTTAACCTCATTCTGCTCACTCATGGCATTATCTTTGTTTTCTCCTCAAACTGCCTTGAAAATTTCCATCTTGATTTATTTGAAGAATTCTACCTCTCTAAGGTCACCTAACGTTGCATTTCAGAGTGAAAACTAGGGCAATCTGCCAATAACATTTTAGGTTCCTCTTTGTTAAAGAGGGCTGTAAACTATGTACCCATTCAAACAATTAAACAGTGATGTCCCCTCTACCCCAAAGTGCTACTTTGGCAAAAGTCCTTAACATTTCTGGGTTTAAATTTTGGTTCCGGATGCCTAGAGTTCCATTTCCTACCTCTTGCCTTAGATCTGTCATGCAGTCCCCAAGTCCTACCTCCTTAGGGAGATCTTCCCTCCCTGGAGGCTGGGTGATGGCCACTTGCAAGAGCTTCCGGAGCAGCCTCGGCCCACCAACATCGTACTTATGAGTCTTGCTGTTACCATTCCTGAAATGCCCACCAGACCATCTTACAGACTGGCCCTACCCCAGGGCCTGTGGAAGAATTAAATCAATGGAAAGAAAGCTCCATTTCTATAATTGCAAAAGTTTCTATGTTCTACCTATCAAGGACAGTATGAAGATTAACATGTGTGTCCCACACATCACACACTGACATACCAGTAAAGGCACTGTACATCAAAGCTAAGCATCCTGAAAACTTAATAAGACCAAAGTAGGTCGCATATTTGAGTATTGATTAAAAAACAGCTGGAGAGGCAGGGCAGCATGATATTCCAAAGGCAGGATCCCTGCTTCTAATACTGTGACTATGGACAGATCACCTCACTCCTGAGGCTTTTTTCCTTATTTGAAAGATGTAAGAACAATATGGCCTATCCAATGGGCTTATGAAATTATCCAAAATAAGATATTAATGGTTTTCTGGAAGTTTCCCTTTGTACAGTACACATTTAGTAAATTGGCTATCGTTATTGTTAATTCTTAAGGTTGTTAACTTTGTAGATGGATTTTTAGCCCCATAAGCTTCGTTTCTTAGGTTTATCTGTTTATATTTTATATATGATCTGTGCATCAAGGTAAGGGTAGGACTAAAGTACATCATTACTATAAGTCTGGGAGCTCTATGAAGATGAGGGATTGTTGATTCTTTTGGTCATTGCTGGTGTCCTCAGAGCCTGGAACACTCCCTGGATGGCCGTGTTATCCTTGAATATTTGGTGTATCACTAAATGACTAGGCAGACACTGGCTGTTCCTCTCGGTGTTTTGTGGTACTCAGCGAGAATTTAATTCCTGCCTTAGAATGTTTTAAATAATAATTTATATTTAAAATTATAGTATTGTATAATACAAGTCAAAATATTGTTTGAAGTTTGGATATCAATTTTAAATGGGCTTATTATAGTCTAGACGTGAAATTTATAACATACCCCAAAACTAGCTCATTTTTTTTAAAAAAGAGGTAATGATGAGAAGATCTTTTTATAATTACCTGTACTCTGTGGTTTATCTGGGCAGTCAAGAGCTGTTTTGTACAGAACTGTAGCGATTTTTACAGTAGTGAGCCTGGGTCTACCCACGCCATTCTTCCTTACAGAGCACCTGGAGTCTTAGAATTCCCACACCAATTCAGACTTTAACCACAAAGAAATACCAATGCCATGGTTAACTGACTCATAACAACTAAACTTAATTCATTTTGTGGACACCGAGAACAATTGACTGTTTTTGTCAAATCTATCACTTGAAAGGTAAAGAATTTAGAGCCCAGAAAATGGGCCATATCCCCCTTTCGGGATGCTATACATTGGTTCAACAGTGTGTACATCCCATGACAGGCGCTGAATTAAACACTGTGATGACAAAGACACACTACCTGCCTCTGAGGATTGGAAAGAGACTACAGACAGACAGACTGATGATCTGCAAGACAGAGAGGCGTGGAACACACACTGGAAGTGAGGTACAGACTGCTGCGACAATCCAAAGACGTCAGAGAAAAATCAATCTATTTTGCAATAGCGCGTCTCCAGAACGACTTGTAAATACGGTGTTACAGTGGCATTTGAATGCGGTTACCCTGAAGCAGAGTTGCAGAGAGCAGATGTGAGGCAGGGAAGGAGCAGCTGCTGCTATGGAGGGAGAGGGCACGGGGACACACGTGATCCTTCCTGTCGGGCAGTCAGTCCCAGGACAAGTAGAAATGAGTGATGACCTAAAACCTGTGCTGCCAAGCTCAGAGACCAAATCTCACCTTTCAAATGACATTTTCATTTGTTTGTTTGGGGGACATTGTCTCACGATGTAACCCCGGCTGTCCGTTCTGAAACTTGCTACATAGGCCAGGCTGGCCTTGAACTCACATCTATCTTTCAGCTTCTGCCTCTGAGTGTCAGGATCAAAGGCATGCACCACTATGTCCAGCCCTCAAAGGATATTTTTAGATGTTAAATAAGTGAAATCTCTAATTTCATTATAACCTATTTAGCTATTTTCTTTTTTTTTTTTTTTTTTTTTTTTTTTGGTTTTTCGAGACAGGGTTTCTCTGTGTAGCCCTGGCTGGCCTGGAACTCACTCTGTAGACCAGGCCGGCCTCGAACTCAGAAATTCACCTGCCTCTGCCTCCCAAGTGCTGGGATTAAAGGCGTGCGCCACCACCGCCCGGCTATTTAGCTATTTTCAAAGCCTCGAGAGAATAAAACAAGAGACGTCGACAAAATTTGCTCTGTGACTACATGCGCCCCACAAACTGGAAAGGAGGTGGCCTCTTTTTCAGCAGCTATCCATGCATAACCTTGTCTTGGGAATTGGGGAGCTGTTGCCCTGTGATAGCTGTAGTCTGTGCAGAGGCTGAGTTTAGGGGATCTCTGGGTATTTAACAAATTCTGATGCTCTCCTTGTCTACAGTCTGTCTCAAACATTGTGCGCGATGACTGCAGAGAAAATGTTGGAGGATGAATGGAGTCTCACTGAATGCCCTGGAAAGCTTCCCTAGGCCACGGCATGGAAATGGGTGAGAGGCTCTGTCTGACGCTGAATTCCTCCTCTCTGCACTGGATCTTAGCCAAAAGGCTGAGAAGCGATTGACTCCCTCCTCCATGAACAGCACCTAGTTCTGCATTTAAAGTCGATTATGGAAACAAATACTACACGCAGGGCCCCTAGGTTCTTCTTCGTTTTCCTTTTCTCCTATCTTCCATATCTTCCCTTGGGTAGGGACTTGAAATCCAATGCTAAGGCTCAGAACATCTGCAGGTTCAGTGGGGGATAGGAGCAAGGGAGATGTTAGTCAGCCTCAGGAAACCTGCTCACCTTGGTAGGGCCAAGACACAGCTCACCAGGTATGATTCATTAAAACAATAAACAAAGACGGCATAAACAGCCCACTGCTGGGGACGCGAGGAAGCGGACAGTGCTGTAATTCCATCTTAACACTGTTAGCTCGATAACTGTGGTAACAACAATAACATTGATGCAGTGCTTTTAATGTGGGGCTTTTGCATACAGCTCAATGGTGCTCTCCAGCCCCACAACAATGCATAATCATATGTAATACTCAAGTATAACCTAAAATCACAGAGGTAACGCTAAGCCTTGGATCCAGGTCTTCAGACGAGCAAACTCAGCCTTTCATTTCATTCACACCAGCTGATGGTAGCAAGTAGAAACACTTCCAGTTTATGGAAATCTGTAACCGTGGAAGCCACAGTTGTTTCTCTGTATGGTATTAATGATATAACCCACACATAGTAGGTTTAAACTCAGACTCTTACCTTCTGCCATAGTTACCACCAACCAGCCAACCAGGAACCAGGAGAAGGGGAAGCCAGGAGCCATGACTTCTGCCCTGAGCACTCACAGCTCTGGACCCAGGGCTGCTTTAAAGGAGAGTAGGCTGAGTTGCCAGCAGCCTGAGTCAGGCAATTTGCATTTGCATAGTGGACCACAAGCACCTGGACCTGTGGTGGGAGAGTAAGGAACTCTCAAGGACATACCAGACAGTCTTCGTCAACCGGAAGCTTCTGGTAATGCCAGGCAAACGTCATGCACCTCTCCTGCATTCTGGACTGAGTGAAGCCACCTTACCTTCACTGTCCTGTCAGTTTCAAACACTCACCACCTCACTGCCTTCTTTTCACTTGTAACCACGCTCTCCAGCTGCAAGGGAAGGTATTTTGGTTTCTTTTCTACTGCTATGACAAAGCACTATGACCTGACCAAGGCAGCTTATAGAACAGTGGTTCTCACCCTTCCTTTAAACCTCATGTTGTGGTAACCCAACCCCCACCCCCAACCATAACATTATTTCATTGCTACTTTATAACTAATTTGCCACTGTTTGTAAATCCTAATGTAAATATCTGACATGCAGGATATCTGATATGTGCCCCCCCCCCATAAAAGGGTCTTTTATCCCTTAAAGGGGTCACAACCCACAGTGTCGAGAAAGAGTTTATTTGGGCTGACAGTTTCAGATGGTGAGCCCATGACCACCATGGTGGGGAATCGTGGCAGCAGACAGGCAGGCATGGTGCTGGAGCAGTATCTGAGAGCTTATATCTTATCCACAGACCTGAGACAGAGAACTACTATGAAGTAGTATGGACTTTTGAAACTTCAAAGCACACCCCTAATGACAGACCTCCTCCAACAAGACCACACCTCCTAATTCTTCCCAAACAGTTCCACCAACTTCAGATCAAGCATTCAAATGTATGAGCTTGTTAGAGCCATTCTCATTCAAACCCCTAAAGAAAAGAACTAACTTAGTTCTTCAGCACATAGCTTGACTTCCTGGAGCAAATCGTGAGGGAAGAGATTTCCTGATCCCGGTGTTTGAAGAGGCTGGTGTTAGATTCTGACCCACGTGTATGATTCTTCTCTGTTCTTTCTCTGCTCATGAGGGAAGGGCCATGGTTAGAAAAGTGTCTTTCCTTGTGGCCACTATTTTTTTGTTTAAACAAAAATAAAGACCCTCAGAGCATAACTTAATAAGTCTACTTACTAGACTTTCTTCTAAGTCACCAACTTGCTTTGTAAGATGAACCTGTGTCTTGGTCACTGTTATATTGCTGTGAAGAGACACCAAGACCAAGGCAACTCTTACAGAGGAAGCATTAAATGGGAGCTGACTTACAGTATTAGAGGATATTCCATTATCATCATGGCAGGAAGCATGTCAGTGTGCAGGTAGACACTGGAGCAGTACCTGAGAGCCACATGTTGATCTGTAGGCAGAAATGTCTGGGTTCCACATGGACTTCTGAAACCTCAAAGCCCACCCCCAGTGACACACTACCTCCAACAAGGCCACATCTCTTAATCCCTTTAATCCTTTTAAATAGTGCTACACCCTGGTGACTAACTATTGAAATTTATGAGCATATAGAGGCCATTCTTATTCAAGCCACCACAGACTGACACATCTGTGCTTGGCTAGTCTCCTGAGAGGAGTCTTTCAGTTGTGAGAGGAACAGGAAGTGGTCACAAGTATTAAAAGGCTGGTTCTTGTTAGGAAAAAAAAAACCAACCCCAAAACTTTCTAATACCATTTTCTTTCCTCACTTGCCATTTGATTATCTTTTCTAGCCAGCATGGTGCCACCAGCCTATTATTGCAAGTATTTGAGAGGCTGACGTGGAAGAAGACTTGGGCCTATGAGTTATAGACTAGCCTAGGCAACATAGTGAGTCAGATGCTGTCTTGAACAAACAAAAATGTACTTTTATCAGTTTGGAGGCCTGATCTTTGAAGTGGCATTTGTATTAGTTGGTGTGTTAACACTGTGATGAGATACTTGAAAATCAATTCATAAGGTAGAAAGATTAATTTTGACTCATAGTTTAGATGTTCTTGTCCTTGGTCAGCTATTTCTGCTACTTTTGGACTGTGGTGAGAACATTATTGTAGGGGCACAAGCTGCTCATCTCATCATGACCAGGAAGCTGAGGGGGAAGGGCTGAGGGTCCCAGTATTCCCTTTAAGGGTGCCATCCCCATTGACCTAATTTTCATTCATTAGTCTTCATCTGGTAGAGGTTCTACCACCTGCCAGTGGTGCTCCAGGCTGGAGACTAAGGCTTTTTAACACATGGGCATTTAGGGATATTCGAAATCTGAACTATAGCAAGTACCTCCCTCAGAGAATATTGAATAGAGGCATTGATATGAAGGTCAAACTATTGTGTTGGTCTGTGAAGGGCAGGTGTCTTAGTCAGGGCTTCTGTTCCTGCATAAACACCATGACCATGAAGCAAGTTGGGGAGGAAAGGGTTTATTCAGCTTACACTTCCACACAGCTGTTCATCACCAAAGGAAGTCAGGACTGGAACTCAAGCAGGTCAGGAAGCAGGAGCTGATGCAGAGGTCATGGAGGGATGTTCCTTACTGGCTAGCTTCCCCTGGCTTGCTCAGTTTGCTTTCTTATAGAACCCAAGACTACCAGCCCAGGGATGGCACCACCCACAATGGGCCCTCCCACCTTGATCACTAATTGAGAAAATGCCCCACAGCTGGATCTCATGGAGTCACTTCCCCAACTGAAGCTCCTTTCTCTGTGATAACTCCAGCCTGTGTCGAGTTGACACACAAAACCAACCAGTACAGTGTTTGCGTTTTTCTTTCTTTCTTTCTTTCTTTTGTTCTTTCTTTCTTTCTTTCTTTCTTTCTTTCTTTCTTTCTTTTGTTCTTTCTTTCTTTCTCTTTTATTAAATTATAACTTCAATTCAGAATGTGTTCTCTTAGGAGGTTGTATTTGCCAACACATTCCATCACTCAAAAGACTGCTTTGGCCAGTGATTTCATCAACATTTTAGGAAGAACAGAATTAATCATAGTCTTGGGCTTTAAAGAGTGTCAATCTATATTGATGCCACCTGAGGATCCAGAAGGGTTTTTGAAGTCCAATAGACACAAACGAGAAAGTAATAAATTCCTCAGGCTTGATTTTAGTCCTTGACAAAGTTCTAGAACAATATCTGTTTTGGAGTAATAGCGTCTCGCTACCTTGGTCAGGTTGACCTTGAACTTGTGAGCTCAGTCATAATCCTGCCTCTTGAGCAACTGGAATAAAGGGCTACCGTGTAGCAAGACCGGGATAGGCCAGACACTATTCCTAAGGATCAGAGCACAGACAAGAATGCCCTCCCCAAAGTGTATATCCCAGTGAGGTAAAATAACACAGCAACAAAGTATTTAGTGTGCTATAATATGTTAGAATGTTCCATAATATGTGCTACTGGAAAATGTAAATGTCCAACATAAGGAATATAGGAAAGTTGGACTTTTGATTCCAAGATGGTATTTGACGTCATGCATGTGGATGTTTGGACAGATGGTACAGTCAGAGCAAAGGCCCTGGAGCAGGAGTAGGACTGCATATAATATCTGCCAGCATGGATGCTACTGTAGCTGGGCAGGATACAGTCATCAAGGAGAGGTAAGGGAGGACTGGGAGGCTGGGTCTCTCTATTGGGTAAAATGGGGATTAACTGGAGGGTTTCACAGAGAGACACAACATGATCCTACTTATGTGTTAAGAAGATGTCTCTGGCTATTGACTGGAGAACAAATGGTTGGAGTTAGGATGGTCTGGTTATAGCAAATGACAACAGCTGTCTTGAGACGAAACAGTGCTCACTCCAGTGGGGTGGTAGCAGTGGAGGTGTGGGAGATTCAAGGCTTGTGTTGGAGGACAGGCTAAAAGGATTTCCTCAAAAATTGTAAGTTGGCTGTGAGAAACACCCTGAAGCAGTATACTAATGCTTTTTGGTCTGAGGGGTTAGGTGATGAAAATATAGCTGAGTTAAACAAAAATGTCATGATAATGCTATGTTTATAAGTAAACACTTGGAAGATAAAAATACCTTGGCCAGGCATGGCAACTTAAACCTCTAAGTCCAGCAATCAAGAGGCTGAGGTAGACAAATGGCCACGAGTTCAAAGTCAGCTTAGGCTACCTAGTGAATTCAAGACCAGAGTGAGCTACAGTGTAAAACCTTGTCTTAAAACAATAGTAACAGGCTGGAGAGATGGCTCAGCAGTTAAGAGCACTGACTGCTCTTCCAGAGGACCTGAGTTCAATTCCCAGCAACCACATGGTGGCTCACAACCAACTGTAATGGGTTCTGATGTCCCTTCTGGTGTGTCTGTGGAGAGCAACGGTGTACTTACATACACAAAATAAATAAATGAATCTTTAAACACAAATAAACAAACAATGTAACAAAAACAAAAATGCCTTTTTTCTGCAACATACAATGGTACTCAAGAGACTGAATGCTGAGAGTATTATCCTTGGGGCAGTTATTAAAGTCTCCAGAGGAGTACCCAGCGGCAAGTGTGTAGCATACAATGGTACTCAAGAGAGTGAATGCTGAGAGTATTATCTTTGGGGCAGTTATTAAAGTCTCCAGAAGAGTACCCAGGGGCAAGTGTGTAGCATACAATGGTACTCAAGAGAGTGAATGCTGAGAGTATTATCCTTGGGGCAGTTATTCAAGTCTCCAGAGGAGTACCCAGGGGCAAGTGTGTAGCAACTGCAGTAGCAGAGAAGCAAAGTCTGAGCCCTAATGAGGATGCAGATTGTTGCCCAATTGGATCCAGAACAGCTTGGCTCCTGCTAGATGAGAGAAAGGACCAGGTGACAGATGAGCCCACGCGTGGGGCTGCTTCACTGACCCACAAGGCTACTGGCTTCTTTCGCTTGCCTCTGTTGTCTACCTGCAACTCTCGTGTGGTAAATGGGTGTTGGGAGAGAGTTTGGAAGTTCTGGCAGGGCAGCAGAGTTAGCTCTATGCCCTTGATGGAAGAGCGGTCGTTTACTGGGAAATACTATGGGTTTCCAGAGTTTTGGGAAGGGAGAGGAGTGGAGGGTGCAGGAGGGAGAGAGCACACTGCCTTTCCCACCAACCAATACTGGCATTCAGTGTGACAGATGTCACAGCCAAATGGTCCCACGCCTTGAGACCCTGTCTTGTATTTCCTCTTTTGCTCTTTGTGGTAAAGTATGTGTAACATACTTTATGTGTGAATTTGAATATGTTATGAATTTGGCCTTTTTCTAGTGGATAGAAGCGTATTAGCTTTAGTTCCATGATGGGAGCCCTTGGGAAGTGCATCTGTGATAAAGTCTAACATATCTATGGAGCAGTGGGAATAGTCTGTACCTACCACCAAGTGTCTCTTTGCCAGTGATGTCATGTCTGGGACAGCTCACAGTTTCTTCAGAGGGTTTGGGTGAAGGAGTAGCCTGAGCCTTTCCCCTTGGGTGCATACCCTTCCAAGGAGGTCAGGCTTATGTTCTGGGGAGAATCTCACAGTGAATTCCCTGCTTCACCCCTCTTAGTCTCTCCCTCTCTCCTGGTTATTTAAAAATATGTTTGGAATTTCAAGAAGTTCAAAAGATTTCTGAAGATACTTGGTTTGACTACCACATGGTTTAGGTGATTAGGTTCTTTAATTATTTTTTAATTGATAGGATTATTTAGCTTTAATTTTTTTATGGGGCTAGGGAGATGGCTCAAGGCTTGAGTACTTCTTGCAGAGGACCTGGTTTGATTCCTAGCACCTTTATCAGGTGACTCACAACCTCCTATAATTTAAACTTCAGAGACTCCAGTGTTGTTTTTGTACTCTATGGATACCTGCATCACATACATACATATAATTAAAATTATTTCAAATAAAATCTTAAAAATGTTTTTATATCTACCTACCTACCTACCTATCATCTATCTATCTATCTATCTATCTATCTATCTATCTATCTATCTATCTATCTATCTATGTATCTATCTATGTATCTATGTATCTATCTATGTATCTATGTATTTATGTATCTATCTATGTATCTATCTCTGTATCTATGTATCTATGTATCTATCTCTGTATCTATGTATCTATCTATGTATCTATCTATCTATCTATGTATCTATGTATCTATCTATGTATCTATGTATCTATGTATCTATCTATCTATCTATCTATCTATCTATCTATCTATCTATCTATCTATCTATCTATCTATCCTGTGTGTGTGAGTGTGTTTGTGTGTGTGTGTGTGTATGTGTGCATGCATGTGTGTGCATTTGACTGTGTGGAAGTCAGAAGGCAACTTGTGGGAATGATTCTCTTGTTCTGCCCCATGGATCCCTGGAATCAGACTCCAGTAGTCAAGCTTGATGGTGGGTATCTTTACCCACTTAACCATCTCTCTGGGCCACGTAGTTTATTTTTGACACTCAAGTTGAATATAAATTGAAATGGAAACTGGAATGTTGATGGGGTGAGTGGGAGATGTTGAGAAGGACTTGACTGTTCGGTCCTCCTGTAGCTTTGGAGGGCCTTTGAGGGCTCGGATCAGAGAGGCCCACTTTGTAGCCTGACTGTAGAGCTGCAAAGGTGACCCGCCCTATACCAAGATCAGGCTGAGCGTGGGAGTGGTGGGTGCCTGTGAGTCAAGCCGAGGAGGCTCTGCTATGACTGGAGCCCATGGTCTTTGAGGGGATATAAAGGCCCTGTGGTTGGTGCCAACTTTACGTGAAGCTCTGACTTCCCTATGGGGCCTGTCAGGGCATCATCCACTGTGGTCATTACTGGAGTGTTCATTGGCACTACAGGCTAATGAAATCAAGGTGTTGGGGGGGGGAAAGAGGTGACTTTATTGAAAAGTCCATTGTAATGTGAGCTGGTCTAGGAGTGTATGGAATGGTGGGCGCTAGCATGCTGGTGGCTACGTCCTCATGGGCACAAGGTTCCAGGTCTGTGAATAGATGGTGCCTGTCTCAATTGTTTAATTACAAGAACTCCCCAGTTCTGCACATATCGGCAAATAAACAGTGATTACTTTTGTTTACTGATCAGACTGCCTACTTACCTGACGTGGTATGATGCACAGGCTAGCAGGCGAAGCTGCCTGGAGTAGACAGACAAGCGCTAGGTTGTGTTAAAAATGGAGCACTTAATTCGTGGCTTTGGGACAGTCATCTTTGCTATAACTCCAGTTCTCCCATTGAGCGGAGTGGGAGACTGAGGTCTGTAGAAACTGCCTGAAGTCACCTCAGAGATCTAACAAAAGAAAGGCAATAACAAGCTGGTTGTGACAACTGAGTATTAAACCAATGGAATAAATCAAGGCTCTAGCTCAGGCCAGGTCACCAATTATCTGTGAGACCTTGGGCCAATCAGACTCGTTATCTCTCAGTTTTCTCATCTTTATTTTGTTTACTCTAGTCTAAGCATTGGACATACATGAAGTACCTTCTTTATTAAACATCTCACTGAGGAAAGTGGAGTTGTCACCCCCATTTTAAAGATGAATAAATGGAGGCACAAAGAATGAAGACATGTAACAAACCCAAGTTGATTCCACAATTCTGGCCTTTCTTCATCATGCTTGGTCGCTTTGATACACTGGCTCTCACTTTTGGTAAAGGGCCCACCAGAGTTTCCTTAAAACTCATCTTTATACTAGGCCACAAAGATTTGTTGATTTGTTTTTATGAGAAAAAAAAGGAAAAACTAGAAAGAAAGAAAGAAAGAAAGAAAGAAAGAAAGAAAGAAAGAAAGAAAAAGAGGGAAGGGCCCTGTGATGGCCTGCTTTAAATGTCAACTAGACAGAACCTAGAATCTCCTGGGAAGTGAGGGTCAGGGTGGTGGTTTGAATAAGAATGACTCCCATGAATACATATTTGCATGTTTAGGGAGTGGCATTAGGAGGTGTGGCCTTGGGAGGAAGTGTGTCAAGGGGGTGGGCTTTGAGGTACAGATGCAGACAGTAACTAGCTCTCTCTGCCATCTGTAGATCAAGATGTAGAACCCTCAGCTCCTGCAGCACCATGTCTGTCTGCTTACCACCATGCTTCCCGCCATGATGATAATGGAGTAAACCTCTGAACCTGTAAGCCAGCCCCAGTGAAATGTTTTCCTTTATAAGAGGTCATGGTGTCTCTTCATGGCAATAAAATTCTAAGACTGTCAGCAAGAAATTGTCTATCTGTTGGGTTGGCCTGTGGGCATGTCTGTGGTAGATTGTCTCAATTAAGTTCATTGCTACGGGGTGACCCAGCCGCAGGGAGCTAGGCTCCCTCAGGTAGGGAGTCTTGAAATGTGTAGGAGTGGCGGGATCCAGCTGGGGCAGGAGAGCAAGGGAGCTCGTATGCAGTTCTCTCTGCTCTTGAGTGCGCTGTGACCAGCTGCCTTGAGTTCCTGCTTTGAATTCTCTGCCCTGATGGACGATAACCAAGACTTGTAAGTGCTGGCTGTGATCACAAAAAGATAAAGAAATATAAGAATATGTTCTGTGGGGTGTGTGGTGAGGTGTGGGGGAAGAGGGTGCTTCGGGCGGGCCCATGCCGAGGCATCCCTTCCCCCTGAGGGACGAGCCGCACAATGGTATAGCATAGAATAGAGTTTATTCAGGGCATGGGGAGGGGGAGTTAAGAAGGTAGCAGAGGCAGAGAAAGGCAGAGAGGAGAGAGGAGAGAAGTAGAGGCCGGCCATGACCATGTGGAGAGAGGGGGAGCAAGGGGTCAAGAGGAAAGAGAGGGAGGCAAGAGTAAGAGAGGAGGCCCCTTTTATAGTGGGCCAGGCCTACCTGGCTGTTGCCAGGTAACTGTTGGGGTGGAGTCCAGACAGTACCAACAGTAAGTTAGATAAACTCTGTGTCCCTTAAGTTTCTTTTTTGTCAGAATATTTTGTCACAGCAACAGGAATGAAACTAGAACAGAAGCCACAGAGTGAAGGGCATGAGACATTTCATTGGCCAATTACAATGCATGGCTTCCTTTGGGGCCTGATTCAAACAATTTCTGGTTAAAAAAATAAAATGAAGACAACTGGGAAACATAAACGCTGGATGCTCAATAGCATTAAGAGGCTATTACTCCCTCGTTTTCAATGTGGTGATGATATACGGCTTATCCCGTGTTGTTAAGGCCTGGGTAACTTACCTGGCTCGCCTGCCGTTATTATAAAGAAACTTTATACGTTTCTGCTGTTACTAGGAAACTTTCTATTGCCAAGATTGATTACATATTCTGTATGTTCTGTGCCCTTGGAAACTGATCATGATAGAAATCAGCACTTTGTAGAGTTACCCACAATAAACTCGGACCCAAACCAACCATTTGGCGGCACTTCCTGCACCTGTGTATAAGCTTTTATGGAATAAGCTGTCCCTGGGATGGACCCCAACACAAGAGAGACATCTGCCCCAATATAAGAAACTATTTGGAGTAAGACTTCCATTTTGAGTAGTGGTCAAGTAAAGTTTAGATTCCCAAGACCTCCCTTCCTGGGAACTGACATCCTGTTGGCAAGTTAAGACATGAATGTTAGGCAAGTCCCATCCTGGTGGACAAGTTAAGACATGAATATTAGACCCTGCCACAGTTGAATACCCCAACCAGTAGGAGCAGGATAAGTGTACAACAAAGACATGTTCCTAGGGAAATCCTCTATCCCTAAATCCTGATTGGTGGAATAACTTGGCACAGATGTTTGTAGATCTCAGGCCCCGTAGGACTTTAACCCGGGGTCACCGTTCAGTTCCCAAGCCTGAATTGTATCACCGATCGATCAGTCTTAGCTTATAGTACTCAGTAAACCATCACTAGTTGGCAGAGAGCAGTGTCTGAGTGGTTTGTGTGGTGATTCCCAGAACCAACATTCCGAGAAGGAAACAAAGCAGGCTTCTTTCTTTCCGAGATTCATATATGGACAGAGTATAGACTACTTGAGCTTCGCTTCAAAATGACCAAAAAAGGGAAGTGGGGTGGAGCTCCAGATGGAAAAAGATTACCCATGTTTCATAACTATCTAATAGTAGGTGATGAACACATTACTATTTTTTTTTTGTTTGGAACCTTATGAGTATACACTTTTCTTTGCGTTTTGAGACGTTTCTCTGTGTAACCCTGGCTGTCCAGGAATTCACTCTGTAGACCAGGCTGGCCTTGAACTCACAGAGATCTTCCTGCCTCTGCCTCCTGAGTGCCGGGATTAAAGGTATCGTGCCACCATCGTCCAGCTATGATTATACATTTTAAAAAAGTTAAACTGTAAAAACATTTGTTTAATTCTGTCTGGGAAACATCAAAAGCACCAGAGCCCCACCTCGCCAGGCAGAATCACCCTCCACACGGACATGAAAGGAGACTGCTTAAACTGGTCATGGTGGCGGATTTTTGAGTTTCAGGACAGCCAGGGTTACATAGTCAGACTGTCTCAAAAAAGCCAAGATGATGATGATGATGATGATGATGATAAAGTAGCCTGGTGGGGCATTGCTTACAAGATTTACCTTCTAAGGAAACTACCACTTACATGCGGGAGACCCATGATGGTTTACATATGACTGGCACTCTGCAGAGTTGTCTAGACTGGAAGCATGGGCCAATGGACACACAAATGTGAGTGAATTTGGTCATTGTCGGTGTTTGCCCAGCTCTGCGCATGCTCCTTCTATGAAAGCATCATTTCCCCATTCTTCTGGCTCTACAATTCTGGAGTAACCTGTGTCCACCAGTCATAGCATAGCATTTTAATGGCCTAGGAACAGGTGCTAGACTCAAGCCAAGCCTATCAGGGCCAGAAAAAAAACTTGTTCTAAAGCCGGAGCTGTTGGCAGGAGCGCGTAATGCCAGCTACTTGGGAGGCTGAGACACGAGGAGTCTACCGTTCAGGCCTGGTATAGGCTAGCCTGGGCAACTTAGTGAGATTCTGTTTCAAAATGAAAAAACACACATACACAAATTTGGGGTGTAGCTCAGTGGTGGAGTGCTTCACTAACATGCATAAGACTCTGGGTTCCATCCTTACTACCACAAAGTCTTGGTATTGTTGTGTGAGTGACTGGAAAGGAAACATACATTTTGCCTTTGGACTTGACGTTATCAGGAAACATGGAAAGGAGACATAGCAAAGGAAAGGCTGCTTGATTAACAAATGGAAGGATACTAGATCCTAATGCTTGAACGTCTGTATCCAGCTGGACTGAAGCTCTCCTCAGTGTGCTGTGTGTGTTTTACTAATTGAGAAACATCATCACCATGATAGTCTGTAGTAGCAAGTCACCAAGAGTGAGACTCAGCTGTTGAAAGGCAGAAAAGAGAAGATGCAAGCTTAAGAGAAGATGTATTTCTGTATTTATAGATCATGGCTATTTTATCATTCCCTGCATCCCTTCCGAGAGCTCCGAGAAGGTATGGCACGAGACAGACACCCATGAAGGAGAGACAAGCATACTTGCTTGCCCGGCCTGTAAGGTGGTGAGGTGACATCACCCAGTGCTCAGACAGATCCAGATTGTGGTAATGAGTAACTGTGGGCTTTCCTCCTCCTCACACCAGGATGACAACACGTTCCTTCTCACAGGAATGGAATGGCTAAAGTTTGGCCTGTAGGACATTGTGAACATTCATTCAACAACTCAACCTCTCAGACCTCTGGGTCTGGCATTGTAGATCAGAGCTGACAAGAATGAGATTTTTCTTACTGTTTTTGTTCTGCCAGCTCTGAGGCCTGGGGCAGGGTACTATTTTTTTTTCACTGTTCAATTTTCTCAGCCATAGAATCGGAATGAGTGACGGCAGGTTCCATCTTACTGGGTTATTGTAAGGTGAGTGAGTAGAGACGCTGAATTAGAGACTGGCATCTTGTAAACGTTAGCTGGCATTACGACTGAAAACTAAATCTCACTCAAACAAGCATTTCTTTTTGAACTCGGGTGTCTGATGGAATTTCAGGAAGAGCAGAAACATAAGGATTTTCAAAAATGGTAATCAGCTCTATGAAGCAAGAGTAGGCGATGCTTGTCAATGATTGAGATTTTACAGTTATGTTCTGGATTGTCTGAGACATTGAGCAGGCTGAAAGCTGTGTGTGTGTGTTCTCCACAGGGTTGGGTTCTCTTAGGTGACTAGTTACAGACACGCTAAGTAAAACCTTGTGGCCCCGCCTACACAGACATTGGTTTAGAAAAATCTCAATAGTTAAGCCGGTACAGCTTTGGGAAAGGTCCTTGAAATTTCCAGGTGATACTGGAAATAGTAATTCAGGACATGGATGCCACACCCTGGGGTCATGGTAAAGGAAATGACGATAAGTAATCCCCATTTTTTTTCCACAGATAAAATGATTTAGATTTTAGTTTGTAGAATGCTTTTCTCAGTCTGTTTTCTGTTACTATAACAGAATGCATGGAACTGGATAGTTTCATAAAGAAAAGAGGTTTTACTAAGTTCATGGTTCTGGTCTGGAGAGTTCAAGGTCTGGTAGACAGCTGCACTTTGGGGAGAGCCTTATGCCGTAGCATCCCCAGCTGTGTAGCCCGGCAGTACTTCATAGGATCAAAAAATCTACTATTGAAATAGTCACAAGTAGGCTTCATTTTTATTGAATTGTGTGTTGAGCATACTTTATTTCTATGTCTGTCTCTGTAAGGTATTCATTATGGATTTCTGTGGTTGGCATTGTGAATAGCCTATATACCCCATTCTTTATTTAATAAAAGTACCCTGTCTTATGAAGTGCAAGGCCTTAATCTGCTGAGTCAGATGTGATGTCACCTCTCAAATGCATATGGTCGGCCACAAGGATCTGTGGGAGTCCTCTGACACAGATCTGTCGGGAACTCCTCTGCTGCCAACTGACCACAAACCACAGGTCTGGCTGGTCAAAGACTGTTTAGCAAGTGACTCAACACTTTTGATGCTCCAAGGAGCCAGACTATGAGCTGCGACTATTCCAGAATGAGATAAGGCACTTCTTCCAGAACGTCAATTTATTATATACTGCTCCATTCACGAGAAAAATCCAACACTGACTGAATCAAACTGTGCTTTGTCACATAACTGATCTACAATCTGGTGCAAGTTCACTCGAAAACCAGTCTGTGAGCCACATTCAGCAGCGTTGTTTATGTTCTATGAGATCGGATGAGTGAAATAATTATATCCAAAATGAATTAAACGGCATGTAATAGTTGGGGTGGAAGGATGGAGAAAAGGTTCTCCATCAAGAACAAAATACAATTCTCTTTAAGTGGACCATATTCCTTACCCATTTTTAGTTGCCACAAGAGGGGGGAAGTGTTTTTTTTTTTTTTGGGTTGTAGACCAGGCCTGGCCTCGAACTCAGAAATCCTCCTGCCTCTGCCTCCCAAGTGCTGGGATTAAAGGCGTGCGCCACCACCGCCCAGCTGGGGGAAGTGTTTTTAAAGTACAATCTCCCTGATCATGTTTCTCAAGACTGCTCTCAGCCCTCAAGACTGCTCTCAGCCCTCAAGTCTGCTATCAGGCCCTGCATATATTTCCTCCTCTTGCTGTTTTTTCTCTTGTTCTGACCCCTTTCCAGTGTCTCTGAGATGGAATTTACAAGAGAAAAACATTATGTGGAAAGTACATTGTATGGTTTGGACTGCTTTCTCTTGTATTGTCTGCTTTGTAGATGCTCAGAGAAATTCAGGACCAGAACTATGATCGATCTATCTGTTTGTCTGTCTATCTACCTATCTATCTATCTATCTATCTATCTATCTATCTATCTATCTATCTATCTATCTATCTATCTATAATAAAATGATAGGCTCGCCTGGGATTTTGAATCCATGCTTTTTGGTGTACCTGTAAATGGTTTGGTTTCCTACTCTGATGAGAATATGAACTTTTAAATTGCCCACCTTGGCATACTCCTCCTCCTCTTCTTCCTCTCCTACCCCACCTCCTCCTCCTTCTTCGAATTCTGAGGCTCCACTAGTTTTAGTATCATCATCATTGCCATAGCCCTCGCTTATTTGTATTTATGTTAGATACCTCTGTGTCCCTGTAGATTATGGATTGCATTTAATCATCTTTGTACCCTTTACAATAGTCTTTGGATTGTTGAAAATGGTATATGGGTTATTACAGTAAATATTAGTGGATAAATGTTATGTTTCTGAGAATATAGAAAACGAATGAGACCCCAGCACTCAAATTTAATGTTACAGTATGACTCTATTGAATGTTATCCATCAAATTAATGCACAGTGAGAAGAAATTATGAATCAAAAACCCTCCTCTGAGGGCTGGAGAGATGGCTCAGTGGTTAAGAGCATTGACTGCTCTTCTGAAGGTCCTGAGTTCAAATCCCAGCAACCACATGGTGGCCCACAACCATCTGTAATGAGATCTGACGCCCTCTTCTGGTGTGTCTAAAGACAGCTACAGTGTACTTAGATATAACAATAAATAAATCTTTTTTAAAAAACTCCTCCTCTTGAGATCTAGCATCCTTAATATCCACGAATTATGAGTTTTAGAATTTCTCACTGATCAGGGGTCTCCTTGAGGACCAGGAATGGAGCTTGTCTTTGCTGTTTGTCCAGTGCCTAGCACACTCTGCATATAGTTCCTACAGCTGAGCGTGTGGAGCTTCCGAATGCCCTTTAGAATTTCTTTCATTGCCAGGAGTGCCACCATCCCCACCCAAGTGTTTCTCAGGTTACGAATTGTGTGTCGCCTGCTCCCTGGTTTCTTGGCTCTCACGCCACATTGCTGCCCATCAGGCACATTTCTGAGGCGAAGCGTGACTCATTTGTAATTACGGATGATACAGGTAGCTATACCGAGGGCCTTCTCCAAGAAAGCTTGGCGACAGCTGTTAGAACTTGGAAATGAAGTTTGCGAAGCACTGTGGAGTCTGATGGCGAGACCGCTGAGGAAGCTGAAAGGTGGCGTCCACACCACGCCTCCAGCCCTCCCAGGCTTGCTCTTCTCTCAGGCTCAGATCTCAATTTTTCCTTCAGTGTCTTTTACTTTCTCTCTCTTTCTTTCTTTCTTTCTTTCTTTCTTTCTTCCTTCCTTCCTTCCTTCCTTCCTTCCTTCCTTCCTTTCTTTCTTTCTTTCTTTCTTTCTTTCTTTCTTTCTTTCTTTCTTCCTTCCTTCCTTCCTTTTTTTTTTCTTTTTTTTCTCAAGACAGGGTTTCTCTGTGTAGCCCTGGCTCTCCTGGAACTCACTCTGTAGACCAGGCTGGCCTCGAATTCAGAAATCCACCTGCCTCTGCCTCCTGAGCGCTGGGATTAAAGGCATGTGCCACCACTGGATTTAGGGAAAGTACATCTGGCCCCCTCAGGCAGGGAATCAGACCTTCTGTAAGTGCAATTGCCAGGCTTTAGACAAAAAGAACCCATGGCCACAGACAGAGCTCTCAACCCGATCCCGCCACATTGTTCTTTTCTTGTTTCCTACTACAATCTTAAACCCACGGAAAAAGAGCTTCCCACTTCCCATTGCATTTGTGTATCCAGGAATCTGCTCCTGTCACCCCATGTAAAGGGTGTGAAAGCAGTTAGAGCTCATGATCAAAGTTTCTTTCTCAGGTCTCTCTCTCTCTCTCCCCAAGCTCACTTGCCTCGGATTCTGTTTCCCCGCTAAGTTTCGTTTGCTTTGTCGTTGTTCTGCCCCAGCTCCGATATTGCTTCTGTCTAGGTATTAGCTTCTTACTTCTGTTTTAACAATGTACCACAATGTACCACAATGTCAGTGGTTACAAAGGGGACACAAATTTATATGGAAATCTAAACTGAGGTGACAGGGCTGTGCATCATTCCAGGGTTGAATTCATTGTCCCTCCTTTTCCAACTGCTAGAGGCTGTTTTCCTTGGCCCAAGACTGTATCACTCCAGACTACTTCTACTGCCCTTCTTCTCTGTAAGTACTCACATGCAGAGTTCAGGATAACCTCCCAGATAGCAAGGTCTTTAAAGACCTGTAAGGTCTCTTTTGCCTTGAAAAGAAAACAAGGAAGGACTGGAGAGATGGCTCAGTGGTTAAGAGCACAGACTCTTCTTCTGAAGGTCCTGAGTTCAAATCCCAGTACTCACATGGTGGCTCACAACCATCTGTAAGGAGATCTGACACCCTCTTCTGGAGTGTCTGAAGACAGCTCCAATGTACTTAGATATAATAGATTAAGATAATAAATATTTTTAAAAAAAGAAATGAAAAGAAAGCATTCTCAAGCTCTGGAGATTAGGACATGGATAATTTTGCAGAAGCATTATTTTGTCTCTGTGTCCCCACTGATTTTGGGGAGCTCCTGAACTTTGAGATCATGGTCCTTTCTCCCGCCAGGACTTTATCCACTCCTGCTTTTACGCATATTTTGACAATTCTTGTATATAGTTATCCACTTCTCTGAAGTTCTAAGTTTTTGTTTTATGAGGTTTTAATTCATGTTATTAGGTACATGAATATTAGGATTGTTATGTCTTATTATGAACCTTATTATTTCTATTCATATGCTTTGTTTTTAAGTCTGCCTTTCCAACTTTTTTTTTTTTTTTTCAAGACAGGGTTTCTCTGTATAGCCCTGGCTGTCCTGGAACTCGCTCTGTAGACCAGGCTGGCCTCGAACTCAGAAATCCGCCTGCCTCTGCCTCCCAAGTGCTGGGATTAAAGGCGTGCGCCACCACCGCCCGGCTCCTTTCCAACTTTTATTGGTGTTAATATGGTGCATTTATTGAAAAACTTTTCACAGTGTATTTTGATCATTTTCCCCTCCCCAGTTCCACACAGACCCTTCCTATTGTTTATCTTTTTATATCACATTCCTTAACCTATTTGTATTTGTATAAAGTGGTTCTCATATTCAGCACACATATGGATATTTGGGTTTTAGGCATATCTGACGATCTCTGCCTTTTAATTTAAACAGGAAGCTCAGACCACTTAAGGGATTCGTTTATTTTTGAGACAGTTCTGTCTTGCTATGTTGCCTACGCTGGCCTTTGAACTATATAGAACACAAATGAAATGCCTGCCCCAACCTTCTGAACCCTTAGTTTGGGTTAACATTACTATGATGAAAAATCATGACCAAAAGCCACTTGGGAAGGAAAGGGTTTATTTGGTGTACATATCCCAAATCACAGTCCAAACTATGAAAGGCAATTCCGGAGAAACATCTGGGTTGAAGTCTCCAAGGGTAACCCTAGGTTTGGTGACTCACTAGAAAGATTCACAGACCTTAGCACGGAGTTGTTCTTGAAAAGATACAAAAAACAGAGTCAGCAAGGAGAAAATACACACTCAGGAGCTTGAGAGGAACCAGACGCTTGCAAGCCCATCCTCGGTGTAGTCATACATGACACACAACCCCCGTGGGGTCAAACCATGACAAAAGTACAGGGGAGACTGCATAGCAGGGAAGCAGATTCAAGTATTCAAGGTTTTATGGGGCCGGGGGGGGGTAGTCACCTAGGCACACTCTTGTCCCTCACTTCAGGCTGGCAGAAGGAGGTATATTCATTATAGATCACTGTCCCTCTGTTGCTGTATTTTTCCAACCCAATTACCTGGTAAAGAAATCTCAACTCAATCAATAACAATACAAGATGTACGCCTGGATTGGGCGGATCTCCCACTACACTACTCTATTCCCATCTATGTTATCCCATGTAACGCAGTTTCTCCAGACCACGTGCCTCTCCCCCATCCTCTTCGTTGATCCCCCGTAGCTCCTCCCCCTTCGATTCTTTTCTCCTCCCACAAACTGTCAGCTCCTCCTCCTTCCTCCTGCCCAATCACTGGCTCTAGCCTTTATTTGAAAAGTTAAGGTGGGGAGAAGGTTCACAAGGCACCTGTATACATGATTAATTTCTTGTCTGCAACCCCTCCCAGGAGTGGAATTAGCATCAAAATACAAGCCCAGGGCTATCCAAGACAGTCCCTCATCCCATCTCAGTTTAATCCCTTACTGTGACCCCTGAAAAGGTTCTGCAGGATAATAGATTAAGACAAATGGAATCAAGATGGTGCCCGGTGAGGAGCTGGAGTGTTGAATACTCTCTTTGGTAGAAGTTGTAACACAGCTATATGAGCTATGCAACTACTTGGCGGGCGGCACGGGTTCTGCCATTCCCATTAAGGATCAGAAATGTTCATGTGGAACAAAGAATAATATATAGTGTTACCCTGAGGCTGTTGATACTGTGGCTTCTGTTATAATTAAAGGACTGACACTGTGCATTCTAAATAAAATTACAGAATTGAAAATATGGACGAGGTGAATCCAATCGGAGAAACAAGAAATATAAACTTCACATGCTAGTATATGCCTGTAATCTTAGTACTCAGAAGGCTGAGGCAGGAGGGTCACATGTTCTAGGCCAGCACGGGCCACGCGTAGTGAGCCTCGTCTCAAAAATGTCCTTAAAAGAAGGCTGAGATAAGGCCCAGTGGACAAGAGCATGAATCAGGCAGCTCACAACTGCCTGGAACTTCAGTTCTGGGGCTCCGCCCGCTTCTGGATTCCTTGGACTCCTGCACTCACGCGCACTCCCTCTGCCACAAATGTAGCTAAAACGAAATCTTTTATAACAAAGCACCTAGTAAACTCTCTTCAAGGCATCCATGAAGTATAAGTGCTATAAAGGGAGGGACAAAACTGTTACACTCGGGGACACCGTGATCTGGGGCATGCCAGGACATCTCCCTGACGTAAAGGACAAACTATTACATTTGCATGTTCTGCTTGCTGTGAGGCAGGAAGCACAATGCCTGCTGTTCTTCTGGGTTCAAACCAGTGTCTTTCATATCTAGTAACACTGTTCCTTCCCAAATATTGGAGACATGAGGAGCTGACAGTTTTAAGAGATAAAGCAAGCCAGTTCACACTGCTAAAAACCAGGCTGATGTGTGCTCTTTTTATTTTTCCCAGACCATTTTGTTGAATCAAGGTATATATAAAAAAAAAAAAACCCAACACATTATTAGACAAAATTTTTATTTTTCAAATAAATAATAGCTTGCATTTCTCAATTATTTCTGTTAAGAATTTTACTTTTAAAAACTAAAATTGCATTTAATACATTTTCATCTTTTCTCAAATTAAAGACTTGCATAATGTATAGCTACCTTTAGCAACAAAGTTTATTTTCAGAAGTTTAAACTTGATGTGGAGAAGAAAATGCCACATCGAGTCCTTTGTACCTTCTTTGGAAATCAAGGGTGTTTCAGGTCTAGAGACCAGTCTATGTTTAGAAAGTAGAGCTCTTGGGTCAGCTGTGGTTGCCTGAGGACCTCTAGACAGGCCATGATTTAGCTTTACTACGTCGTCATCATCATCATCACCGTCTCTTCAGGACAGGACTTCTCTGTGTAGCCCTGGCTGTCCTTTATCTCACAGAGATCCACCTGCCTGTGCCTCCAAGCCCTGGAGTGCTGGGGTCAAAGGCTTCACCATCACCACCAAGGGTAGCTTTACTTTATATACAGCAGTTCTTCCCTGGAAGACATCGGCTGCAATCTCTGAGTGGAGGACTGAGGTAGGGACTGTGTTTAGGCATTTAGGTGGCAGGTGGTAGGGATCCTATACTAAGTCTGACTTCTATTGGTAACTACTCCTCTGGAAGAGTAAAGAGCAAGTGGGTTCTTACGGATATTTCTCCCAGTTACCAATTTCTCAGAGAAAGAGAGGACAAAGATGAGTTCAGTAAGACACGGGGCAGAATCTGGACCTTCCTTTGGAGAGCCTTGCAGGCGTGCTCTGTCGCAGGCAGTCAGGGGAGGGGAGACCTGCAGACTGCTGCAGCCTTTCCTGTCAGTCACTCGGTCACCAACTTCAATGTCCACGCTCACGGAGCGGCTGGGGGCTTAGAATCTACCCACACTTCCTGTTGGAGTACCTGCTGTGACTTAGACATTACACGGGGAAAGGAACGACAGGCAGGCAATTACAGACAAAACACATGATGGGGACGAACGCTCTCAGTCATTCCCCACCCTCAGCACAGCACTTGCCTTTCAGATGTGGGAAAAGTCTCTTTGAGAGGAAGACTGATGGTCCCACAGGCAAGTTAAATATCCCCAACACAAAAATCTTCAACTGACCATACTGGTACGATACTAATAGGAAGCAAAGTTACAAAACATGAAAGTGATTTAATAAAGCGATCAAACAATTGCTACACATATTCTGGTGACTATGCACAGGTCTCTGAGTAAGGTTCATTCACAGACCTGCGCTCAGCATGGGGTGGGAATTTGGCCAATACTTTTTATGACAGTATTTATGACTCTTAACTTCAGTTAATTTTGAACATTTGGCTCAGTCAGTAAATAGCTAAGACTTTTCTTTTGCCTATTTGGTAAGAAGTTCCAAAGCAGCTCTGTTGAATGTCCGTTTCTCTAGGTAATTAATTACTGCCTCGGGACAGTTGTCAATTCTCTGTTTCTATTTCCACGGCAAGGCCTGTTCATTTTAAAGTGTTTCCCTTATGTTTTACAGTTTTCTTAGGTTTTATATAAGTTTCCTTAGGTTTTACATGCTTCCACTCTGGTGCTTACAGCAATTCTTTACAGTTTACATCAGACTGGCCCCGGTGTGGAGGAATGGCGCACTGTACCCGACAACTGGCACCCTGTCAGTGGTCTCTTGACTTAAAAGGCGGTAAGTCTTTTCCATGCGTTATTCTGGGGTCAGTGCTACCAAGTGCCTTATTAAAAAGAATACTCTGTAGTATGATTAATAACTAAAGTACCTTGGGGTGAGTGCAAGATGAACATGTGTTGTAAACAAATTCTGCTTTATAGTAAAATATTTAAAATTAGGATCACAACTTAATATAAAGCACATATAAGTAAACATATGTTATTCTCTCTTAACTGCCAGAACTTAATGTGGCCAACTTGATCTGTTTCCTCACTTTTGTGAGATTTAACCGCTGTACAGTTCTGACCCAGCACTAGTTTAGGTCTGTGATATAATTGTCACAAGTCGCACAAGAGCGTGACCACAGCACCTTTCTGCACATCTTACCAAGTGTTTGGCTTGCATATGCTGTCAGTGCCGACGGGATTGAGCGGCGGTGTGGGAGAATCTTTTAAGAAGCATAGTCAGGTCAACTGCAGATGGAACATGCAAGAAATGACTTCACGAAATACAGCCTTAGGCTGTGCTTTCCTGACAACACTCCCAACAGAAAGCACCCATTTGACTGGCTGTTTCCTGACTGATCAGACTTTCATCCTTTAACTCCATGATTGTCTTCCTCAATGATTTTTGAAAATGTTTCTCTTGGTCCAAGACATTCTTTAGGCTTTCCTTGGTATTCTCTAGCTTGATGATCATATGATCTAATTTATGCTTAAGTTTCTTTGGACTGTCCATAACACTGTAGCTATGTTCCTGAAATAGAAACACCAGGTTTTTGAATAAGACAAGCGGTCAGACAGAAGCTTAGCACTAAGTTTCAGCTATTTCTTCATTTACAGTTCTTGGAGGAGGAGATCATTAGAGGGTTAATAAACACAGGATGCGATAGGAAGTGGGAGGCGTATTACGGCACCTGAGGCTCAGCATGTGTGAGGAACATGGACCACTGCTCACGGAAACACTTATCATTTGGGGGTTCCTGTCTGCTATGAGCACTGCACTTGCAAAACCCGTACAGCTTTCATTCCTGAAGTACGGCACTGATAAAAAGCTTATATCTATCAAATAAATATTAGTTCCTTTCTCCCGAAACAGGGTCTTGTGTCAAGAATGTTTGTAAAGGACTCTACGAACTGAGCTACATCCTCAGCTCTGAGACAGCTAGTTTTTACTTCATTTTGAGGAATCTTTCACTTTGTTCAAGGTACCAGGAAAGGTGCACAAGAGTACATGCTCAGGCTGACTACAGGGGACTTCGAGAGAACTCCAGTTTTGGAACTTAAAAAAAAAAAAAAAGAAAATTTGGTTCCTGTCAATATTCATTTCGGCTATGCTTAAGTAGTATGCTGACAATGTACTTTTTAAATGTTCATTTGAAAACAGGGAAAATAACACCGACCTAGAAAAATCCTATAAACTATCTTTATAAAGTTATTCAATATAACAATTACTAAAGAGGACTTTTGCTTCTAGGCAAGGTGAAGTAACAGACTGGATTGATACCACAAGAACCAAGGTGTGGTCCAAAGATCTAAAACATGTTTGAGGATAACGGGTACTACATATGAGAGATAGCTACAGCAGAGGGGAGATACACGAGTCCTGTGACCACTCTAGTTTACGGCCTTGGAAGAGTGCAGGCCCTACTGTGAGGGTGAGAAAGCAATGTAGAGTGTGGTATTTAAGAGCAAGGAGAGTATGCCAAACATCAGGGAAACCAAGAAGGCTGCTTTGTTCTTCTAATTTTATGTGTGTGTGCATGCGGAGGCCTGAGGCTAATGTCCAGAATTGACCTCTATTGCTGGGCTCTCTGTTCACTGAGGCAAGGTCTGCCCATTGAGTTCAGAGCATGCTGACTGACGTGGCTAATGCTGCTAGCTAGCTTGCTCTGGGGAGCCTGTGTCTGCCTTGCGAAGATGGAATGACCACATTTATAACCATGGGGCCATCTCCCCTACCCTGAATAATAAACTTCTAAATAACCCATGGGTTGAAAACCAAACTGAACGGAAACTGAAAATATGAAAGACAAAGAAAATACAACGTATTGCGGAATGTAATACTTAGGGAGAAATTAATATCATTGAATGCCTAGCCTAGAAAGATACAAGTCTTAACAATGGCATCAGCTTTCACCTTAACTAGAAAAGAATATCTTATTGAAATACGTAAAAAAATTATAACACATGAGCACAAATTAGGGAAGCATAAGAGAAAATGAATAAAAGCTGCATGCTCTAACAAGATCAAGAAGCGTGTTAACCCTTCAGGCATACTAACTGGCAAAGCAAAAGACCAGAAACAAAGGAGAAGAAAAGGGTCTACAAAAGGATTAATAAGGAGATAGTATTAAATGCCTTATCCTAATAAATGTTGTAACTGTGATGAACGAAATGGACAAATCCCTTGGAAGATAGACGCTACTATTTTTTCCTTCAACAAACAACTGACCACAGAACGTCATTAAGTCTATCAAATATTTATAAAATTTATCATTCTACAAAAACCACTTCCCAGAAAACTGGAAAAGTCAGCAGTATTTTCTCACTTTTTTTTAAAGGTAAGTATTGTTCTGATATTGATGCCAGACAAATGAAACATTAAAGAAGGGGTGGGGGAGCCCTATAGGCTAAATACAACCCTTGAAGATCCAAGGAGAGATTCGACAAAAATTTGCAAAAATACATAAAAAGGAGGATGCGCTATGAAGCAAGGGTCGTTCCTGGACTAAAAGGTTAGCTAAGCACTTGAGGAGTCATCGACATATCAACCTAACAACGAAAAATGGCACTGGGGATGGAATAAGGCCTGGCTGTCGGCTCTCAGAACTTCCCTTCGTCTGGCTCCGGAGGCTCGAGGCACTTCAGTAAAGCAAGGAAAGTCATGGAAGACATTTACAGTAGAAAGGAAGAGTCAGAGCTGTCCTTAAACACAGAGAACATGATGTTCTATGCAGAAAATCTGATGACCTTAAAAATTAAAGCCGCTATAATTAATATTTGAGTTCAGCATGTTTGTCAGACATAAGATCAATGGAAAATGAATGGCATTTCTGTTTTCTAGGAGCGGACGATGTAACAGCATTTATAACTGTCGGCACACAGGTAACATACCGGGGGACAAACCCCATAGGGCACAACTTTATGAGAGCTGAATGCTATGAAGCAATGCTGGGAACGGAGACGCACGAAACACTCGAGCTCAAGTTCAAAGGCTTCTTGTCATCCTTGAGATCTCAGTGGCTCCCAAGGGTGTCTACAGAGGCAGCAGCAAAGTGGTGAAAATTCAGCATGGTTTTGGGTAGAATTTTACAAAGTGATTTTAAATTCATATAGAAATGCAAAGAATCTATAATAGCCAAAACTCCTTGAAAAACTAAAAGAGTAGACTAACAGTACTTGATTCTAACAATTATTACAAAGTCGCAGTAAAACTGTTTCCTTTCAATGCCTGGAATTATATGAACAAGCAATTTATGAATAAGAAAATACAAGCTTCAGGCTGGAGAGATGGCTCAGCAGTTAAGAGCATTGACTGCTCTTCCGAAGGTCCTGAGTTCAAATCCCAGCAATCACATGGTGGCTCACAACCATCTGTAATGGATTTGATGCCCTCTTCTGGTGTGTCTGAAGACAGCTACAGTGTACTTACACATAATAAGTAAATAAATTCTAAAAAAAAAAAAAAGAAAATACAAGCTTTGATACTCTGTATTGTATGTGACTGTTTTTGAAGAAAACCTAAAGATACTATTTTTTAATTACATATTTCCATGTAGAAAATACTGAAAGGGCAGAATTATTTTATGGGTAATCCTTGCAAAAGCATTTCTCAAATTAAGTATGTAACCAAATGATTACCTGCTCCTATATTGCTCTTGCATACATTCAAATGACAGTGGTCACAGGAAACACACTTATTCGGAAACATAATTATACATTAAAGAACCTCCCACCAACCAGCCTGCATTCTGTTTTTCACTGTGACTCTTATGCATTGACTCCTAGTGGAGAGGCCATATTTACCTTAAGATAGAGAACTCAGCAGTTAGCTCAGTAAATCCTTTCACTTACAAAAATGAACTGGGGTTGAAATTCTTCAATGCATGAGGCGCCAACAAGCTGGTGGCCACGGTTAGTGACAGGAAGGGTTTTGAGAATGAAGTTTTTTCAGCAGTGGAGTTTTTCTCTCTTCTCCTGTTAGGAACAGTTAATAAAAACCATTCAGACTCTGCATCTGTTCTTACAGTCCGATTCCTTCCTAACTCTGTGAAGTACCCACACTCCTTTTCATGGGAAGTGCTGCGGAAGTCAGTAGCCTTCATTCTGTTTAGGGAGTATCCCTAGGGCTCATCAATAAACATAACATTTCCTTAGGAATGAGAAGAGGAGTGGAAATCAGACCAGCCACTCCCACTCCTTGCCAGCTGAGCAAAGGGTGACAGGAGAGGGCCTGAATAAGTAACTTACAAGACATACTCATGCTGAAGGAAACGCACTCTCAGATATATTACGCCATGAGAGACGTCAAGGGCAAAGCGGCTCTTTTCCTGTTCTCATCCTTTTTTTTTGTGGCTTTACCTGGAACCATATTTAGGTCCTGTTTGCAGTTTGCTCTTGAGTTTGTTTTGTTTTGAGACACGTTTTCTCTGTGTAGCCCTGGCTGTGCTGGATCTCGATGGCTTTGAACCCAGAGATCTGCCTGTCTCTGCCCCCCAAGTGGTGGGATTAAAGTTGTGCCCCACCACTGAGCTCTTGAGTTCTTAACGACGACCAATCTGAAACTTCAGATCAATCTCTGTTTTTAAGATACCAGCTCTGAGTTAAAACAATTTCTCTACATCAGTCTACTTTCCCAAACCCTGGTAATGTATATTTATGAGAGGCTACTGGCCAAATTCTCCTGCTATGCATCACAAAAGCTGAAGCTACAGTCTACGGAAACTCACAGAATGTGCTTGAAATGAAGAAAGCACTTCACGAGAACGCGCACGGAATGCGCATGCGTGCTGAAGGGGCTTCAGAACTGTCCCCGGGAATGAGTGAGTGCTCACAGCTCATAACAAACCTGCAAGTGATACGGGGACTCAAAGACAGAAGGAATGGCTCCTGGTTTCAGCTTAGTGTTCGGAGTGCTTCTGTCAAAGTCTGTCTTCTTGAAGTGCCTTGAACACAGCACATCTCCTTCTTTAGGCTCCCAAATGCCTGCAGTACTCACATCTAGTCTTTTCATGGCTAATACCCACTTTCTTTTGATGTTTTCATCTGTGGGGAATCTAAAAAACAGTAAAAATATATTTTAAAGCTATACATATACACACATATATAAAACTAGTATATATTTTAAATACTACTGATATACAAACAAATATTTAGGAAATCATGATTCCTGTTTATATAACAAATCAATTCAAAAAAACTACAAGTATATGTATCTCTGTGTGTGTACATGCACTCTACAGCATATGTAGTATAGATTACAGGGTAATTTGTGGGAATTTACTCTCTTTCTGTCATGTGGTTCCTGGTTATTGAACTTAGGTCATTAGGCTTTGTGACAACTGCCTTTACCCCATAAGACACTCTGTCAGGTTCATAGCTCAGTTTTAATATCCAGAATTTTCTGCCAACCATTTTATTTAAATTTTTATCATAGCAAATGAATGTTTCAGGGGACACTTAGCATGTTGTAGCAAGATTTGCAATTAAAGGTTTTTCTTTATCTATAGAAGTTGAAGAATAGCTCTGGCCTTTCCCTTTCTGAGGTGATATCTGGAATTTGTCTTCAGTGAATAGGAGGGCCTCTTATTCTTTCACCTTTTTGTCAAATCTGAAAATTACTTGTATAGCAACTCATATATAGCAGGTCTATAAATGCTTTATGAACGCATGCAGAGAACAGCTGCCGAGTCTAGGGTTCTGGAGCTACAATTATTTTGACAGATACCGGGAGGCAATAATCAGATTTCCCAACATTTCTAAGCTAAGTCAATATTGTTTTGAGATATGGTAGCATATACCTACTTTTTATTTCCATGCCTAGTAACTAGATCTTTCTGTAGTAAAACTTCACAAAAACTGAGAAAATCCTAAGTATGTTTATTAAACCCTATTTGACCCTTCCCATGGGTGTCACAGGAATGGCCAAACACTAAATTAGAATCCTCAAACTTATGCAACTAAATAATCCTTGATCTGAACATGTAGTTTACAGTGAACCACTTTGCCTCATCTATTTCTAAATAGAACGAGGCATGGGTATTTGAACAAATAGCTCTCAGATTGTAAACTACATATAAACCATAGTGAATAGTTAGAACGCAAACATTAGTCAACAAGATGAGTCTGACAATTTGTGCATGGGGGTATTTTATTTTTGGTGGTGGTGTTATCTGGTCTTTCATTTCTTGCACATTATAAAGGAACCATTTTCCAGTTCAAATTTAACAAGGTTATTTTAAAAGGACTGGGAACAAAAGTTTGTAACTGCAGACTTAGGTAGAATCATTTTTAGTAAAAAGTTAAAAGTATTTGGCTTGAGTACAGCAAAGTCTTACACATGAAATGTCAGTCCTTTTAACTTGGAATTTGGCAAACATCGAAAAGCACATCCAATGGCCGAGCGACATTTCACCATGATTTTAGCAACTCATAACAAAACTGTAAGAGAATTAGAATGAGTTAGTAACTTTAGGGCTAAGTTAAAGGCCTCTCCTTCCGGACAATGGCCTTCCCTCTCCCCCATCCCAACACCTGAAGTTTTGCTGATAAAATGTTCTAAGTCTTGGTATTTTCTAAGAGTGGACATGCACCTTGAGGTCTGAGATTCCAACTTTGTAGGCTTCTTTACTTCTCTCATGTTCTTACGGGCCTGATTTTCTCTCCCACAGGTCTGTGCGCACTAACTCCTGCTGGCGGACTGTTTGCCATTCAACTTTCAGCCAGAGCGTCCCCTTCTCCAGGGACCCCAGACGCGACGGTCCTTCCAGTGTCCGAGTTGTGATCTCATTTAATGAGTGATCCAAGTTGTGATCTCATTTAATGCAGTGGTGTTCTCCCCCTACCCATCTGTGAGTTCCACTGGGGCGTGTCGTGGCGTGCCTGCTTCTTTTCACTTTTCGTTCCCTCGTCTTGGATGGTGACAGCGCATCTCATTTAACGGAGGCGCGGGGAAAAAGAGACCGGAAGAGCCGCCGGCTCTAGGAGTTGCGCGCGCAGCCGCCGAGCTCCGCCCCCTTTGGGAGGCAGCCGCGGGAGGGGCCGCTCCTCCCCGGCGCCCGCGGCCTAGGGCGGCCTGCAGCAGCAGCGCCCGCCCGGCGTCGCAGCGGTCCCCTTCACCCCGCAATCTAGGCTGGCAGCGATGCCGGGGGGGAAAGAAGAGCCAATCTAGGAGTTACTACCGTTAGCGGCGACGACAGCGACTAACGTCGACGACGGACTAAGAGTCTCGCTTGGCTTTCGCCCCTTTGACCAGGAACCGGAAATCCGGCTGCTCCAGATCACGTGATCTGGCCGCCTTCTAGGCTGTGGTGGCCGCTGCTTGGAGGGAGGAGGAGGAGGGGTATCAGACCGACTCTGCTTCTTTAAGGCGTGGCTTCCAAGCTGGGGGAAGGTTCCGAGGATTGGGAGGGGGAGGAGGAGGAGATGGCGGCGACGGCGACGGCGCGGGAAGATGGCGTCCGCAAGCTGGCGCAAGGGCCGCGGGGCTGCGAGCACTATGACAGAGCCTGTCTCCTCAAGGTGACGACTTTAAAGGGCACTTCCCGATGAGCTGCCGTCGGGTTAGGCTTGGGCAGGTTGGGCTAGGCGGTTAGTCGTGGGCACAAGCTTTAGACTGAGCTGCTTTCCATCTGGAATTGGGTTCCCCCTTGCAGGAAACGTTTTGACAAGGCGATCATGAGCTCTGTACTCGACGGAGCTCTTATACTCTGCAAGCAAAGTTCTTGTTTGTAAAGACCTGGCCCTTGCCTAAAAAGTCACTTCCCTAGTGGATTTATTCGTCATTTGCGGCTGACAATAGAATGAGGAAGTGAAAGGCCTGTCCTAAGCATTTCTGTCAAGTGTGTGTGATGCAGTAATGAAAGCATGAGCAAGGGGTGAAGCAGAATATAATTTCTGTACGTATAGTAAGTTTATAGTATAGCTTGTCAGCTTCATTTTGCTGTTTAGGAATATGCTCAGACCTGTTCAGGAGAAAATCTATGTGTGAAATGAGAGCTGTGTAATTCCCATTAAGTTGGATATTGGAGAAATGCCTAATTCATATATGCTATCATTTTTCCTGCTTGACACGTTCTAGTCATCTAGAGATTTTAAAAATAACTCTCACACAGTTAAGACTTTCCTGATTGTTTTAAAGAAGTAGTATTAATATTTTGTTGAGAAAGCCTGAGATTTGAGCTGAGGTTATAACTCGGTCTTAGAATTGAGTTTAAAATGCTGAAGGCCTTGGCTTCAGTCTTCAGAAGTCTCCTCCCACTGAGGAGAAACTTTGTTGGAATTTTATAGCTTTCCCCTCATGCTTTTTAGATCTGTCCTTAACTTGCTCTGTAATTTTGAGCACGTTACTTTTTGAAGGGCTTGCATATAAAACAAACAGTTTTAGAAGCTGGTCTAGTGGTAAAGGCCTGTAGTTCCAGAGGATGCATACTTTCAGCTATTTGTGAAGCTGAAGGAGAAGGAATACCAGCCTGGAGATGGTATTGCCAATAAGAAAAAAAATGAGCTGGGGTTGGAGGTATATATAGGTCATTGCTAGAGTACAGGCCTCACCACATAGAGTCTCTAGATTCAGACTGATCTGCCAACAGGGAAAGTCCCTTTTTTACAAACTGTGTGATGATTTCATACCAGAGTACACTTGTGGTGTTGAAGAGGCGTGTCCCTAGAAATGACTAGTAGTAAATATTAACTACCACCCACAGTGATCATCAACTCCTCCTCTTCCTCCACCTTCACAATTAGCCTTGCCAGTCACTGACCTTATAAGTTAGGATTAAATGATAGGCTTAGATCTGTAAGACAATTTAAACCCTTTTCTTAGGCCATGGCTTGGTGAGTATTCATTTCATTGGATGAATTTTTTCAGACTGGTCAATTATTTAATGTTGTATAAGGAGTTAAATGAAGTAATTTTATGGTTTCAAAGTGAAGTATGAAACTGAATTTAACACCTAGCTCCACCCCTCCACTCCTGCAAAGAAATTGCACAACCAAATTTGTGTTTCACAACACTTAAACTATTTTTCCCTGAGTGTCAAGCATTGTTTTTCTTTCCTCCCTTCCTCTTCCTTAAATAGGAGAGGCCAGCTGATGTGATTCAAGGAGCAAGTTATCTGCTAGATCAAGTGGAGCTGTTCAAGGAAGCTAAGGAGTGACCGCTGGCTTTTGATTTGGCAAGGGGAAGGCCACTGTTATCTTGACAAGAGAAGTGTCAGTGGAAGGATCAGGATGAAGCTTCTTTGGAGTGGATACTGGAAATAGCATAGAGGAGTTTTGGAGTTTTATTGCCAAGGAGAGCAAACATGTGGATGCTTTGCTGAAAGCTATGTTACAGTATGTTTCTATACTCTGGGAAATGATCTAACAGGCCATTTTGTAATGCAGCAGGGAAAGGGAACCATTGAGTAGTCAGAGGAAGATCCAGCACACAAGTCAGGCTGATCTGAACTGGCAAGGCAGAGCATAGGAGTTTGCATCTCTTGGGCTGTAATAAATAACATAACCAAAAGTTACTTAGGGAGCAAAGGGTTTATTGTTTGCCCTTCTGGTGACTGTTTGTTATTAGGGGAAACCAAGGCAGGATCTCCTGCTGGGCAGGTACCTGGAGGTAGGGACTGAAGAAGAGGCCGTGGAGGAGTGCTGCTCACTTCTGCTTACTCTACGTGACTTGCTGAGTCTTTTATCTCCCTTCCCTCTGCCCTTCCTCCCCCTTCTTTCCTTCCTTCCTTCCTCTCTTCTTCCCTCCTTCTATCCCTCCCTCCCTCCCTTCCTTCCTTCATCCCCCTCCCTCCCTCCCTTCTTTCCTTTCTTGCACTAAAATTATTAATATTTATTAAATCTTAGCTCATACTCATAAACATTTTAAATAACTTGACAAATAGAAAACTTTTAGCAAGCATTTTGGTTTTCTTGAGGAAAAGCCAGTTAGTTGTCTTGTGAAGTAAGTTAATTGCTTTGTTCATGGAACATTGACTTGAAAAGAATTTCAAGCTTGAGTATATGGCAGACATTGTCTCAAAAGGGGGAAGGAGTCAAACTCATGAAAGAGAAACAGTTGACAGTGCTTTAAAACCATTAGTGACTTTGGTATGAGATCTTGTAGCTATAATCCATGGAATCAAAAGTTCTCTGATTCCTTAAGAGCTTTATAGTATAACAGGGACCTGAGTCTTTAATCTTCCCTCTGAAATTTCACAAGCCAGGCTTCCATCGTCTGCACTGTTCTCAACGTTATCTCCCAAGATCCTACAGAACATCCCACAGAGCTCTTAACACTCAATGGCTCTTCTAGCCCAAAGTTCCAAAGTCCTTCCTCAATCTCCCAAAACATGGTCATGTTGTCAAAGGAATACCCCACTATGCTGATACCAGTTTGTCTTAGTCAGGGTTTCTATTTCTGCACAAAACATGACCAAGAAGCAAGTTGGGGAGGAAAGGGTTTATTCAGCTTATACTTCCACATTGCTGTTTATCACCAAAGAAAGTCAGGACTGGAACTCAAGCAGGTCAGGAAGCAGGAGCTGATGCAGAGGCCACAGAGGGATGCTGCTTACTGGCTTGTTTTCCCTGTCTTGCTCAGCTTGCTTTCTTATAGAACCCAGGACCACCAGCCGAGGAATAGTATCACTCACAATGGGCTGGGCCCTTCCCGTTTGTTCACTAATGAGAAAATGCCTTACAGCTGGATCTCATGGAGGCATTTCCTCAAGGGAGGCTCCTTTCTCTGTGATAACTCCAGCTTGTGTCAAGTTGACACACAAAACCAGCCAGTAGAGATGTTAAGATAAATGAGTTTTTTTCCTGGGTTTTCTGTTTTGAATGCTGAGATTAGGTAATGAAATTAGTACTTTGCAGGTGTTAGGCAAATAACTTCCATTAAGCTACATCCCAAGCCTGGGCATTTCTTGATATAGCAGGGTAAAAATTAAATACTTATAATGAAATGACCTAACAATACTGGTGTTTAAGTAATAAAGAATACATTTCTGTGTATTTCTTTCCGTATAACAATTCCATAGTGATCCAGATGGGTAAAGAGCCTCTGTTCATTTGGTTATTTTAAAGTCAAGTTTCTTTTTTTCCTGTTGTATTATTTTGACGTATTTTAAGGCATATGATCATGTGTAGAATAATTGGGTAATGTGTTCAGGAAGTAAGGAACAGATTTCAGTGGACAACTGACAGTTATTAATATTCTCAAAATCAGTGAGGCTGGGTATGGTGATGCATGGTTTTATTCCTAGCACTTGGGAGGCAGGGATAACCTGATTTTAAGGCCAGCCTGTTTTACATAGTTCCAGGACAGCCAGGTCTATATAGAGAGACTCTATCTAAAAAACAGTGACTGTCTTTTGTTTTTTATATTTACTGCATCCTATGCAATATTAGGTGTATGCATCATGATTAGTGAAAATTTTGTGTTTAAATGTCAAGGTATATAAATGATATTTTTTCCCTTTTCTAGTAATTTCTCAGAAAGGTGTTACCTATCTTCTGTTAGGCTGAGAATGAGATTTGGGTGTTATTTTTTTTTTTTTTTTGTCTAGATAGAGATTTCTGTCTTTCAAAATTTTTGTGTTTGAAAGTCGTATTTAGAGTCATTCAAACAGATATTGAAGAGGAAGATTATTAGCATCAAATGTGCCAAGAAATGAATGCTAGCTAGCCAGGTATCCACTGGCTGTAATCTGTGAACTTGATCCAGATCCTCCAGATTACAGGAGGTAGGACTGCCTTTATTTGTAAGTAACTTGTCTTCTTCTTCTATTCCCTTTTTCCCCTGGGTGTTAGGCACCTTGTTGTGACAAGCTTTATACTTGCCGACTGTGTCATGATACCAATGAAGATCATCAGCTAGATCGCTTCAAAGTAAAGGAAGTGCAGTGCATCAACTGTGAGAAACTCCAGCATGTAAGGCCTTATGACATCTGCTCCATTTCTATTTAAAGGTTTAAGATGGATTGAAAATAATTTAATCAAAAGTTAGAAATGAGACAGTTCTCTGAGGAAGCAACATTGTTGAGTTAGATGTTTTAAAACATGAATATAGGCTAAACATACTTTAACATAATTTCTGGATATTTAAATAGTTTCGATAAAGTTATTCGAGGTTTTAATTACTGTGTCCTTTTCAGGCCCAGCAGACTTGCGAAGGCTGTAGCACAGTGTTTGGAGAATATTACTGCAATATTTGCCACCTGTTTGACAAAGATAAGAAGCAGTATCATTGTGAGAACTGTGGGATTTGTAGGTACTGTATGTAAAATATCCTCTTTGAATTATTTCCATACATTTGGGCAATAGCATATTAGTTATTTTTCTGTTGCTGTAATCAAACATTATGACCAAGGCAACTTAGAAGAGAGTTTATTTAAGCTGTGTTTCCCAAGGGTTAGAGTCTGTGATGGTGGGGACAGTTTGGCAGCAGGTGACAGGCCTGGTGGCTGGATCATCAAGCTTGAGAGCTCATGTAGGAGACAGAGAATGAGAGCTAGCAATCACCTGAGTCTCAGAGGTCATAAGGCCATACCCCTTAAACCATCCCAAACATCACCACCAACAGGAGACCTAAGTATGCAAATCCTGGAGCTAGTGGGGGACATTTTCATTCAAACCAGTACAAATAGTTTAAAAAATGAACTTGTGCTGGGCAGTGGTGGCACAGGCCTTTAATCCCAGCACTTGGGAGGCAGAGGCAGGCAGATTTCTGAGTTTGAGGTAAGCCTGGTCTACAGAGTTGAGTTCCAGGACAGCCAGGGCTACACAGAGAAACCCTGTCTTGAAACCCCCGCCCCCCCCCCCCCCCCGTAACTTGTTTTGTTCTGTTTTGAAATAGGATCTCACTGCTCAATATATAGTCTATGCTGACCTTGAACTCAGAGCCACCTCCCTCTGCTTCCTGAGTGCTGGGTTTAAAGGTGTGTGCACCACTGCCCCATTTTGTTTTCTTTTGTTTGAAGGGAGATCATTCATCTAAGATACAGTTATCTGAAAGTCATAATCTGATTTATTGCCTATAAGCTCATGATTAGAGTTCAGTGCAGTGATTCTGTTTTTGCTTATTTTTGAGATTGTAATTTAATTACAACATTTCTTCCTTCCCTTTCATCCCTCCAAACCCTTTCATATACTAACCCCCTTCTTTCCTTCAAATTCCTGGTTTCTTTTTTCATCAGTTGTTATTGCATGCATTTATGTATGTGTATGTACAATATTTGTATGTGTATAACTTGTTGAGTCCACATGATGTTGCTGGTATGTATGTTTTCAGGGATGACCATTTGGCACTGGACAACCAGTGGATGTTCTCCTCCCTGGGGAGCCACCTTTCCTGTTGTCCTCTTTCCTCAGGCGCCTGTGATTCCTTGTGTAGGGTTGAGGCCTGACGGGCTGCTCTTGTGCAGTTCGTGCTCATTGGTGTCTCTGTCGTGGTCGTGTTGTTGACACTTTATGGGTCCACTCTCCCCCTCCCCCCTTGTTTAATAGGGATTACCTTGAGAGAATCCATTCTAGATTTTCATAACCAGGAACAGGGTAATACTATAACATTTACCGGGGAGAAGCCAAAAATGCTATTAGAAATCCTACAGCATGCAGTTTCCCATCATAAGAACAGTCTGGTCCAAAATGTTAGTAGAAGCTAGGTAGAAAACCCCATACTGGAGTGTAGCATGCTATTGCTACTGCATTTATCTTTTTCATTTACTTTTTGCTATTTTGAATGAAAGGAAAAATTTGGCCTTCTCAACTGTGATCAACAAAACCTAAAAAAGTCTACAACGAAGGTGTTTTCAGACTAATTACCTCTGTAGTAGATGATGCAGTGCTTTGAGCAGTATAAAACACAAACTGGACGGATCTTACAAATCGTGGTGATTTTTCTGCATTATTCTTTGAATTACTTCTACCATCCTTGTCTAAGTTTCCCCGTTGCTGTGGTAGAACACCCTGACAAAAGCAGCTCCAGGGCAGGTGTGTTCATCGTCCCCTGGTCTCCTAGTTCTGGCATACAGTCTGTCAGGCGGGAGTCTGAGGCTGCTGTCACGTTCCCTGCAGTCAGGAGCCCGAGGATGATGAGTGCTGGTGTTCTGCTACTAAGCAGGTTTTAACACCATGAGAATAATTACCCAGAGATATGCCAGAAGGCCCATCTCCTGAGTGATTCTAGATTCTCTCTAGTTGACAACACACCTATTAACCACATCATTCTAGCCTCTTGGCTAGGATTGTTGGTAATAATTAATAATTAATGTGAATGAATTGCTAAGATTCTAGAATAGCATGATGTTTTAAGATATAGGAAAAGGAGAACATTAAGATCCCATAAAAGGGGCTGCTGAGATGGGTAAAGGTGCTTGCCACCAAGTCTGAGTTTGATCCCTGGACCCATATGATGGAAAAAGAGAACCTCCTGAAAATTGTTTTCTGACATCCACACACTTGCCATGGTATTCACATGCACCCCAGCTCCCCATACCCCCACATGCAAACACATATACACTTGTGTGTGCATATATACACACATACACACACACACACTCACAGAGTAAATATATCAGATTTATAAAGGTTCCATGGATCATATGATAATTACAAACTTGAAAGAGTCTTTTAAAGACCTGTTGGATGCCATGTAGGAGGAGCTTCAGTAGTCAGTGAGCTTCCTGTTGTGCGTGGCTGCAGGGGGTGAATCCTGGAGGGATTTGTCCCAGAATGGCTTCTTGCTGATGTGTCTTCTCATGTTTGTCTTGCTGTATTCCTCATATATCTGACATAATGTCATTGGGTATCGGGAGACTCTCACTGCCTATATATATAGCTTGGTGTGTTTATTTCCTGGGCAATTTTCCTGCAGATCAACATGAATATGAATTTTTATAAAATAATGTTTAAATGAATTAATGATTTTACAGAATTCTTGATTTGACTTAAATAGTTTTAGGAAGTTAGAATAATTGATAAAAAGTTTAAGGAGATGGTTTAAGTTGTTTTGCCAGAAAGATATAATGAATCAAGAATAGAATGTGCCCCTCCTTATAGACTAGTAAGTAAAATAGGCCAGAAAAGGAGTACAGTGAGTTTTCATGTGTTACAAACATAAATTATACTAGGAAGAAAAATAGGTTTGGAATAAGTCAATGATCAAAGAAAACATTGATTCTGTGTTGGGTCCAGGAAGGACTGCACAGGCCTTGGTGTGTAAGCTCTTGGACAAGGAGTGGGTGTGTCTGTTACATAGAAAACGACTGCTTCGAACTTAAAATCAGTAATCCTGTTGTAGCTCCCTCAGGTGTGACATTTTATCTGTTTTTGAATGAGGTAATACTTCTTCTTACATAAAGAACTTTGTCTTATGGAGTATAAAAAAGCTAAGAGAAAAAATAAAGTTGTTGGAGCTTGCTGGCTAGAGCTTTGCTTTATCTGTCTGTCTGTACTTACATATGTGTGTATGTATGTGTATGTATGAAGTTGTTGAAACTTGCCTATTGGAGTCTACTTTGCTTCATCCAGAGAGACAGACAGACAGACAGAGAGATGGGGGGGGGGAGGGGGGGAGGGAGGGGATGGAGGGAGGGAGGGGGAGGGAGAACATGAATGAGAAATGAATGAGAATGTGTGTGTGTGTGTGTGTGTATGATTTTCTCTCTTTCGTTTTCTTTCTTGCTGGCCCCCAAAGAGTTATAAGAGTTCAGAGTTTCTCGCTGGTCACAGAGAGTACCGGCCCCAGATAATTAAGTCTTGGTCTCACCAGCACTACCAGTGCTGGCCCCAGTCACCTCAGACTCCACATTTACTACTCCTCAGATAGCTGGTGTTGAAGCTGGCCTTCAACAAGGATCTTTTGTTCTTTGGAAGATCTCTAATAAGGAATAATGTCATAGAAAAATACAAAATTTTATTCCTTAAAACAGAATTTGTTTTTTGAGACAGGCTTTCTTTGTATAGCCTTGGCTGTCCTGGAACTAGCTCTGTAGACCAGGCTGGCCTCAAACACACAGAAATTCTCCTGCCTCTGCTTCCTGAGTACTGGGATTAAAGCATATACCACCACTGCTTGATTTAGAACAAAATTTATTAAAAAGGAATTGGACTAGGGGACAGTATATGTATTGGCTAAAGAGTTTGTAAATGCTGAGTTTAATCTTCATTCTTTCTCAGGACTTTTAACTTGCTAATTTTGCTTGTAAATCTTTAAGAACATTGTGTTGTGTTTGATTATAGTCTATCATATGAGAACAAAATTGTGAAAAGTCAAGTAGTATTGAAGATTTAGGTTTTTTCTTTTTTCGTTTAGTTATTTTGAGAGAAGGTTTCTCTGCATATAACCTTGGTTGTCCTGGAACTCACTTTGTAGACCACAGACCGGAGAATTAATCCTTATATACATAAATGAAAAATGAATACCCAGGATGTATAAAAATTTCTTTTAAATTGATAAAAGGCAAATAACCAGGTAGAAAAATGAACAGAACATATCTACAGAAGATTGACAAAAATATAAACAATTCTTTAGTATAAAAGAATAGTCCTTTGTAATTTGAGAAATGAAAGTTAAAGTGGTATATTTTTTCTGTTATACATCTGCCGATGTTCAGGTTGTGAGGAGCATGGATCAGGCACTGTCTGGGAATGTACGCTAGCAGTCTTTGGAGGCTCAGGTTGCCAGTGTTACAGTTGATCCAGTACCTCTGACTCATTAGGGTCACTTGTAGGAATCCTGAAAAAAAAATCATCTAAATTATATCAATGAGGAAATACTGTTGAACATGGTACCTCCATACCCCGTACTCTTTTTTTTTTTTTTTTGGTTTTTGGAGACAGGGTTTCTCTGGATAGCCCTGGCTGTCCTGGAACTCACTCTGTAGACCAGGCTGGCCTCGAACTCGGAAATCCTCCTGCCTCTGCCTCCCAAGTGCTGGGATTAAAGGCGTGCGCCACCACCGCCCGGCTCCCCGTACTCTTAAGAGGAGGAAAGAGGTTTCCTATGGACAGACGTAATAAGACTTGGGTATGTTAGAGAATGTAAGTAAGACATAATAAGACTTGGGTATGTTAGAGAATGTAAGTAAGACATAATAAGACTTGGACACGTTAGAGAATGTAAGTAAGACATAATAAGACTTGGATACGTTAGAGAATGTAAGTAAGACATAATAAGACTTGGGTACGTTAGAGAGTGTAAGTAAGACATAATAAGACTTGGGTACGTTAGAGAGTGTAAGTAAGACATAATAAGACTTGGGTATGTTAGAGAATGCAAGTAAGACATAATAAGACTTGGACACGTTAGAGAGTGTAAGTAAGTCGCAGGGGAGCACTTTAGAGTTGTGTAAGAAAGCTCAAATTGTGTGCCTGTCCTGTGCATCTGTTTCCCTCTTTACAGAACGAAGAAGTCTTAAAGAGTGTCACTCTGCTTGTGGTGTTTACCTCTGACACAGAGAGACAATAGTCTCTCCATATTCTTAGTGTGGTTTGAATATTTTTATAGTAGACCTAAGTTTGGGCATTATATAGTGAACAAATTATCATGTAATAAAAACATAATCTTTTGGCCTTCATGTTATATTTTGTTAGGATTGGTCCAAAGGAAGATTTTTTCCATTGCTTGAAATGTAACTTATGCCTAGCCATGAATCTTCGAGGAAAACACAAGGTACGTTATTCAGTTTGCATAATTTAAGAAAAATGTTTATGTTTTTGAAAATCAGCTTAAATATAAATATGTTTTGGAAACATGCTATTTTTCATATATTACCAACTTCAACTATATGTTTTGCTTTCCAGAAAAGCAGAATTCAGTAGGTAGTAAAAAATATATGCCTAAGAATCTTGGATCCACAGTTTGTTCTCTGTAATGTAAGAGTGCCTACCGCAGTTATTAACATGTTGCCAACAGCACCTTAGGGTTTCTATGGCTATGTTGAAACACCATGACCAAAAAGCACCGTGAGGAAAGAGAGGTTTATTGGAAAGAGAGGTTTATTTCTATTTTCCATATTATTACATTTCCATATTGCTGTTTGTTATTCAAGGAAGTGAGGACAGGAACTCAAATAGGGCAGAATCTTGGAGCTGACGCAGAAGTCATGGAGAGGTGCCGCTTACTGGCTTTTTTTCCTCCGGTTTGCTCATTCTGCTTTCTTATAGAATCCAGGACCACAAACCCGGGCATGGGACCACCCACCGTGGGCTGGGCCTCCTCCATTAATCACTAATTGAGAAAATACCTTACATCTGGATCTCATGGAAGCCTTTTCCCAACTGATTTTCCTCCCTCTTTGATGACTCTAACCTGTGTCAAGTTGACATAAAGCAGCCAGTACAGCTTCTCAGTTGGTTTATTGATTCTTATCGTTGATATTGCTTCTAAGATTAACTTTAAAAGGAAAAATATTAAGTGGTATAACCCATTTACATAGTGTTCTAAGAATAATTCTTTGTATTTCCTTTCATGATTAAGACTTATAAATGTGGATATAGGAATTTTATTGTAATTCCAGACCCTCTCCCTACTTAAAAACAGTCTATATTTATAGTACTGATCCTATCTACTGTAAGAATTTAAAGAACAGAGGATCAGCAAAGTATAAAAGTACAGGACATTCCAGTACAGAGACTAATAATTGCCTTCTGTGTGAAGATGAGATAGACAGACACAGACAGAGGTGGGGGAATGGAGAAAAAGAATATTCAGACACAGAATATTTGAAATAATTTAATAATCACCATGTTCTGTAGAAGATAAAGGTAAAAGATTCTTGTAGAAATACAATATTAGGGAGGACTTGACCTAAAATCGTATAGTAGTGAGGAACATAAGGGTGAATAGTGAGCACGGGGGACTTGATCGCCGAGGATCAGAGCGAGGTGGGAGAGAATTCCCAAGACTCCCCGTCTTAGCTTAGAGGAACTTGATGAGCAGAATGTGAGTTTGTTAAAGACTGAGTCTAACTCTAAAACCTTGGGGTGTTAGCAGAGTAGCCTGGCAGAGGTTGTGGCACACGCTTGCAGTCTTAGCACTTGGCAGGCTGAGGCAGGGAGTGCTATAAACTCATGGCTCACCTGAGTTACATCGGCATGCCTCTTCTCAAGATAAAAAGACAGGCTAATGATGATAGCCTGGAGTCAATAGCCTCATGGATTATATTTCTCTGGCTCTGTTTTGGTTTCCAGGGCATATATAGAATACATTTGTGTTCACACATGCACATGTGTGTATACACGTAGCTAGCTCATCACACTTCATTCACTCAGCAATGCCATGGGCTGTCAGAAACATCCTCATTACATAGATGCTAAGGTAGGTGGGTTTGTGTGTATGTTCATGAGAACAAAAATGAAATACATGTTAGCTATATTTTATAAATGGAGAAAATTAGGATGAAGAAGTGCTGGCTTTTCTAAAATCTTAAAGATTCATAAATGGCAGGGCTGAGATTATGATCTAGATTTTTCAATTCATTTTTTGAAGGATTTTTATCTATATTAAATTTTATTTTTAGAAAGCTATATATGTTCTCTTATTATTTTAAAAACTTGTTCAGCTTTATTCACTATTTAAATGTTAGTAAGGGATCCTGGCTTCTTTTGAAAACAAAGGAATCATCTGTGACTTAGTGTTTTTCCCTTATCTCCTTGTATATAACTAGACATGTCTTGCCACGATAAAAACTTCCGACTGCTGAGATTCTAACTTAGTAGTTCACCTGTGGAGGTCAGAGGACAACTTGCCAGAGTGGGGTCTCTCCTTCCAGTATGTCGGTTCCAGAGATTGAACTCAGGTCCTCAGGCCCGGTGGCAAGTCTTTACCCACTGAGTCATCTCACTGGCTCTTCTAGTCAGTTTATTTTATTGTATTTATGTATTTTATTAATGCTGTTATAGTTGACATTTTTATGTTTTGATGCTTTTGTTAATGTAAGATTCTCCTTTAAACAGTGTATTGAAAATGTTTCCCGGCAGAATTGTCCAATATGCTTGGAGGTAAGTGTGGAATATTTTTCACTTTAGAACTCTCCTGTTTTGAATCTGAAGTACTTGGATGTTACAGTATCTTTATCTAAGCACTAATAACTTTCCTTTCCTCTTAGGACATTCACACGTCCCGTGTTGTGGCTCATGTCTTGCCATGTGGGCATCTCCTACACAGGTGAGATGACTTTTTTCCTGCTCAGAGGTCTGTGCAGATAATGGAGCTTTCCCGTTACTGAAATGATGTTCTCTTTTCTTTCAGAACGTGTTATGAAGAAATGTTGAAAGAGTGAGTTTTTGATGGATTTAAAAGCTTACAGTTTTATGATGTTTGTTTTTTGTGAAGGGTGGTGGGGTGGGCAGCATGATGGCCAGGTACACTGTTTGGGTGTGGCAGATGCATGTATGGTGGTGAGGAGAGTAGGTGACTGCTGTTAGCTGAGCGTGGGATCTTGGGGAATAGGACTGCACTCTGTCCCATGTCCTTACCATGCCTTCTTCCTCCCACAGCTTGAGGCAGGCAAACCCTCTTGTTTCCCAGATATATATCTATCTATCTACTGGGAAAAGCACCGAGGAATAGGGTCCAAATTTTCTCAATTCAGTATATCGATCCAGCAGTGAACTGCAAAGAAAACCAGTACATTTTCTTTAAAACTGGAACTATAATAAGATGAGAAATAGGGAAGAGTAGAAATGTGTTTTGGTTCTACTGATGAACGAACAGAAAATTTAATGCCTAGACAGGGAGCAACTTTTGAAAAATTTTAGAAAGGAAGTAGTACTATGATTGGGATAATTTATTTTTAGAAAAACCATTTCTTTGCATCAGTGTCCTAAGAAATTAAAATTGCTTAGCTAATGAATAATTTAATTGGTATTTTTAGGGAAAGACATAGTTCTACAAAGAATGTTGACTAGTTCTCTATTTTAGAGAGTTAAGGATAAAGACTTACGATTTAAAAGTATCGTAAGATACTAAATTTAATATTTGTCTTTTTTAGCATAGATTTTTCAGGTTGCTGAGAAATTAACTTGAATTGTAGACTAATACTCTGGAGGTTTATGTGCCAGTGAGCTGTGTCTTCTGTATGCCCGCATTGATGTAGATCCCACTTAACTGTCTCTCGCAGAGGTTACAGATGCCCATTGTGTATGCATTCTGCCTTAGACATGACTCGGTACTGGAGACAGTTAGATAATGAGGTAGCTCAGACTCCTATGCCGTCGGAATACCAGAATGTGACTGTTGACGTAAGTAGAATTCATGTTTAGAGCTTTTTAGGTTTCTTGGTGATATCCTTTCCTGCTTTTGCTTCTTTGCTTAGATTCCTAAAATTACTGCTTTGACATAGTGCCATTTTAATTAATTAAAGCAGAGAGAAATTAAATACTTTTTATATTGATATCAGACCGGGGGGGGGGGCAGCTCTAAGAATACCTTTGTATAGTTTCTCTCAACACTAGGTGGCAGGCAAATGCTTCATTATGAATTTTTGGCAGCTTGCTTGCTGCCAAAAGAAGTGGATCATTGATGTTTTATTTTACTTGTGCCTCACTTAAATTTTCAAAATTTTCTTTCAAGAGACTGTATTTGCTGTTTTTTGAAAACTACCTTTGGGTTTTAATGTTTACTGCCCTTTTTATTTTGTTGTAGACTTTATTTGGTCTCAATTAGCTTATCCTTTCACCTACAGAAAAATGACAGGGTTGCTGTGTAGCTTATTTTCAGCATAGTATTGAGTTTAAATCAGAGTTGGAAAATAATAGCTTTGGGATGTCTTAATAACATTTGGACATGAAAATGCTCTAAGCGTCTACAAATACTTTAGAACACAGGATGAAACAAAGCCAAATAATTATTTTAGCGTTGGATATGTACCTCAGTAGGAGTGCAAGGTCCTAGTTTTGATCTGAGCACCATAAAACAAAACCAAAAACCTTTCTGGTTTATTTACTCTGGAAACTCCCAAAATTAAAGTTGAATTGTTACTAAGGACAATGGAAGATTCCCTTAGATACTATCTTTTAATTGTGATGTTTACTGGAGGCTGAAGTTTACTGTGTTCATGTAGATGCTTTCTTTGAAATAATAGCTTTATGAAGGTACACCTCATATACATTGGAGCTCATTCCTTAAAAGTGTACAGTTCATTGACTTAGTATATTTATGGACCATACAAACAGCACCACAGTATTAGAATATTTATTTATATTCATTTATAAAGAAATCCTATGCCAAGGACTGAGATGATGGCTCATTTGGTAATGTGTCTGACATCCAAGCCCAGTGACCTGAGTTTGGATGTCCAAAATGTATGGAAAAAGCTAGGCATGATCATACATGCCTATAGCCTTGTCCTTTAGAAGGAGGAGGAGGAGGAGGTGGTAGTGGTGGTGGTAGACAGGTTCCTGAAAGTCACTGGCCAGTCATCCACCCTGGTTGAATCTTTGTGTTCAGTGAGAGACTCTGTCTCAAAAAATGAAGGTAGAGAGCGATGAAGGAAAGGCATCCAACACTGACCTCAGGTCTACATGTGCACCCACACGTGCATACACACACACACACACACACAGAACAACAGCAGAAACCTCAACAACACTGTACCTGATAGAGGTCACTTCTCATACAATCTCTAATGTCTGCCTTTAAGAGTCCTTTTCCAAATTATGCCAAGACTGCTGTATAATTATCTATTGATCTATTTGCAGAGGAACACTTGCATTCTGGGGATCTTAGCACCAGAAAAGATTGAGTCCTTGTTGTCTTAGGGATATGCAACAGTCTCTGGCTTTAGAACTTTCGTTTAGAAAGTTTTGTCCTTGAATTCATTCCTGAGGCATAGTAAGCCTAAAAATTAAGCAAAATATTCCAATTTGTAGAAATTTCAGTTTTATTAGTTACAGTAAATTCTGAGTGCCAGTGAAAATAATGAAGTCATCATGTGTGTTATTTTTTTTTTTAAATATTAAGTGTTTGCCTAATGATAAGTATAAGATCTGAATATATCCATGTTAATTTTCTTGCTTGTATTATGTATACTTTCAGGAACTATTTTAAATTGTGTATTCTGTGCTTAGATTCATATTTTCATTTAATGAACTCAAAGCCATCTTAATAACCTTTAAAATACTCATTGGAGAGAAGGCATCTTTATTTCAGAAATGCTTTGACATATGTGTGTTTTCACATCTTTTATATGACTTTCAGATTGTTAATCAGGCAGTGTCACTTGTAGTTACAAGGCTTGCAATTTTTACTCTTTATTTTTCAGATTCTCTGCAATGACTGTAATGGACGATCCACAGTCCAGTTCCATATCTTAGGTATGAAGTGTAAACTGTGTGACTCCTACAATACTGCTCAGGCTGGAGGCCGTAGAGCCTCAGTGGATCAGCAGTGAGAAGAAGCCTGCCCTTGGCTGGAGAACAACTCTGGGATGTAGATGACGCTCTGTGTAAAAGATCCCAATGTCAGATCTAACTGTGCATTAGAGATGTTTTATACCACTTCACAACAGCGGACCATACCATATGCCCCTGAGGATTCAGGGTCTCCGGATGGAATTGTAATAGTGCTTACTGGGAAAGCCTCTGAGCCTGTGTAGACTGGAAATTCCTTTAGTGTCAAGCTTTGAAGCCAATGATGTTTGTCCCAGATATAGTCACATTCATTGAAATATTTATATTTTCATGGGACTTTAAGTGACACTATGCACGCAGAGTTAATTTCTAGTTCTTGATAGAACTACATTCAATTTTAACTAGTCTTTGATTTTAAGGGCTGTACTATAATTTTTAAGTTCTTATTATTAAACTCTAATTACATGTGCTATTTAATTTTCTAAGACAGTCCTTTGAATACTATACGTATAGTTTTATGTAATAAATTACTAGTGAAATTGTACTGGAACATTGTTTTACAGACTTTTTCCTCAAGGTTGTTTATTTTTGGCTCTGTTGTGACAACATAAGCCATTTTATCATGTAAAAGACACTCTTTTTTTCTTTTGAGATGATTTTATGGATGAACGATTTAGGAAAGTAGTATATAAAATAATGAAGCTCTTCCAAGGCTTTAAGGCAACTGTTAATGTTGCAAGCTCTTTCGGCCTACTAAAATTACTTCTCCTCAGAGTAGTTTATTCAGTCGGTATTTGATCAAGCAGATATAAGCTAGTTGTGGTTTTAGTTGTTTTATAAATGACAATGAACATTAAATACAAAAGTTCCTGCTCTTGTACTGGTACATTCTGCCATTCTTCATATTTGGTCAACATATTCTGTTTTATTAGTGTATGCAGTATGTGTTGCCAGTATAGTCATGATTATCTTCTAAATTCTCAGAAGTAGGAGATAAATGAATAGGATGAGATAGTACTGGAAAGGGCTGTCACGTTTCTGAAGAATTAAATATACCTCAGTTTAGGACCAAAGTTAATGATTGTGCCGAGCCATAGGTGGTCGTCTGTATCAACCCTTCCCCAAGGCTCAGGGAGCAACAGTGGCGGGGGTCGGGGGGAGGAATAGGAAGGACCGAAGAGCTGGAAGACGAAGAGAACAGCTGGGAAATACGGAGTTTTGACATGACGAGGTTGTTGCACGTGAACTTAGAGCAGCCGTGGTTGCTGTGGAGACTATGAGTTCAAGCCTGACAAAAAAAATCCTGTAAGGATGGAGTGATCCCTGAACCCTGCTGGTAGCTGAAGAACAGTTGATGGATCCTGTGAGGGGAGGAGAGTTACCTTTCTTAGGGGCTGTGGATTGCGGGTGGGCTGTCCATGCCCCAGTGGATAGCCATACCTGCATGTACGTGGAAAGCACTAGTTGGACCACTGGGTTCTTAATTAAAAAAGAAAAAAAGGAAAGGTCACCTGGAAAGATGGATCAGTGGTTAAGAGTGTGCTTGCTTTTCTTTCAGAGGACTTGAGTTTGGTCTGCAGGACCCCGATCAGAGTTTATAACACATACTGATAGCCAAGAATACACATAAGTTAAAAACAAAAACAAAGACGGGCTAGACATGGTGGTCACTTGGGGTGTCTAAGTTCAAGGCCATCTTGGGCTATACAGAAAAAGACCCTGTCTCCGAAAAAGAAATTGGTGAGATGTGATGTGTTTGGAGGTCTTGATGGGAACTGGAGGGAAGTAGAAGGAGTGGATATGACCCAAGTACATGTATGAAATTCTGATGGAGTCTTTAGGGCTTTTTTTTTTAATATTTGGGATGTCATCTGAAGATAATTTTTATGTTTACTATGTTTACAGCTAATTAATAGAAATACCAGGTTTTTGTGTCTTTTATTGGGGAGCTCTATAGGACAGAGTGGGGCAGGGGCAGAAACCCCCATAACATCACTGCCAGAAGTACCATCATGTCATCTCCTTCTCTCCCCACCCCCTTCAGAAGACTTTAGAAGGATTGGGGTTAGTTCTTAAATATTTGATAGTATTCTGCTAGGAAGCCTTTTTTTTTTAAGATATGTGTATTATGTATCTATTTGTATGTCTTAGGGTTTTACTGCTGTGAACAGACACCATGACCAAGGCAACTCTTATAAGGACAACATTTAATTGGGGCTGGCTTACAGATTCAGAGGTTCAGTCCATTATCATCAAGGCAGGAACATGGCAGCATCCAGGCAGGCATGGTGCAGGGGAAGAGCTGAGAGTTCTACATCTCCATCTGAAGACTGCTGGCAGAATACCGACTTCTAGGTGGCTAGGATGAGAGTCTTAAAACCCCCACACACAGTGACACACTTATTCCAACAAGGCCACATCTATTCCAACAAGACCACACCTCCAACGGGGCCACTCCCTAGGCCAAGCATATACAAACCATAACAATGTGTGTGGGTATCTGCGTGTGCATACAGGTTCCTGCTGAGACTAGAGGCATTGGCTCCAATTCTGGAGCTGGGGTTACAGGCTGTTGTGAGTTCTCTGAATGTTAGGGACCCACTGGGGTTTTTGGCCAGTACTTACTGTAGGAGCCCTTGCCTGCTATACCATTTCTGCAGTCTGATGGGAGTTTTTACATTATTGGTTAAATCTCTTTGTTTTTGGTCTCTTCATCCTTCTATTTCTTTCTGGTTTCAGTCTTGATAGATTGTAGTTTCTTAAGAATCCTTAAGAACCATTTCTTCTAGGTTACCCCAATTGTAGCTGTGTAACTGTCCGTACCGGTCTATGGTCTTTTACTGTACTTGTATCTTTATAATACTCTGGGTTTGTCTCTCGTTCAATTCTGGTTTTATTTGCTTGAATATTGTTCCTTAGCTTTCTTTCTTGCTTTATAAATAGAAGAATCTTGAATTTGCATGAGATGCAGGATAATTTGTTCCCAAGTTTTCACTATCTGTAAGAATATGTGCACACATATGTGTTACATGTATGGACAAAATCTCTTAGATAATTTTCCCTCAGATATGTTTATTTCTAGAACATAAGGGTTGAAATTTGATGCTACCACAATTTTCTCAAGGTAGAAATACAAGGGTCAATTAAATCCTACTGGAATCTGCCCAATAGAGACCTTTATTCAATTTCACAGAATGTGTATTGCACCAGATACATGCCAGGTATCTGGTTGTGTGTACTTCTTTATTCTAAATTGAATTTCCCCAGGCATTATTGACCAGGCCTCTGTCCATGGGGCCCCTCTCCTGGGAAGGGAAGCAGCGAGTCCTAAGCCTTGCAGCTGCCTCTGGAAAGCACTGGTGCTCAGAATGTCCCAGTCATATACACGTAATGATCTTTTCCCATATCTCACCAATCAAGTAACTCCTTCCTCAGATACATGGAGATGAATGGACGAGCCAAGGAAGATGAAAAGTGTATTCTATTAAATAGGGACAGATCTTTTAATTTGGTTAGCTGAAGCAAGAACAGATGACAATTCCATATACCAAAGACCCTGACACAGCCCTTCCTATGTGAATACAGGTTCCCGCTGAGACTAGAGGAAAGGAATAGCCTCTCCTTAGGATAGGCTAAACCTGACCTGGCATCCAGACTGCGTGGGATTAGTCTGGTGAACTTTAAAGTTTGAGACACTGGGGACTGTGGCGAATACTAGGTCCTCATAGGCATTAAGGTCTCTACCATCTGCTCATAACATTAGGGTGTTTCTTGTCTGTGCCTGTAGTGAACTGTAAAAGTTTCTCTATGTCTCCAATTCCAACAGGGCTAAGACACTTCTGTTATCACTTGGAGTCTGAACGAGGGAACTCCAGCAGGGTAGATGGCATTGAACATTGAACGGATTGGGCCTTGCGCAGTCCCTCGGTCAAGGGACTCAGCATAGGCAATCCTTCCACCACAATGAGGAGTTTTATCCTACAGTGTAAGTGGCCAGCAGCCTAGAGTTTCCCAGCTCCCTTTTGCCCTGACACAGACCTTTGCACTGAGGAGGGGAGCTGACTTTTGCATCTCTTGAGAAGGAAGCACCTCGGCCTCACACACCCAGAGCCCCCTTCTGTTACAAGCGCTGCTCATAAAGTGTGCTAGTCTTTGAGTGTGGTACATTATGAGAGAATCCATTCAGCTCTGTAGAACAAATACCAGCTTCAGCGAGGCTCTGCTGAAGGGCATTGTTTTGGGTTTTTTTGTAATATGTTTTGATTTCACAATAGATTTATCCCTAAGAATACGTTTGTCCTTAAATTTAGAAGAGAAAAGAATACTTTCAACTTCAGACAGACTAAACTGCAGGCAAGGGACTGAAATTACTTAATTTCATTGCATAGGACGAAGCAAGACATTTTCTTGTCAATCATTTTCCTTTTAGATGAGAGTAAGAATAACTATCAGGAAATATCAATGTATTAAAGGAAGTTTGCCCCCTGCCGGGAATAGTCCTAGGCGACTGTTACAAAGCGGAACAACAGTGGCTAAGAGGACAAGCCCTGGGAAAAGGATAGAGTTTGAGTCTCGGTTCTGCTGTGTGACCTTGGACATCGTACCTATCTCTCTCTGTCATGGGTTGTTTGTGAAGTGTTGCTCTCGTGAGGGCTTAGTCAGCAATGGCTGCATTTGGATGCTGGGCAGTCTGCTGACTAGAGAGTCTTGGCTCAGCTGCCCCTTTCCTTTCCTACTTCGTTTTACAGACGCTGCACTGACTGACTTTTCAGTTTTTACCTTTGCTGTTGTATCTTGCCTGCTCTCTGCCTTTTCTTCTCCCTCTGAAGTATGCTTTTCTCTCTGGTTAAGATGATTGCCAGCCTCTGGGTCAGGGTTGCTGGCGGAACCTGTAGGAAAAAAAGCTCTAAGGGGGAACCTCAGATTTTGCTTCCTGACAGCAGAGGGTACCATGATGTTTTTCACTACAGAAATCTACACAAAATTATTTTCCTTTTTTTCTATCTGGCACATACGAGTCTCCTGGCTGAGAGACCAGCTCTGAGGACTTTGATTGTCCATTATGTAATAGTGACATGAACCACAACACCAAGAATGCCCGGTCACCGAGTGGCTTTAACTTTTAATTGGGCAGGTCTGTTACACTGTATTTCATATTTCTCTATTTCTTGGATTAGGTTTGTAAAGATACAATATTTTCAAGAATATGTTTGCTAACTGTAGATGGCACATGCCTTCTTAGTTACTGATCTATTGCTGTGATGAAACACTGTGACCGAGAGACAACATATAAGAGGAAGCATTTGATTGGAGGCTTGCTTACAGATTCGGAGAGTGAGTCCAGGACCCTTATGGAGGAGAGCACAGGGTGGGGGGGAGGGAGGAGGAGGAGGAGAGAGGGGAGAGGGGACATGCGGGCAGTCAGCACTGGGGCAGTAGCTGAGAGCTGACACCTGATCTGAAAGTTGCAGGCAGAGAAGGACACTGTGGCCTTTTAAAAACCTTCACCACCACCTCCTGTAGCAAGGCCACACCTTTTAATTCTTAAATAGGCCACCCACTGGGAACCAAATATTGAAACATATGAGCTTATGGGCACCATTCTCATCCAGTCACCACAGTGCTTCCAATCCTAGCCCTTGGAAGGATGATTGCAAGTTTGAGGATAGCCCGAGCTTCATTCACCGTAGGATTCTTTCTCAAACAGACAAAAAGCAAAACAAAAAGCAAAGCAAACAATGAAAGCCCAGGGAACGTGTAACTGACAAACGGCTCTGGCCTCAGCAGTAGACAGTTTTGGAGTGGCCGAAGCAAGACAGAGGGGGATGGTACTGAACTGGTGTGAATTCTGTGCAGTGGGGAACGGGAGCTGAAGGACCAAGCAGATCACAGCACTGCTCACCAACCATTGTAACCTGGTCAGAGTAGGGTGGTTAACTGTGCCTATCCGGGAGGATGGACAATATGGCGGGAAGGCTTTTCTTCCAATGGAACACTGGAATTCTTTTCTGAAAATACAGGTGTGTCCCCGCCCCCACCCCCCCACCACTAAGAGTTACACATGTTCATTACAATTAGAATATGTCAGGGACAGGGTAGAAGAAAGAAAGGCAGTCAATGCCCTTCCCTTGGACCACCCAAAGTCGACCCTGAGAGCATTTTGATTCCTTTCATTAAAACCTCTTTCCTGAATACTAAAAAAAAAGCATCAGGTTTGTGATCATAATGCAACACAGATTTTTCCCTCATTTTCATATGCTAGAACAAACATATCCCAGCAATCCTCCAGTCTCCCTGTAAGCGCCATATAAGTGCCTTGTACAAAGTTTCAGTTTGTATAAGTTGGACATTTAGAGTATTACCCATGCTTTTCATTTCTAAGTATGCAGAAGTGAGGAATAACATTCCTTAGGCTGGGCCTGGGCTTCAGGGGCTATCCTGAGCAAATGGACCTAATTTTACTGAGCTAAGACACCAGCAGTTTAGCAAAGACAAGAAAGAACTCTATGATGTGAAAACTAACCAGCCACCAAATGACTCTTCGAGGGCCAAGGTGCTGTGTGAAGACAGCATACAAGGTTTTTCCTCTCACAGAGCTTACATTTTACAGTACATGTGGGAAACACAGTAAATGGGTGGAACACTACTCAGCTACTATAAAGTGAGGTATTGATGGGGCTGGAGAGATGGCTGTGTGCTTAAGTGCACTGGCTGCTCTTCCAGAGGTCCTGAGTTCAATTCCCAGCAACCACATGGTGGCTAAGAACCATCTGTAAGGGGCTCTGGTGCCCTCTTCTGGTGTGTCTGAATAGAGTAATGGTGGTGTACTCATATGTATAAAATAAATAAATCTTTAAAAAAAATAAACCTTAAAGGATTCTAAGATGATATGATACTTGGGGCTTGTGTGAACACAAATATTGTTGAGAACTGGGTTCTGGACAAAATAAGACTGCCATTTGGTAATTGTAAAAGCTGAGATCTGGGCATAAGATGGCCTATTATACTGTTTGATCTAGTTTTCTATGTATCTGACATTTTCTATAGGGCAAACAATGTATTAAAAAACTTATTTAGAGACTGACTCTGGGCAGTAACCTCTCACCTTGAACTGGAATGGTACTGGTTAATAGCCTAGGGTTTAGGGTATGTCTCTGTATTTTGAACCCTGGCTTTGCCGTGTGACCCTGGCATGCCATTTGGTTTCCTCATTCATAAGGAATGATGCTACAAAGACTCACCATTTTTCAAGGATTTACAACTTGTCTCCTTTCCTTTGAGCTGAAAATGCACTTGTCCACAGGGAGATAAGTGCTGTTGATGTGCCCAGAGGAGAGCGGTGCTCAGACACCATGGCGGAGCAGAAACTGACAGGTGGGCAGCCCCGACGAGCCTGCGGTCCCCGGGCGCTTAGCATCGTCTGAACAGACATTCCCTCCTATTCCTCTTCAGTTTTACCCCATCTCCACAGTCCACCCCAACAGCCAGCTCTGCCTGTGGAGAGACGAGGTCAGAAGAGATAACTGTGCTTCTCACCTGGCTGTCACATTAAGTGTTCTCTGCTCCAGTGCTTGAGAATGACCTCTGCCCTGAAAGAAGGCAGCAGCTCCAGTGAGCCAGGCGCTGTCTCCCTCTGTCTATGGCTGGATGCATCTGTGAGCTAATATGCCCTCCTGGTAGGAAAGACTTCCCGCTTCTTTTAATCTGTCATGAAGGCCTGATTGTTGATTCTGATCCTAGCCCTGACACAGATGGGTCCTCTGAGTATCTCCAATGACATATTCTTGACTTTGTATGAGTAGGCACCAGCTGTTTACCTTGCCTTGCATTACCCGTCTCTCAACCCCTTTCTCCTCAGCAAACCCTGAGATCTTCCATTCATGTGCTCAGTAAGCATTTATTGATTTTCTGTTACCTCAAGGATATTATACTTAAGGTTTGGGTTTGGGAGATTCCAAAACGGGGTGGGGGAGGAAGCCAACGAATTCCCTACCATGAGAAAGGCATTCCTGGTTCTGATGGTCTTTACCTTCCTGACACATGCCTGGCATCTCTGAGGGCATTTCTCTTTTCCTTCCTTCCTTCCTTCCTTCCTTCCTTCCTTCCTTCCTTCCTTCCTTCCTTCCTTCCTTCCTTCCTTCCTTCCCCCTTCTCTGTTCTCTCTTCTCTTACCTTCCTCCTTGGCACTTGGATTGTTTTTGGTAGAAATCACCTTTTTTTTTTGAGGTTTTGATTCTTAGGAGGCTTATCATCAGCATCACCTCACATATCTTCCCAGTTGCATCCTGGGAGAGGTTAAGAAGCAGGAGATGAACCCAAAGGCCCTGCCAATGGCCCCGCACTTGAGTGTATGGGAACGCTGGATCTCATCCAGAAGGTGATGGCAATTATATGCTTATGAAGTGCTTCCTGTGGGCAGCCACTGTGCCTGCACTCAGGAGATGGCAGGATACAGGCACACTGATAGATGGATACCCTACCTGCAGAGAGCTTATATTCTAGGGGAGAAGAAAGCCATTCAAAGTGGGAATGAGGTCATGGGAAGTACTGCTGGGGATGTTGAAGTATTACAGAAAAGTATCTGGGGTGCTGTAGCTGGGTTGGTTGCACAGCGCCTCTCTGAGTCACCACACTGGAGTGGAGGCTGGGACATGAAAGAAGCAGCCTGACCTGGAATGGGGCAGACTGACCGACGTAGAGAGTTCCAGCCACTCTTAGCAGCAAATGTAGGGCCTGAGACCAGTTTGGTGTCTCAAGGGACAAAGGAGAGGGAAGGTGAGGGAGGATGTGGGAACCTGAGCCTGGGTACCAGTAGGTAAGATGTGTTTGCAGAATTTAAAGGGCGATCGGTTCATCACAGTCTTTGAATGTCGTGTCGAGAAGTGAAGGTACTTTTCTTGTTCAAGCAGGGAACTATGGAAGTTTTAAAGCAAGGCAGTTCATTTCATTTCCTCCTCTGATTGTCTGGAAGGTAGGCCGCAGAGAAGCAAGAAAGGTAGAGGGTGAGTGCGCTATGGTTCAGGGTAAGATGTATGGGAGGGAAGCAGAGGCCACACTGCCACTATGTAGTAGTAGAGAAAAACTCGCTTTGTTCCACCATTCACCTGACCAGTGCACAGCAGTGACACTCAGGATGCGAGCCACTCCAGGAGAGTGGTGTTTATGCCTGAGGTGGAGCTGGCGGAGTTTAGAGGCCTCTGTGTCTCATGACGTGGTTAAATGCTCCATGTATCAGAAGATACAGAGCTGAAGATGTTGCTAAGTGTTCTTCTGTAACTTTCCTGAGAGTCACAGGAGTCCGTCTGACCCTTGGAGAGAATCATTAGCCGTGTGGACAGAAGAGAAAACTGCCAAGATGCATCTCACCCTGGACCATAAACCTCTTTCCAGAATAATATGGTTCATCTTCCTTGCATTAGTCAGCCTCCCTCCCTCTCTTCCACCCTTTCTCCCTCCCTCCCTCCCCCTCTCCCTCCCTCCCTTCCTCTCTCCCTCCCTCCCTCCTTCCCTCCCTCCCTCTCTTCCTCTCTCCCTCCCTCCCTCCTTCCCTCCCTCCCTCCCTTCTTCTCTTCCTCCTTCTCACCCTCCCTCCTTTCCTTTCTTCCATTTACATCCTCCTGATAAAAATTTTGCATAGACTATTGATAGACTCAGAGTCACTCTTTAAAGTTTTATTAGACCAGCAGTATTTTCAACCTATGAGAACTTGGGAAGGTAGTTACATTTATAACAAAAGCTGGCCATGTATATAAACAGAGCCATTGATGATTTACCATCTCAACTACTGGTGATATGTTCTTATTTAAAGAGTAGTAACCAGGGGAAAACTAATTTGGAGGACTTATGAACTTGGGCTGAAGATATAGCTTTAACACTGGCTGAGACTTGGTGGGAAAGATTCATTTTCCTCATGAATAAAGTGGGATAATTATAATAACCCCCTATTCTGCTTCTCTCTCTTCTTCCCAAAATTCCTAATAATTATCAAACATTGATAGCTAATACTAATTATTTACAGAGTTCATAGCAAGCACTCATTAATTTGAAGATATCACTAAATCTACACAACCATGGATTGATGCACTGAAAGGGATTTGTGTCTTATGCCATGGTTATTTATTTATTTATTTATTTATTTATTTATTTATTTTTAAGCAATGTAATTATATTTTATTTCATTATTTTTATTTTCTATATATATTTTTTTAATTTACATTCCCAATAATTTCTCCTTTCCCAGTTCCTCCCTCCCTGAAAGTCCGATAAGCCCTCTTCCCTCCCCCTGTTCCCCATTCAACCCCCTCTCGCTTCTCTGTCCTGGTATTCCCCTACATCCAGTCTTTCCAGAACCAAGGGTCTCTCCTTCCATCTTCTTGGAAATCTATTGATATGCGAATTGTGTCTTGGGTATTCTAAGTTTCTGGGTTAATATCCCCTTATCAGTGACTGCATACCATGTGTGTTCTTTTGTGATTGGGTTACCTCACTAAGGATGATATTTTCCAGTTCTGACCATTTGCCAAAGAATTTCGTGAATTCATTGTTTTTAATTGCAGGGAAGTATTCCATTGTGTAAATATACCACATCTTCTGAATCCATTCCTCCATTGAGGGACATCTGGGTCCTTTCCAGCTTCTGGCTATTATAAATAAGGCTGCTATGAACATAGTGGAGCACGTGTCCTTATTGCATGCAGGGGAAGCCTCTGGGTATATGCCCAGGAGTGGTATAACAGGATCCTCTGGGAGTGTCATGCCTAGTTTTCTGAGGAACCGCCAGACTGCTTTCCAGAGTGGTTGTACCAGCCTGCAATCCCACCAGCAGTGGAGGAGTGTTCCTCTTTCTCCACATCCTCGCCAACAACTGCTGTCTCCTGTGTTTTTGATCTTAGCCATTCTGACTGGTGTGAGGTGGAATCTCAGGGTTGTTTTGATTTGCATTTCCTTAATGACTAAGGATGTTGAACATCTCTTTAGGTGCTTCTTAGCCATTAGATATTCTTCAGGTGAGAACTCTTTGTTTAGCTCTGTACCCCATTTGTTAATAGGTTTATTTGACTCTTTGGGGTCTAACTTCTTGAGTTCTTTGTATATATTGGATATTAGCCCTCTGTCGGATATAGGGTTGGTAAAGATCATTTCCCAGTTAGTTGGTTGCCGCTTTGTCTTTTTGACAGTGTCTTTTGCCTTGCAAAAACTTTGTAATTTAATGAGGTCCCATTTGTCTATTCTTGATCTTAGAGCATAAGCTATTGGAGTTCTATTCAGGAAATTCTCCCCTGTGCCCATATGTTCAAGGTTCTTCCTAGTTTCCTTTCTATTAGTTTCAGTGTGTCTGGTTTTATGTGGAGGTCCTTGATCCACTTGGAATTGAGCTTAGTGCAAGGAGATAGGAATGGGTCAATTTGCATTCTTCTGCATGTTGACCTCCAGTTGAGCCAGCACCATTTGTTGCAAAGGCTATCTTTTTTCCACTGGATGGTTTTAGCTCCTTTGTCAAAGATCAAGTGACCATAGGAGTGTGGATTCATTTCTGGGTCTTCAATTCTGTTCCATTGATCTACATGTCTGTTACTGTACCAATACCATGCAGTTTTTAACACTATTGCTCTGTAGTACAGCTTGAGGTCCGGGATACTGATTCCCCCAGAGGTTCTTTTACTCTTGAGAATAGTTTTAGCTATTCTGGGTTTTCTGTTATTCCAGATGAATTTTTGAATTGCTCTTTCTAACTCTATGAAGAATTGAGTTGGGATTTTGATGGGGATTGCATTGAATCTGTATATTGCTTTTGGCAAGATGGTCATTTTTACTATATTAATCCTGCCAACCCATGAGCATGGCAGAGTTTTCCATCTTCTGAGGTCTTCTTCAATTTCTTTCTTCAGAGACTTGAAGTTCCTGTCATACAGATCTTTCACTTGTTTGGTTAGAGTCACACCAAGATACTTTATATGGTTTGTGGCTATTGTGAAGGGTATCATTTCTCTTACTTCTTTCTCAGCCTGCTTATCCTTTGAGTATAGGAAGGCTACTGATTTGCTTGAGTTGATTTTATATCCAGCCACTTTGCTGAAGTTTTTTATCTGCTGTAGGAGTTCTCTGGTGGAGTTCTTTGGGTCGCTTAAGTATACTATCATATCGTCTGCAAATAGTGATAGTTTGACTTCTTCCTTTCCAATTTGTATCCCTTTGACCTCCTTTTGTTGTCTAATTGCTCTAGCTAGAACTTCAATTACTATATTGAAAAGATATGGAGAGACAGGGCAGCCTTGTCTAGTCCCTGATTTTAGTGGGATTGCTTCAAGTTTCTCTCCATTTAGATTGATGTTGGCTACCGGTTTGCTGTAAATTGCTTTTACTATGTTTAGATATGGGCCTCGAATTCCTGATCTTTCCAAGACCTTTTACATGAAAGGATGCTGAATTTTGTCAAATGCTTTTTCAGCATCTAATGAAATGACCATGTAGTTTTTTTCTTTGAGATGGTTTATATAGTGGATTACATTGATGGACTTCCTTATATTGAACCATCCCTACATCCCTGGGATGAAGCCTACTTGATCGTGGTGAATGATCGTTTTGATGTGTTCTTGGATTCGGTTGGCAAGAATTTTATTGAGTATTTTTGCATCGATATTCATAAGAGAAATTGGCCTGAGATTCTCATTCTTTGTTGGATCTTTGTGTGATTTTAGTATCAGTGTAATTGTGGCTTCATAGAACGAGTTGTGTAGTGTTCCTTCTGTTTCTATTTTGTGGAATAGTTTGGAGAGTATTGGTGTTAGGTCTTCTTTGAAGGTCTGATAGAATTCTGTACTAAAACCATCTGGACCTGTGCTTTTTTTGGTTGGAAGACTTCCAATGACCACTTCTATTTCTTCAGGGGTTATAGGACGGTTTAGATGTTCTATTTGATCCTGATTTAATTTTGGTATTTGGTATCTGTCTAGGAAATTGTCCATTTCCTCCAGATTTTCTAGTTGTGTTGAATACAGGCTTTTTAGTAGGATCTGATGATTATTTTAATTTCCTCAGTTTCTGTTGTTATCTCTCTCTTTTTATTTCTGATTTTGTTAATTTGGATACTGTCTCTGTGCCCTCTGGCTAGTCTGGCTAAGGGCTTATCTATCTTGTTGATTTTCTCAAAGAACCAACTCCTAGATTTGTTGATTCTTTCTATGGTTTTATTTGTTTCTATTTGATTGATTTCAGCCCTGAGTTTGATGATTTCCTGCTTTCTACTCCTCTTTGGTGTATTTGCTTCTTTTTGTTCCAGAGCTTTCAGGTGTGCCATTAAGTTGCTAGTGTATGCACTCTCCAGCTTCTTTTTGGTGGCACCCAGGGCTATGAATTTTCCTCTTAGCACCACTATCATTGTGTCCCATAAATTAGGGTATGTTGTGCCTTAATTTTCATTAAATTTTAAAAAGTCTTTGATTTCTTTCTTTATTTCCTCCTTGACCAAGTTATCATTGAGTAGAGCCTTGTTCAGCTTCCATGTGTATGTGGGCTTTCTCTTGTTTTTGTTGCTATTGAAGACCACCCTTATTCCATAGTGATCTGATAGGAGGCATGGGATTAGTTTGATCTTTTTATATCTGTTGAGGTCTGTTTTGTGACCAATTATATGGTCGATTTTGGAGAAGGTACCATGAGGTGCTGAGAAGAAGGTATAGTCTTTTGCTTTAGGATGAAATGTTCTATATATATCTGTTAGTTCCATTTGGTCCAAGGCTTCAATTAGTTTCATTGTGTCCCTGTTTAGTTTCTGCTTTCCTGAACGATCCATTTCAGAGAGTGGGGTGTTGAAGTCACCCACTATTATTGTGTGAGGTGCGATGTGTGCTTTGAGCTTTAGTGAGGTTTCTTTTACGAATGAGAGTGCCCTTGCATTTGGAGCATAGATGTTCAGAATTGAGAGTTCTTCTTGGTGGATTTTTCCTTTGACCACTATGTAGTGTCCTTCTGTGTCTTTTTTGATGACTTTAGGTTGAAAGTCAATTTTATCTGATATTACGATGGCTACTCCGGCTTGTTTCCTGGGACCATTTGCTTGTAAGATTGTTTTCCAGCCTTTTACTCTGAGGTAGTGTTTGTCTTTGACACTGAGGTGCATTTCCTGCACGCAGCAAAATGCTGGGTCCTGTTTATGTATCCAGTCTGTTAGTCTATGTCTTTTTATTGGGGAATTGAGACCATTGATATTAAGAGAGATTAAGGAATAGTGATTATTGCCACCTGCTATTCTTGATGCTATCTTTAAGTTTGAGTGTTTATCTACTTTTGGGTTTGATGAAAGAAGGTTACTATCATTTTTTCACGGTGTAGTTTATCTCCTTGTATTGGCAATTTCCACCTATTATCCTTTGCAGGGCTGGGTTTGTGGAAAGATATTGTGTAAAGTTGGTTTTATCATGGAATATCTTTGGTTTCTCCATCTATGGTGATTGAGAGTTTTGCTGGGTATAGTAGTCTAGGCTAGCATTTGTGTTCTCTTAGAGTCTGTATGAGATCTGCCCAAGATCTTCTAGCTTTCATAGTCTCTGGTGAGAAGTCTGATGTAATTCCGATAGGTCTTCCTTTATATGTTACTTGGCCTTTTTCTCTTACTGCTTTTAATATTCTTCCTTTGTTTAGTACATTTGGTGTTTTGATTATTATGTTACGGGAGGTATTTCTGTTCTGGTTCAGTCTGTTTGGAGTTCTGTAGGCTTCTTGTACGTTCATCAGCATCTCTCTCTTTAGGTTAGGGAAGTTTTCCTCCATAATTTTGTTGAAGATGTTTACTGGCCCTTTATGTTGCAAATCTTCACTCTCATCTATACCTATAATTCTTAGGTTTGGTCTTCTCATTGGGTCCTGGACTTCCTGGAGGTTTTGGGTTACATGTTTTTTGCATTTTGCATTTTCTTTGACTGTTGAGTCGATGCTTTCTATGGTATCTTCATCACCTAAGATTCTTTCTTCCATCTCTTGTATTCTATTGTTGATGTTTGCATCTATGACCCCTGATTTCTTCCCAAGGTTTTCTATCTCCAAAGTTGTCTCCCTTTGTGATTTCTTAGTTGTTTCTACTTCCTTTTTTATATCCTGGATGGATTTGCTCAGTTCCTTCACTTGTTTGTTTGTGTTTTCCTGTATTTCTTTAAGATATTTTTGTGTTTCCTCCTTATGGGCTTCCATCTGTTGACCCATATTCTCCTGCATTTCTTTAAGTGATTTTTGTGTTTCCTTTGTAAGCGCTTCTACCCGTTGATTCATGTTCTCCTGTATTTCTTTATGAGATTTATTTACATCCTTCTTGAAATCCTCTAATAGCATCATGAGAAGTGATTTTAAATCTAGATCTTGCCTTTCAGGTGTAATGGGGTATCCAGGACTTGCTGCTGTCGGAGAGTTGGGTTTGGATGGTGCCATATTGCCTTGATTTCTGTTAGTAATGGTCCTACGTTTGCCTTTTGCTATCTGGTTATCTCTGGTGTTAGTTGGTCCTGCTGTCACTGGCTGTTGCTTGGACCTCCTGTGAGCCTGTAAGGCTATTTCTGCCTCCCCTGGATGACCTGGTTTCCCCTGGCACTGATTGCTGAGGTGCTGCCCTGCTCCTGAGTGACTTCGGAGCCCTGATGTTCCTTGCTCCAAGTGATGTTTTAGTTGGGGAATCCCTGCGTACCTGGAGACTCAGTGTAGTCAATCCCCGGAGCAGAGGTGGCTAAGGGGAGGCTGGTGTCCTCTCTCCCGGTGCGGGTCCCTTTGCAGGGGAGATGTCCCACAGCAGAGCTGGCATGTAGGTGACCACAGAACTGCCCAGCTCTTGGGTACAGGGAGTACACCAGCTGGCTGTGTCCCAAGCAATGTTATGCTCAGTTAGTCCCTGCACCTGGAGGTCCCAACTGCTCTCTTGCCAGATCAAAGATGGTGGAGTGTACTGTGCACCCTCTCGGGGCAGATCACTCTGCAGGGCAGATACCCCACAGCAGAGCTGGCGCCCAGACGACCCCAGAGCTGCCCCACTCTTGGGCGCAGATGGAAGCCCAACAGGCTGTGTCCCAAGCGATATTATATTTGGGTAATCCCTGCGTACCTGAAGACTCAGTGTAGTCAATCCCCAGAGCAGAGGTCACTCTCATGCCATGTTTAAAAGCCCTAAACTTGTTTTTTTTTCTTTTAAATAGGCTGTTATCTTGGATCTCCATTGCCGTGACATGTACCAGAAAGCAACAATTTAAAAGGCGTAGAGGTGTATTGTCGTTCATTGTTTAAAGATTTCTGTCCCTAGACAGTTGACTCCATTGCTGTTGGGCCCATTGGCCAAGCAGAAACATCATAGTGGAAGGGCGTGGTCCAAGAGCGCTGCCTACCCCGTGGCCTCCAGGAAACAGAGAGGGGCCAACTCAGACCAGGCACACAAGTTCCCTCTTCTGCTCTTGTTCCTTCTGGGTCCCTAGGCTATGGAACAGTAAGTACTATTCCTGTTTAAGGTGGCTTTCCCCCTTCAGGTGCTGTCCCTACAAGCTAGTTGTCATTTGAAATGGCCCCACAGGCATACAAGTGTGGCTAGTGAATCTTGTAGGCATCTCCAAGTCTAACTTGGCAATCACTGTTACCCATTACAGGTATTTTAACGAAAGTTTAGGATGAAGCAATGTAGCTACTAAACTCTGTGAGGTGTTGATCGGGATTTACGGGGTCAATGGTTTGCAAACTCATTTGAATTGAGGATGGAAAGGATCTAGAGTGGAGAAAGTTTGAGGAGACAGCTGTATTTTAAATCCCAGCTTCACCCAAAGGGGAGTGGCCAGACATTTGCATCTTTACCTCAAGTCAAACAGGATAAGCTCTAAGAGACCCCGAGGTTCAGAAAGTCTCACTGGGCACATGGGTTGCAGGTGAGAGTTAAAGCTAAAGTCCTCACTGTCTCACTAGCAGGTATTACATGCTTTAGTTATATTGTTCATCCCATTTCTCTCTCTTAATCCTCCTGTCTATCTTGGCCTCTTCCTGGTTTCTAGAACATTCTGGATAGTCTGTAGTCCTTCAATGTGCACACTCTTTTCCCAGATGACCTCTCTTCAGGTCTCGATTAGTCATCTTCAGCCATTGTTGAAAACTGTAATTCCTCCCCCAACCAAGGGAAATTTGACTGATCAAGATATACAGCAGTGGGAGACTTTAATGTCTTGTGTAGCTAAAAAGATTTAGCAGACAAATTGAGCATCAGAATTGCCGAATGGTGACTTTAAATACTGTCAATGTAATTGGCATTTATAGAAATGTTCACATTTTGAATCAAAAGTATTCTTTTTCATTTACATTTGGATAATTTATAAAATTCGATGTTCTCAATCTCAGAGAAAAGCTTAAGCCTTAAATGGCAGAGATGCTGCAGGTCCCACTCTAGAATTAAAATTCAGTGAGAATAGAGGAAGGTAGGACAGTGAAATTTCTCTGCTACTTCATAATACATGCTCTATATGCCTAGATAATCTGTAGGATGCAATAAAAGAATATTTTATGCCAAAAGACAATGTACTTTGCAAAAGCTATGCATGCCCAAAGAAAGATATATAACCTTAAGTATTTTTATTAGCACTAAGGAAGATAGGTTGTTAAAAGATCTCAAGAAGAACACTTACAACACTGGAAAAATAATAAAGTTGAATGCCATAATGAGTGGGCTTAGAATCGTATTTATCATTCCATGATGGAGGGACAGCTCAGAGGTTGAGAGTACTGGCTGCCCTTGCAGAGGACCCAGTTGTCACATGGCAGTTCACAACCATCTGTAACCCTAGATCTAGGGGATCCAGTGGCTTGTTACTTTTGTGAGCATTGTAAACATTTGGTGCATATATATTCAGACAGGCAAAAACCTCATACACATAAAATAAAAATAACTCTTTTAAAAAAAGGTCTCACTCTTGAAAGAACAATTGAAGTAGAAACTTAAGAGTTCTTTGGAAGCCGGGCAGTGGTGGCGCATGCCTTTAATCCTAGCACTTGGGAGGCAGAGGCAGACGGATTTCTGAGTTTGAGGCCAGCCTGGTCTACAGAGTGAGTTCCAGGACAACCAGGGCTACACAGAGAAACCCTGTCAAAAAGCCAAAAAAAAAAAAAAAAAAAAAAAAAGAGTTCCTTGGAAAGTCAGTTGTGTTGGATGGTGTTTTTTTCGGGCAAATGTAAAAGAGTGTTTTACTGAAGTTGACAAAGGTGAAAGGCTAAGACAGACTCATGAAGGAACATTTTACTGAAGCTGACACAGGAGAGAGGATGTTCTACTAAAACAAACACATAAAAGGACATGTGATGAAGGATCCTTTGCTAACAATAGGCATGTCTTGGTCTGCCTTACATTTCTTGGGACTCCATAGAGGAAACACACCAAAAATTTCTGGTGATATGTTGGCTTTTTGTTGCTCAGGCTGATTGGCAGAGTGATGTCAGCTGAGACAGACTCACATGATGAAGCAAGACACGTGCTGAGGCAAGATCCATGGAGGACACGTGATGTTTAGAGGGAGCATAAAAAGAACTCCATGACAGTGAGGAGGCTTAAAGATTGGCTTGCTTAATAGCGTACAGTGATTGTTGGTCTTGAGTCTTTGCTGATCTTTGCTTCACTGAGAGAGGCAAAGCCAAGAACTTTTCCTGGTGTTTCTGTTGTCCCTGGTCCCTCCTGCTGACTTGTGCCAAGGCTGAGGCCTGGTTGTCTCTGCTCGGTAGTACAACCACTGCTGATTTGAGTTTGCTATCCCGACTTTATGGAACTGTACTGCTGACATATTCGTTAAGTGTTTTCGAATGGATAGAGTTGCAACTGCTGACTCCTGTGAGCTGAATTGTTTATTTCCTGACAACACAGATAAGATTTGCTCCAAAGAACCATTTCTAAACAGGTCCATTTCCCCTGTATCCTTTCTTTTCCACTACCTCCGATGGATGATGGACTAGAAGGGAGGTTAAAACATTTAAGAACCATCATTTAAAAATAGACTTTAAAAAAAATTAAAGTTACAAACAATACTCAACTTCATATGGAAAAATAAAAAATTCAGGGTAGCTAAAACAATTCTCTACAATAAAAGAACTTCTGGAGGTATCACCATCCCTAATCTCAAGCTGTACTACAGAGCAATAGTAATGAAAACCACATGTTATCGGCATAAAAACAGACAGGTTGATCAATGGAATCTAATCAAAGAAGCAGAAACAAACCCACACACCTACAGACACTTGATTTTTGGCAACATAGCCAAAACAATACAATGGAAAAAAGAAAGCATCTTTAACAAATGGTGCTGGTCTAACTGGATATCTGCATGTAGGAATGCAGATAGATCCATATTTATCACCCTGCGCAAAACTCAAATCCAAGTGGATCAAAGACCTCAACATAAAACTGGCTAAACTAAATCTAACAGAAGAAAGAATGGGGAGAGAGAACTAGAATTGATGGTGGTGGTGGTGGTAGTGTGTGTGTGTGTGTGTGTGTGTGTGTGTGTGTGTGCATCATCTCTGAGGTGAACTAGAAACCTAGAACAAGAGAAACTCCCCAGAACCTATGAGGGTGACCCTAGCTAAGACTCCTAGCAATAGGAGATACGGAACCTCCTGTAACCAGAAAAGACATCCAATGGAGAGATGGGGACACCAACCCCACCACAAAGCCTTCGACCTACAAGATGTGCAGGCATGAAGATGGAACAGAAATTGGGAGACTGGCCAACCAATGACTGGCCCAACTTGAGACCCATGCCATGAGAGAGAACCCACCCCTGACAATACTAATGATATTCTATATTTACAGACAGGAACCTAGCATAACTAGGCCTCACCTAGTAGCTGATGGAAACAGAAGCTGAGACCCACATTAGGCAGAGTTCAGGGAATAATTGTAGGAGCCAGGGGGGGTCAAGGGTATCACAAGAAAACCTACAGAATCAACTGACCTAGGCCCATAGGGGTCCATAGACATTGAACCACCAACCAAAGAACATACATGTAACAGATGTGCAGCTTGATCTTCATGTGGGATCCCGTACAAGTGAAGCATGGGCTGTTGACTCTGTTGCCTGCCTTTGGATCCCTTTCCCCTAGCTGGGTTGCCTTGTCTAGGCTCAATAGAAGATGCGCCTAGTCCTACTGCCACTTGATAAGCCAAGGTGGGTTGATGTCCATGAGAGGAATCCCCTTCTCTGAGGAGAAAGGGACGGGGAATAGGGGGAGGTGAGGTGAGAGGGAGCAACTGGGGAAGAGGAGGGAGGGGAAGCTGTGATCGAGATATAAAGTACACAAATAACTAAATAAAGATTAAAAAAATGTGTTGATCTGCAATCCCAGCACTTAGAAGGCTGAGGCAGGATGATTAGAAGTTCCAGGATAGCATGGGCTAAATACTGAAGCAAAGCAAAACAGACAAAACATCTCACAATGACAAGCATGAGGGAGGAAGGGTAGGGTCCCCTAGAGAGCACATGAGCAGCATCTGTGGGAAGAAAGACTGTGTAGAAGTTCTATTTCTGGACTGGCCACTCACAGAAATGTTTCCAAACAATGCAGTACAGTTGTGAGGACATCTAAAGTAGTGTTGGCTCAGAGAAAACAGCAAATACCTTTCTCCAGCAGGTAGCAGAGGATGCATGGAGAAGGGAGACCTAACCAAGCAGGACTCCCTGGGATCTGCCATTGTGGATATATAGAACACCCTATAGATTCAGGAATGTCCTGAACTTGGTTTGTCCATGAGTGCAATGGCACTTCTATTGTTATTCAGATATTGAGGAAGAGACAAATTTTAGGCAAGCTTTATTTGTCAATATAGGAGAAAAAAGTATTAGTAAAAATATAGAAATAATATAGAAAATATAGTAAAATATAAAAAATGTTCGCTAAACCAATAGTAATACTTTATCAAATATTTTTATTTTGGACACCTGAAAATGAATTAGGAGTAAGAAATCCATAAATATACTTTATGATATTAGCAAATCATAGCATTTGAATAGGTATAGAAGAGTATTTGATGAAAGTTAACATTGGTTCCCAATTCAAATGTAAATAAAATAGGATAGAACAGAATTCTTTATTGTTCATTTTTGCTGACTACAATTATTTGTCCTGTTATATTAAAATTTCATCTTTATTGTGACAAATTGAATATTTATATTCTTTTTTAAAAATTAGTCTTTTCCAATTTTTTTCAGTGATTTTACTTACTTTTATTTTATGTACATTGGTGTTCTGACTGCTTGTATGTGTGTGAGGGTGCCAGGTACCCTGGAACTGAAATTACAGACAGTTGTGAGCTGTGGTTGTGGGGAATTGAACTCAGATCTTTTGGAAGAACAGCCAATGCTCTTAACCACTGAACTATCTCTATAGCCTGAATATCTATATTTTACTAAATTCATTATGTTGGACTCCTAATGTCCAAGGTGATGATATTGGGAAGCAGTGGCTTTGGAGATGACTGGATATCCTTAGAAGCAGTGCTTATAAATAGTATTATTGCCCAATAGAAGAGACCTCAAAGACTTCCCAAACCCCTTCTGCATGAGATGACATAGCAAAATTTTAGGCTGTCTGTGAACCAGGAAGTAGGTTCTTCCTTGGTCAAATGTCAGCTCCCTAAGTTGACTTCTAAACATCTAAGGTTGTGTACACTATATTCCTATTGTTTGTAAGTTACTTCTTCCATGATATCTGCCATTCAAATGGGCTACAGCTCTGTGCAACAAATACAAATACTCTGAATGTTCTAAATAGCTTGAAGAGCCAACTTTTTTGGCTCTTCATTTCTTCAATTTCATTTCTACCCAGGCAAACTTTTCTTCTGTAACAAGTGAATTTTCTGAATTACAAATTGTCCCCAAGATACCTCTAGCTCCTGCTATAGAAAGTATTTAAGATCTCAACTGTGAGAAGCTCTGCCAGAGCCTGACAAATACAGAGGTAGATGCTCGAAGTCAACCATTGGACTGAGCTCAGGAGTCCCCGATGGAGGAGTTGGAGAAGGGACTGAAGAAGTTGAGGGGGTTTGCAGCTCTGTGGAGGGAGCAACAGTGTCAACAGGCCAGACCGCCCCCCCCCCCGGGAGCTCTAGGGGACTGGACCACCAACCAAAGAGTACACATGGAAGGACCCATGGCTCTGGTCGCATATGTGGCAGAGGATGGCCTTGTTGGACATCAGTGGGAGGAGAGGCCTCTGGGCCTGAGGGTGTTCAATGTCCCAGTGTAGGGGAATGCCAGACAGGAGTGGGTCGGTGGGTAGGGGAACACCCTCATAGAGACAGTGGGAGGGGGATTAAATAGGCGGTTTCAGAAGGGGAGACCTGGAAAGGGGAAAACATTTGAAATGTAAATAAAGAAAATATCCAATAAAAAGAAAAGAAAAGGGAAAAAAAATCTCACTTGCTTAGATGACAGAGCATTATGTACTCTGAACCGAAGGGCAAATTTATTCATTTGGGGCCTGATGGGTGATACCTCCCTCAACCCTACATCTTTGTTAGCTCATATGGGTTGCTGTTTCTTATTCCATTACAAAATTAAAAGCATACTACCAACCATTCACCAACCCCTGATAGCAAATATTACCCTAAAATCAGACTGTGAATATTTTCTATTAAAATGGAGAACTACCAAAAGATGTATCATCACATTAATTTACTATTTATTGGAAATTCCAGGTGCTACAGAGACAATAAAAACAATAAATAGGGGGCTGGAGAGGTGGCTTAGTTGCCACTTAGTTGCCAAGAGTGCTTCCTGCTCCACTTGAGGACCTGAGTTAAGTTCTCAGCAGTCGTGTCCTGAGGCCCACAACCACCCATAATCCTAGCTGCAAGAGATTCGGACACCTCTGGCTTCTGTGGGCACCATTACTCAAGCACACATACCACATGCACATGATTTAAAGTAAATTAAATCTTAAGATAGCAATAATTGGCATCAGTGGTGGAAAAGCAAGAACATAATAACATAAGGCTGATGATATGATTTTATACTTAGGAAATATATGACAGTACATAAAAACACAAAAATTAATTAGAAGTTTTGGTTAGGTAACTGATACAAGATTCGTGTATAGATTCTAGGATTCAGGACATAAATGCCGGGGAATTACTATAAATTCAAGGCCAGTCTGGGGGGCAATGTGAGTCTCTAATTAAAAATAACTTTTAAAGATGAGTAACAAGCAATGAGTTAAGAAACATAGCATTTTTATAAATAGAAAATACACAAAATAGTTAGAAACATGTTTTGAAAGAAAAGCCCAGGAATTATATGAAGAAAATTGTGAGATTTAAATATGTGCCATGGAAGATGATAAGAACAAGTGGCAGAAAAGACCATAGGTTAGTAGTTTGTGTATATACAAGGCCTAATTTGCTTCCTGGCACGACAAAATAAATCAATGAGCAAACATACAAACAAGTGGGTCCTTAAACATTTTAGCTATTTTTAATGAGTTTATAGGAATTTTAAGACTTTCAGGACACTCTTTGTTTAATTCTCTATGTATAGCTGATTTCTAAGCCCTGATCACCAAGTGCTCCCAGGGGGTGGATACCCTCCTGGCACTTTTATTCTGACCATTCTGCTTGGCTGCCCTACCATGAGGTTGCCTTCCTTCCTTGTTCTGCCTGACTCCCTAGGCCATGATGGTGGTGGTGGAGGACTTTCCTTTGTTCTTCCTGGCTAAGCTGCCCTCCTTCTGTGCATGGTTACCTCCTTGCTTATAAAGTCCACATCTGCTATGGATGGTCAGAACCCACTGTCCTGTGGTGAGGATGGCCAGTTGTTCGAGTTCTTCTAACACAGTTAGGGCTGAATTGTTTGGGGGAAGCGAGGCCTCTAGAACTGTGAGGGAGGAGTTTTTGTTGCTTGTAAGACTCATGCTTAGTATATGGTACATCATGAATGAACAAGGACAAAAACATGAGTTTAAAATTTCCATTGTTCTGTCAGTTATTCCTATACTTCAAAGCCTGTATTATTAAATATATACTGGCTCATAGTTATTTGTTCATGTCACATGGTATTTTAACAATGCACCTAATCTTTTAGAAACTTGAGTATCAAATTAGAAATATTTAATATCTTATTCATTTCTAGCAAGTTTATCTTCTTCTCTTTCTCACCCGTCACAGCTTTTCTTTTAAATTTTAACTCATGACTCAGCTTAAGAACTTAGAAAGTGGGCTGGAGAGATGACTCAGCGGTTAAGAGCACTGACTGCTCTTCCAGAGGTCCTGAGTTCAAATCCCAGCAACCACATGGTGGCTCACAACCATCTGTAATGGGATCTGATACCTTCTTCTCTGTGTCTGAGGACAATAACAGTGTACAATATATATACTTGAAATATATATATATTCTTGATATATATATATCAAGAATGTGTATTAGTTTTAAACAAGAGAAAAATATCTTTAAAAAAAGAAACTAAGAGAGCAATAATTGTATTTATCGGTATGCTCACCTCATTCGCTGCTACCCTGCTTAGGCAAATTTTGCCTAAACTTTGTGTTTGTCATTGTGTTGATTTAAAAATAATTTTTCTAAATATATATGTATTTAATGATAAGGATATGTGATATATGTATATAGCAAATAGATATGGTATATATGTCCATACATATGTATCATAAGTATATATGGTAAATATGGGTGCTGTATGCACATAAACATACATATTTGTATACATATATGTCAGAAGAATACAGTATTGTCTGTTTTTAAATTTTAAACAGAGTTTGTGTGTGTGTATACACACACACACACACACACACACACACACACACACACATACACATACACATATATATATATGTAAAAGCTTCCAGGACTTGTTCTTATTACTTAACATTTCACAGATTCAGCCACGTCATAGCAACTGCAGATTAGTTGTCTTCACTGCTACAAACAGTTCTGCAATTTGAAGACATCGTCTTATCCCAAGTGCTAAGATTTGTTATTTCACACAGTGCTGCCACGACTATGTGTGCATGCCAAGACTGTAGTCGCAGCAAGGGTTTCTGTCATTCGTGTTGTGAACATGCTACGTCAGACACATAGATGGACATGTTTGTGTCTTTCTGTAGTGTCAGAATCAATTGAATAACATCATAAATTCACAAGGTAAGTCAGCTTGTTGGTTGGCACTTATCAAGTACTCCCATCTCTGCTCAACACACTTAAACATTGAAGTGTTGTTTAGTTCAAATTGTAATTACTGATGGAAACTCTCAGATCACACGTTATCTACATGTATGTGTGCTATGGAATCGTCTGGGGGACAGCTAGGGAGTCCTACACAGGGACACTGCACTGCCCAAGCACAAAGTTGCAAACTGCAGCACAGGGGCAGGTGTTTCAGGTGTCAGTCTGGAGCTGGCTGTGTCAGGGTAGCAGGGTCTGTGGTTGGTCTGAAGCTTGGGGACAGAGGCAGAGGTCCCTCACTGGCAATATTCCCTTACAAGGGATGAGTGACTGGGTGACAGGTCAGAGTGTCTGCCACATCTCCCAGGTGAGGAGGCTGTATCAGTGTGATTGATAAGATCTATGTCTGGCTTTCTTTTAAATGTTTGATATGTTCACAGATGTCATTAATTATGGTTATAAATAAATCATGAGTTTGTGCCTCCTGCTGTGCTGACAGGTAGTAGTTAATGAGTCATATTTTCTTGTCACTTATACTCAAAATGGAGTAACTCAAGTCAAAACTGTTGCCTTATAAAATGAAATAACTTAAGGCTAGGCACAGCTTGAAATCTCCTGTTCTGTACACAGCTGGATAACCCCAAGCTGAAACAGCCTATTGTCAACGTGTAAACTTACGAGTGGGAGTACTGAGGCGTAATCTGTGTAAAAGTTCAACTTTTATTATCATCTGTCTACTTATCTAATCTATCTAATCTGTCTGTCTTATTTAGGGTTTCCATTGCTGTGAAATGACCGGGGTAACTCTTACAAAGGACATTTAATTGTGGCTGGCTTATAGGTTCAGAGGTTCAGTCCATTATTATCAAGACAGGAACTGTAGCAGCATCCAGGCAGTCATGGTGCTGGAGAAGTTGAGAGTTCTATATCTTGTTCCAAAGGTAAACAGGAGACCACTGTTGTCTTCCAGGCAGCTAGGAGGAGGGTTGCAAAGCCCAATCCTACAGTAACACACTTTCTCCAACAAGGCCACACCTACTCCAACAAGGCTATATACCTACTCCAATAAGGCTATATACCTACTCCAATAAGGCCACACCTCCCAATAGTGCCCCTCCTACTCAAACCACCACACTATCATCTCTCTGTTTGTCCGTCCATCCATCCATCCATCCATCCATCCATCCATCCATCCATCCATCCATCCATCCTCCCACCCTCCCACCCATCCACCCATCCATCATCCATCCATCCATCATCCATCCATCCATCCATCCGTCTTTGCTGTTTACAAAAAGTTTTATATAAAGGTGAAGATGGCTGATTATCAATTAATAGCCAGTGCTGATGATGCAATCAGGTATAGTTAAGTAATGAGGTTTCCATAAAAACCTCCAAGTGACAGGCTCGGAGTGCATGCTGTTCAATGAGTGTCAGTGTTGGGGTACACTGGAGCCTGCACAGATGCTCTGCCCGTCTTCCCTCCAGTGTGACCAGTGTCTCTCCATTCAGTGTCTCTCCTGTGGCCTTTGTAACAAATAAGCAGATGTAAGTAAACTGTTCCCACCTACTGTGAACTGTACTACAGGATACTGATATTACCCATCTTTCCTTTTTTTCCTTCCTTCCCTCCTTCCCTCCCTCCCTCCCTCCCTCCCTCCCTCTCTCCCTCCCTCCCTTCCTTCCTTCCTTCCTTCCTTCCTCCCTTCTTCCCTTCTTCCCTCCCTCTTTCTCCCTTTCTCTTCCCTCCCTCCCTCTTTCCCTCCCTCCTTCCTTTCTTCCTTCCTCCCTCCCTCTCTCTTTCTCCCTTTCTCTTCCCCTCCCCCTCTCCCTAGTTTCCCCCCCACCCCGCCCCCTTTGAGACAGGAGCTTCCTGATTCCCAGCCTGGCCTCAAATTCACGACTTTCCTGCTCCAGCCTTCCAGTGCTGGCGTTTACTACCACACCCCACTGGAACTCCACATTTGAATCGAAGCTGGACTAAGTGAGACATCCTGAGACCCAATGCTTGTTCCTAGTGTCTGAAGAGAAAGAAACCCTGGTTGAACCTGTGGGCTCAATGCTAACTCTTAGTAATGATTCTCAAACTGTATTGAATTGTGGGATCTCCCAGTTGCCATGCAAAGGATGAGAGAATTGATTGGAGTGAGGAAAAAACCATACATATTTCCTGTCAGAGGTATTATTTTTAAACATAGTTTAGTAATGTCATCTAAACTGAGAACTTAATATAAATATGTTATAATTACTATTAATTAGGACTTATTCTTGACAGTTTATTTCATGTTTCACTATTTATTTATTTATTTATATATATCTTTTGACAAGGTGACTCCTTGTAGTCCTGATTATTCTGGAGCTGCCTATGTAGACCGTGGTGGCCTCAAACTCACTGAGATCTTTCTGCCTCTGCCTCCCAAGTGCTGGGGTTAAAGGCATGCACCACCATGCCTGGGTCTACTATTTTTTTTTAAGCCATTCTAATAGGCCTTTGTATTTCCCTCATGGCTACCTTTTAGACTTTATTATATCTATTTATTTATGTATGTACACATTATTTGTTGAAATGTCTTTTGTCCATGTTATATTTGAGTTATTTTTCATAAACTGTGAGTGTTATGTGCCCTATCCCTTTTTCAGATAGGAAGTGGGAATTTCTGGCTTCTTTGGAGACTCAGTTGTGTCACGTGATGTTTTTCTGGAAGCTGTCTTTTGAGAAGATGTTTTGCTGAGGCAGACACGTGAGAGCATGTGACATTTGCAAAAAGTATAAGTGTAACTCAATAGTGACCATGCTCTTGCATTGTTTCACCTTGCAGTGCTCCCTGGTCTTCACTGATTTTCACTTGTCATGATTTTGTAGAGAGAAACACCAAGAATGTCTTGCCGTGGTATTCAGTTCCTTCTTGCCACTTCTGCAGATTCTGCAGAGCCTTGTGGTTTCTTCTGGATGGAACCACTGTTGATGACTCATGGCTGCTGTTTACCAATCCAATTGGACTGCCGTTCCTGATTCATGTTTGATGTTTTAGACTGGACTAATGATATCCTGACAACGAAGATTGGAATTGTCCCAAAGAACTATTTCTAAACAGGTCCACATCCCCCTTGTCCTATTAACCCTTTCTCCCCTGCCTTTGGTTGGTGGACTAGAAGAGAGGCTGAAGTATTTAAAAACCTGAAATAAAGTAGGTTTCAAAAAAATCTAAGCCTACAGATACGTTGTTTGCAAATATTTTCTCCCAATTTTTAATTTTCTTAAAATAATTTTAAAAATATATTTTATGTATATGGGTGTTTTGCCTGTATGTATGTGTGTCTGTGCATCATGAGTGTGCAGTGCCCATGGGGGCCAGAAAAGGACATACGATCCCTTGGGACAGTAGCTACTGGCAATTGTGAGCCACCATACGGGTTCTGGGAACCTGTATTGAACCTGGGTCTTTTAGAAGAACAACCAGTGCTCTTAACCAGAGAACCATCACTGTAGCCCCTGTTTTATGTTCTTAGTGATAATCGATTTGAAGGTGAAGGTTGAAATTTTGGTGGACTACAATTCATTAAGGCTTCTTTTTACAAATTGTGTTTTTGGTTGAAAGTATAAGAACTTTTTACCGAGTCTTAGATTTCCAAGAATTTTCTCTTGTGTTTTGCCTAAAATGTTTTGTAGTTTTTATGATTCCCATGAAGCTTATATTACACTTTATTTGTTTGGTTCCAAGTGTTTAATTGTTTGAGGACCATTTGTGGCCAAGGCTGTCTTTCCTCTGTTAAATTGCTTTGGACCTTTCTAAGAATGTTTTGTCATGTCTGCCGGCTCGGCTCTGTTCTGGCCATCTGTGTATCTGCCCCTTGACAGTACAACACAGAAAATCATGTGGGTTGACTCTTCCTACATGAAGAGTTTTATTCTTTAAAACTGTATTAGTGGTTCTACTTCCTCTGTCTACGTATCAATTTGACAGCAATCTTGTTTACATCTACAAAAGTCTTACAAGGGTTTTGATAGGAGTTATGTATTAACTTGGGAAGAATTCACATCTTTATCTTGAGCTCCTCCAGCTTCATAACATGGCCATAATTCTAGACTTATTTTCTCCTCCACTGTTGTACTGATTCTAACATTTAAGTCAGTCTTTGTCAGATAACAACAAAATAGCGCAGAGTGTGTGGCATAAGTGGCAAATGTTTAACTCTATAGTTTTGGAGGCTCAGAAGTCCCAGCTGAAAGGACCAGCCATTTGGTTCCTGGTTTGTCGGCAGCTGTCTTCTTTTTCATGTTTACATGGGAGGAACAGAACTCTGGGATCTTCTTCAGTCCTTGCAAGCACACGAAGCACATTATGAAGGTTCCATCCTCATGATCTCATCTAAACCTAACCACCTCTCAAGGCATTGTGCCTTAGGAATTTAACACATGAATTTAAGGGCATAGCAGTTTTGTTTCAGTTGTACTTAAGTATTTAATTTTCAAGTGACTGTTCATTGACCCTCTGTAGAAATATAACTTATTTTGTATATTTATCTTACATTCTACGACTTTGACAAAGTATTATTGGCTACTGAATTCTGGTTTTGAACCCTTGAACTTTCTGCATTACTCAACCTTACATTGAATGAAGTGATCAGTTAGATGCTTGTCTTATTCTTGACTGTTATGAATGCATTGTGTCTATCGCCATCAAGTACAAGGTTAGCTGTAGGGACATTTTCAAATGACCTTTATCAAATAGAGAAGTTTCTCTTCTTCTCCTCCTTCTCCTTAATAACAACAACAACAACAACAACAACAGTAATAATGAGTACATATTGAATGTTGTTGAATGATTTTTATGGTTATGATGATTAGTACTGATTGCTACCTTGGACAGCACTTTGTTATATCTGTGAGATAGTTTCTAGATTAGGTTAATTGAGGTGGGAAGACCTACCCTGAATGTGTGTGGTCTTCTTTCAAGGCCTAGGGGATTTTTGGACTGCATAAAAAGGAGTGTTGCCTGAGCACCAGCACTCATGTCTCTGCTTCCTGACTATGCATACAGTATGACCATGCACCAGCATTCGTGTCTCTGCTTCCTGACTATGCACACAGTATGACCATGCACCAGCACTCGTGTCTCTGCTTCCTGACTATGCACACAGTATGACCATGCACCAGCACTCGTGTCTCTGCTTCCTGACTATGCACACAGTATGACCATGCACCAGCACTCGTGTCTCTGCTTCCTGACTATGCACACAGTATGACCATGCACCAGCACTCGTGTCTCTGCTTCCTGACTATGCACACAGTATGACCATGCACCAGCACTCGTGCCTCTGCTTCCTGACTATGCACACAGTATGACCATGCTTTTGCTGACTTGCCTTTTCTGTAATTGATGGTAATCTCAAGCCATGAACCAAGAAAAAAACCCTCCTCTCTTAGGTTACTTTTGCCAGGTAGTTGTCACAATGACAAAGGTAACTAACATGTGCACTAATTGGTATAATAATGCAGTTTTTCATTGGTTTCAGCTTACTAATATGTAGATTACATTGACTTTAAAATGTTAAATTTATTTTGCATACTTGGAAAAAAATCCACTTGGTCATTGTATTAGTCAGGGTTTTCTAGAGTCACAGGACATAAAAAACGTGGCTATAGTGGCTATTCCTGGTTGTCAACTTGACTATATCTGTAATCTTGTGTGTACATGCATGTGTGTGTGTGTGTGTGTGTGTGTGTGATGTCTTTGTATGGTTTTGCTTCATAAATAAAATTGGGATATATTTAGGATTTCTTTGCATAGAGTTGGTGTTAATTTTTCTGTAAATATTTGATAAAAAAATTTCAGCAAAACCTTTTAGATGCAAAGAATTCTGTTCTGGAAGTTGTAAAGTGGTAAGTCTGATCTCTTTTTTTTTTTTTTTTTAATTTAATTTAATTTTATTTTTTTAATTTACATTCCAAATCACTTCCCCTTTCCCGTTTCCTCCCTCCCCGAAAGTCCCATAAGCCCCCTTCCCTCCCTCTTTTCTCCGTTCAACCCCCTCTCATTACTCTGTCCTGGCGTTCCCCTACATCCAGTCTTTCCAGGACCAGGGGTCTCTCCTTCCATCTTTTTAGAAATCTATTGATATGCTGATTGTGTCTAGGGTATTCTGAGAGTCTGGGTCAATATCCCCTTATCAGTGACTTCATACCATGTGTGATCTTTTGTGATTGGGTTACCTCACTAAGGATGATATTTTCAAGTTCTGACCATTTGCCTAGGAATTTCGTGAATTCATTGTTTTTAATTGCAGAGTAGTATTCCATTGTGTAAATATACCACATCTTCTGAATCCATTCCTCCGTTGAGGGACATCTGGGTTCTTTCCAGCTTCTGGCTATTATAAATAAGGCTGCTATGAATATAGTGGAGCATGTGTCCTTATTGCATGCAGGTAAAGTCTCTGGGTATATGCCCAGGAGTGGTATAGCCGGATCCTCCGGAAGTGTCATGCCCAGTTTTCTGAGGAGCCGCCAGACTGCTTTCCAGAGTGGTTGTACCAGCCTGCAATTCCACCAGCAGTGGAGGAGTGTTCCTCTTTCTCCACATCCTCGCCAACAACTGCTGTCTCCTGTGTTTTTGATCTTAGCCATCCTGACTGGTGTGAGATGGAATCTCAGGGTTGTTTTGATTTGCATTTCCCTAATGACTAAGGATGATGAACATCTCTTTAGGTGCTTCTCAGCCATTAGATATTCTTCAGGTGAGAACTCTTTGTGGAGCTCTGTACCCCATTTTTTAATAGGGTTACTTGCCTCTCTGGAGTTTAACTTCTTGAGTTCTTTGTATATCTTGGATATTAGCCCTCTGTCGGATGTAAGGTTGGTAAAGATCATTTCCCAGTTAGTTGGTTGCCGCTTTGTCTTTTTGACGGTGTCTTTTGCCTTGCAAAAACTTTGTAATTTAATGAGGTCCCATTTGTCTATTCTTGATCTTAGAGTATAAGCTATTGGAGTTCTGTTCAGGAAATTCTCCCCTGTGCCCATATGTTCAAGGTTCTTCCCTAGTTTCCCTTCTATTAGTTTCAGTGTGTCTGGTTTTATGTGGAGATCTTTGATCCACTTAGAATTGAGCTTAGTGCAAGGAGATAAGGATGGGTCAATTTGCATTCTTCTGCATGTTGACCTCCAGCTGAGCCAGCACCATTTGTTGAAAAGGCTATCTTTTTTCCACTGGATGGTTTTAGCTCCTTTGTCAAAGATCAAGTGACCATAGGAGTGTGGATTCATTTCTGGGTCTTCAATTCTGTTCCATTGATCTACATGTCTGTTACTGTACCAATACCATGCAGTTTTTAACACTATTGCTCTGTAGTACAGCTTGAGGTCCGGGATACTGATTCCCCCAGAGGTTCTTTTACTCTTGAGAATAGTTTTAGCTATTCTGGGTTTTCTGTTATTCCAGATGAATTTTTGAATTGCTCTTTCTAACTCTATGAAGAATTGAGTTGGGATTTTGATGGGGATTGCATTGAATCTGTGTATTACTTTTGGTAAGATGCTCATTTTTACTATATTAATCCTGCCAATCCATGAGCATGGCAGATTTTTCCATCTTCCGAGGTCTTCTTCAATTTCTTTCTTCAGAGACTTGAAGTTCTTGTCATACAGATCTTTCACTTGTTTGGTTAGCGTCACGCCAAGATACTTAATATGGTTTGTGGCTATCGTAAAGGGTATTATTTCTCTTACTTCTTTCTCAGCCTGCTTATCCTTTGAGTATAGGAAGGCTTCTGACTTGCTTGAGTTGATTTTATATCCGGCCACTTTGCTGAAGTCGTTTATCAGCTGTAGGAGTTCTCTGGTGGAGTTCTTTGGGTCGCTTATGTATACTATCATATCGTCTGCAAATAGTGATAGTTTGACTTCTTCCTTTCCAATTTGTATCCCTTTGACCTCTTTTTCTTGTCTAATTGCTCTAGCTAGAACTTCAAGTACTATATTGAAAAGATATGGAGAGAGAGGGCAGCCTTGTCTAGTCCCTGATTTTAGTGGGATTGCTTCAAGTTTCTCTCCGTTTAGATTGATGCTGGCTACTGGTTTGCTGTAAATTGCTTTTACTATGTTTAGATATGGGCCTTGAATTCCTGATCTTTCCAAGACCTTTAGCATGAAAGGATGCTGAATTTTGTCAAATGCTTTCTCAGCATCTAATGAGATGACCATGTGGTTTTTTTCTTTGAGATTGTTTATGTAGTGGATTACATTGATGGATTTCCTTATATTGAACCATCCCTGCATCCCTGGGATGAAGCCTACTTGATCGTGGTGAATGATCGTTTTGATGTGTTCTTGGATTCGGTTGGCAAGAATTTTATTGAGTATTTTTGCATCGATATTCATAAGAGAGATTGGCCTGAGATTCTCTTTCTTTGTCGGATCTTTGTGTGCTTTTGGTATTAGTGTAATTGTGGCTTCATAGAACGAGTTGGGTAGTGTTCCTTCTGTTTCTATTTTGTGGAACAGTTTGAAGAGTATTGGTGTTAGGTCTTCTTTGAAGGTCTGATAGAATTCTGCACTAAAACCATCTGGACCTGTGCTTTTTTTGGTTGGAAGACTTCCAATGACAACTTCTATTTCTTCAGGGGTTATAGGACGGTTTAGATGGTCTATTTGATCCTGATTTAATTTTGGTACTTGGTATCTGTCAAGGAAATTGTCCATTTCCTCAAGATTTTCTAGTTGTGTTGAATACAGGTTTTTGTAGTAGGATCTGATGATTTTTTGAATTTCCTCAGTTTCTGTTGTTATCTCTCCCTTTTCGTTTCTGATTTTATTAATTTGGATACTATCTCTGTGCCCTCTGGTTAGTCTGGCTAAGGGCTTATCTATCTTGTTGATTTTCTCAAAGAACCAACTCCTCGTTTTGTTGATTCTTTGTATGGTTTTATTTGTTTCTACTTGATTGATTTCAGCCCTGAGTTTGATGATTTCCTGCCTTCTACTCCTCTTTGGTGTATTTGCTTCTTTTTGTTCCAGGGCTTTCAGGTGTGCCATTAAGCTGTTAGTGTATGCTGTCTCCCGTTTCTTTTTGGCGGCACTCAGGGCTATGAATTTTCCTCTTAGCACTGCTTTCATTGTGTCCCATAAGTTAGGGTATGTTGTGCCTTCATTTTCATTAACTTTCAAAAAGTCTTTGATTTCTTTCTTTATTTCCACCTTGACCAAGTTATCATTGAGTAGAGCATTGTTCAGCCTCCATGTGTACGTGGGTTTTCTTTTGTTTTTGTTGCCATTGAAGACCACCCTTATTCCATAGTGATCTGATAGGAGGCATGGGATTATTTCTATCTTCTTGTATCTGTTGAGGTCTGATTTGTGACCAATTATATGGTCAATTTTGGAGAAGGTACCATGAGGAGCTGAGAAGAAGGTGTATTCTTTAGCTCTAGGATGAAATGTTCTATATATATCAGTTAGTTCCATTTGGTCCAAGGCTTCAATTAGATTCACTGTGTCCCTGTGTAGGTTCTGCTTTCCTGAACGATCCATTTCAGAGAGCGGGGTGTTGAAGTCACCCACTATTATTGTGTGCGGTGCGATGTGTGCTTTGAGTTTTAGTAAAGTTTCTTTTTTTTTTTTTTTTTTTTTTTTTTTTTTTTAATTTAATTTAATTTTATTTTTTTAATTTACATTCCAAATCACTTCCCCTTTCCCGTTTCCTCCCTCCCCGAAAGTCCCATAAGCCCCCTTCCCTCCCTCTTTTCTCCGTTCAACCCCCTCTCATTACTCTGTCCTGGCGTTCCCCTACATCCAGTCTTTCCAGGACCAGGGGTCTCTCCTTCCATCTTTTTAGAAATCTATTGATATGCTGATTGTGTCTAGGGTATTCTGAGATTCTGGGTCAATATCCCCTTATCAGTGACTTCATACCATGTGTGATCTTTTGTGATTGGGTTACCTCACTAAGGATGATATTTTCAAGTTCTGACCATTTGCCTAGGAATTTCGTGAATTCATTGTTTTTAATTGCAGAGTAGTATTCCATTGTGTAAATATACCACATCTTCTGAATCCATTCCTCCGTTGAGGGACATCTGGGTTCTTTCCAGTTTCTGGCTATTATAAATAAGGCTGCTATGAATATAGTGGAGCATGTGTCCTTATTGCATGCAGGTAAAGTCTCTGGGTATATGCCCAGGAGTGGTATAGCCGGATCCTCCGGAAGTGTCATGCCCAGTTTTCTGAGGAGCCGCCAGACTGCTTTCCAGAGTGGTTGTACCAGCCTGCAATGCCACCAGCAGTGGAGGAGTGTTCCTCTTTCTCCACATCCTCGCCAACAACTGCTGTCTCCTGTGTTTTTGATCTTAGCCATCCTGACTGGTGTGAGATGGAATCTCAGGGTTGTTTTGATTTGCATTTCCCTAATGACTAAGGATGATGAACATCTCTTTAGGTGCTTCTCAGCCATTAGATATTCTTCAGGTGAGAACTCTTTGTGGAGCTCTGTACCCCATTTTTTAATAGGGTTACTTGCCTCTCTGGAGTTTAACTTCTTGAGTTCTTTGTATATCTTGGATATTAGCCCTCTGTCGGATGTAAGGTTGGTAAAGATCATTTCCCAGTTAGTTGGTTGCCGCTTTGTCTTTTTGACGGTGTCTTTTGCCTTGCAAAAACTTTGTAATTTAATGAGGTCCCATTTGTCTATTCTTGATCTTAGAGTATAAGCTATTGGAGTTCTGTTCAGGAAATTCTCCCCTGTGCCCATATGTTCAAGGTTCTTCCCTAGTTTCCCTTCTATTAGTTTCAGTGTGTCTGGTTTTATGTGGAGATCTTTGATCCACTTAGAATTGAGCTTAGTGCAAGGAGATAAGGATGGGTCAATTTGCATTCTTCTGCATGTTGACCTCCAGCTGAGCCAGCACCATTTGTTGAAAAGGCTATCTTTTTTCCACTGGATGGTTTTAGCTCCTTTGTCAAAGATCAAGTGACCATAGGAGTGTGGATTCATTTCTGGGTCTTCAATTCTGTTCCATTGATCTACATGTCTGTTACTGTACCAATACCATGCAGTTTTTAACACTATTGCTCTGTAGTACAGCTTGAGGTCCGGGATACTGATTCCCCCAGAGGTTCTTTTACTCTTGAGAATAGTTTTAGCTATTCTGGGTTTTCTGTTATTCCAGATGAATTTTTGAATTGCTCTTTCTAACTCTATGAAGAATTGAGTTGGGATTTTGATGGGGATTGCATTGAATCTGTGTATTACTTTTGGTAAGATGCTCATTTTTACTATATTAATCCTGCCAATCCATGAGCATGGCAGATTTTTCCATCTTCCGAGGTCTTCTTCAATTTCTTTCTTCAGAGACTTGAAGTTCTTGTCATACAGATCTTTCACTTGTTTGGTTAGCGTCACGCCAAGATACTTAATATGGTTTGTGGCTATCGTAAAGGGTATTATTTCTCTTACTTCTTTCTCAGCCTGCTTATCCTTTGAGTATAGGAAGGCTTCTGACTTGCTTGAGTTGATTTTATATCCGGCCACTTTGCTGAAGTCGTTTATCAGCTGTAGGAGTTCTCTGGTGGAGTTCTTTGGGTCGCTTATGTATACTATCATATCGTCTGCAAATAGTGATAGTTTGACTTCTTCCTTTCCAATTTGTATCCCTTTGACCTCTTTTTCTTGTCTAATTGCTCTAGCTAGAACTTCAAGTACTATATTGAAAAGATATGGAGAGAGAGGGCAGCCTTGTCTAGTCCCTGATTTTAGTGGGATTGCTTCAAGTTTCTCTCCGTTTAGATTGATGCTGGCTACTGGTTTGCTGTAAATTGCTTTTACTATGTTTAGATATGGGCCTTGAATTCCTGATCTTTCCAAGACCTTTAGCATGAAAGGATGCTGAATTTTGTCAAATGCTTTCTCAGCATCTAATGAGATGACCATGTGGTTTTTTTCTTTGAGATTGTTTATGTAGTGGATTACATTGATGGATTTCCTTATATTGAACCATCCCTGCATCCCTGGGATGAAGCCTACTTGATCGTGGTGAATGATCGTTTTGATGTGTTCTTGGATTCGGTTGGCAAGAATTTTATTGAGTATTTTTGCATCGATATTCATAAGAGAGATTGGCCTGAGATTCTCTTTCTTTGTCGGATCTTTGTGTGCTTTTGGTATTAGTGTAATTGTGGCTTCATAGAACGAGTTGGGTAGTGTTCCTTCTGTTTCTATTTTGTGGAACAGTTTGAAGAGTATTGGTGTTAGGTCTTCTTTGAAGGTCTGATAGAATTCTGCACTAAAACCATCTGGACCTGTGCTTTTTTTGGTTGGAAGACTTCCAATGACAACTTCTATTTCTTCAGGGGTTATAGGACGGTTTAGATGGTCTATTTGATCCTGATTTAATTTTGGTACTTGGTATCTGTCAAGGAAATTGTCCATTTCCTCAAGATTTTCTAGTTGTGTTGAATACAGGTTTTTGTAGTAGGATCTGATGATTTTTTGAATTTCCTCAGTTTCTGTTGTTATCTCTCCCTTTTCGTTTCTGATTTTATTAATTTGGATACTATCTCTGTGCCCTCTGGTTAGTCTGGCTAAGGGCTTATCTATCTTGTTGATTTTCTCAAAGAACCAACTCCTCGTTTTGTTGATTCTTTGTATGGTTTTATTTGTTTCTACTTGATTGATTTCAGCCCTGAGTTTGATGATTTCCTGCCTTCTACTCCTCTTTGGTGTATTTGCTTCTTTTTGTTCCAGGGCTTTCAGGTGTGCCATTAAGCTGTTAGTGTATGCTGTCTCCCGTTTCTTTTTGGCGGCACTCAGGGCTATGAATTTTCCTCTTAGCACTGCTTTCATTGTGTCCCATAAGTTAGGGTATGTTGTGCCTTCATTTTCATTAACTTTCAAAAAGTCTTTGATTTCTTTCTTTATTTCCACCTTGACCAAGTTATCATTGAGTAGAGCATTGTTCAGCCTCCATGTGTACGTGGGTTTTCTTTTGTTTTTGTTGCCATTGAAGACCACCCTTATTCCATAGTGATCTGATAGGAGGCATGGGATTATTTCTATCTTCTTGTATCTGTTGAGGTCTGATTTGTGACCAATTATATGGTCAATTTTGGAGAAGGTACCATGAGGAGCTGAGAAGAAGGTGTATTCTTTAGCTCTAGGATGAAATGTTCTATATATATCAGTTAGTTCCATTTGGTCCAAGGCTTCAATTAGATTCACTGTGTCCCTGTTTAGTTTCTGCTTTCCTGAACGATCCATTTCAGAGAGCGGGGTGTTGAAGTCACCCACTATTATTGTGTGCGGTGCGATGTGTGCTTTGAGTTTTAGTAAAGTTTCTTTTACGAATGAGGGTGCCCTTGCATTTGGAGCATAGATATTCAGGATTGAGAGTTCTTGATGGTGGATTTTTCCCTTGATCAGTATGTAGTGTCCTTCTGTGTCTTTTTTGATGACTTTGGGTTGAAAATCAATTTTATCCGATATTAGGATGGCTACTCTACCTCGTTTCTTGGGGCCATTTGCTTGTAAAATTGTTTTCCAGCCTTTTACTCTGAGGTAGTGTTTGTCTTTGACACTGAGGTGCGTTTCCTGCATGCAGCAAAATGCTGGGTCCTGTTTACGTATCCAGTCTGCTAGTCTATGTCTTTTAATTGGGGAATTGAGACCATTGATATTAAGAGAGATTAAGGCATAGTGATTATTGCCATCTGCCATTCTTGACGCTATCTTTATGTTTGAGTGGTTATCTACTTTTGGGTTTGATTCAAGAAGGTTATTATCTCATTTTTTCCAGGGTGTTGTTTCTCTCCCTGTATTGGAGGTTTCCACCTATTATCCGTTGCAGGGCTGGATTTGTGGAAAGATATTGTGAAAATTTGGTTTTATCATGGAATATCTTGGTCTCTCCATCTATGGTGATTGAGAGTTTTGCTGGGTATAGTAGTCTAGGCTGGCATTTGTGCTGTCTTAGTGTCTGCATGAGATCTGCCCAGGATCTTCTGGCTTTCATAGTCTCTGGTGAGAAGTCTGATGTGATTCGGATAGGTCTTCCTTTGTATGTTACTTGGCCCTTTTCTCTTACTGCATTTAGTATTCTTTCTTTGTTTAGAACATTCGGTGTTTTGCTTATTATGTGACGGGAGGTATTTCTGTTCTGGTCCAGTCTGTTTGGAGTTCTGTAGGCTTCTTGTATGTTCATCGGCATCTCTCTCTTTAAGTTAGGGAAGTTTTCCTCCATAATTTTGTTGAAGATGTTTACTGGCCCTTTAAGTTGCAAATCTTCACTCTCATCTATACCTATAATCCTTAGGTTTGGTCTTCTCATTGTGTCCTGGATTTCCTGGATGTTTTGGGTTACGCGTTTTTTGCATTTTGCATTTTCTTTGACTGTTGAGTCGATGCTTTCTATGGAATCTTCAGCACCTGAGATTCTTTCTTCCATCTCTTGTATTCTATTGTTGATGTTTGCATCTATGACTCCTGATTTCTTCCCAAGGTTTTCTATCTCCAAAGTTGTCTCCCTTTGTGATTTCTTAGTTGTTTCTACTTCCTTTTTTAGTTCCTGGATGGATTTGCTGAGATCCTTCACTTGTTTGTTTGTATTTTCCTGTATTTCTTTAAGGTATTTTTGCATTACCTCTTTCAGGATTTCTTCCTGATGACCCACGTTCTCCTGCATTTCTCTGAGCGATTTTTGTGTTTCCTCCTCATGGGATTCCATCTGTTGATCCATCGTCTCCTGCATTTCTTTAAGCAGTTCTCGTGTTTCCTTTGTAAGGGCATCTAACCGTTGATTCATTTCTTTAAGCAATTTTTGTGTTGCCTCCTTATGGGCATCCGTCTGTTGGCCCATATTCTTCTGCATTTCTTTATGCAAATTTTGTGATTCCTTTGTGAGTGCATCTACCCGTTGATTCATCTCGTTAAGCGATTTTTGTGTTGTCTCCTTGTGCGCCTCCATCTTTTGATCCATGTTCTCCCGCATTTCTCTAAGCGATTTTTGTGTTTCCTTTGTAAGGGCTTCTAACCGTTGATTCATGGTCTCCTGTAACTCTTTATGAGATTTATTTGTGTCCTTCTTGTGATCCTCTAATAGCATCATGAGAAGTGATTTTAAATCCAGATCTTGTCTTTCGGGTGTGGTGGGGTATCCAGGACTTGCTGCTGTTGGAGAGTTGGGTTCGGATGGTCCCACATTACTTTGATTACTGTTAGTAACATTCCTACGTTTGCCTTTTGCCATCTGGATACCTCTGGTGTTAGTTGGTCCTGCTGCCACTGGCTGTTGGTTGGACCTCCTGTGAGCCTGCAAAGCTATTTCTGCCCCCCCCTGGATTACCAGGATTCCCCTGGCACCGATTTCTGGGGCCTGCCTGCTCCTGAGTGACTTTGGAGCCCTAATGTGCTTTGCCCCAAGTGATCTTATATTGGGGAGGCCTTGCACATCTAAAGGCTCAGCCTAGTGGATTCCTGGAGCAGAGGTCGCCAAAGGGAGGCTGGCAGGCTCCTGCCCTGTGCAGGGGTGTGTGATCTCTCCTGGGTGGGGAGGGGGCGTCCCTCTGCCAGGCAGAAGTCCCACAGCAGATCTGGCGCGCTGGTCACTGCAGATCAGCCCAGCACCTGGGAGCAGGTTACACACAAGCTGCCTGAACCTGAAGCGATATTATGCCTGTCTGTCTCTGAGCCTGGTGGTCCCAACTACCTGGTCACTGGAGCAAAGATGGCGGAGGGGACTCTCCGTGGCGCTGCTCACCCTGTGGTCACGATGGCCCGCCGATCTGGCACCCAGACGACCACAGCGCCAACCCGCCCTCGGGCACAGAAGGAAGCCCCAACAGGCCGTGTCCCAAGTGATGTTATATTGGGGGGAGAGCCTGGGTACCGGTCTCTCCAGCGCAGTCCGCGGGAACAGAGGTCGCGGAAGGGAAGCTGGCAGGCTCCCTCCCTGCGCGGGGTCCCTCCACCAGGCAGAAGGTCCCACCGCGGAACTGGCGCGCTGGTTACTGCAGATCAGCCCAGCACCTGGGAGCAGGTTACACACAAGCTGCCTGAAACCGAAGCGATATTATGCCTGTCTGTCTCTGAGCCTGGCGGTCCCAACTACCTGGTCACTGGAGCAAAGATGGCGGAGGGCAGTCTCCGTGGCGCCGCTCACCCTGTGGTCACGATGGCCCGCCGATCTGGCACCCAGACGACCACAGCGCCAACCCGCCCTCGGGCACAGACGGAAGCCCCAACAGGCCGTGTCCCAAGTGATGTTATATCGGGGGGAGAGCCTGGGTACCGGTCTCTCCAGCGCAGTCCGCGGGAACAGAGGTCGCGGAAGGGAAGCTGGCAGGCTCCCTCCCTGCGCGGGGTCCTGATCTCTTTTTTAAGTTGACAAGGCTGGTGGTATTTAACTGTAATACACAGCAATTGCTTAGAAGTTTCCTGTGTTTTTAGGTTGTCCTCTCCTGGTCATCTCATGACAGAACAGCCTGTTGTCATGGTTTTGTCTGTGCCCATTGTTATTTGCAGATTCCCAGCTTCTACAGTCCTGATTCTGAGGTCTTTGAGGCAAAAGGAAGCAGGATTCACCACCATCATTCCTTGAGCCTTTCAATCCCACCTCCCTTCTCTCTATTTCCCAGAATCTTATGTTAGTTTTAGTCAAAGCATCCAAGGTTTTTAGTTGTTTTGAGTGAGAATAGGGCTATTTGAATTTCTCCCTCCTCATTTCCTAAAAGTAGAAGGCCAGCGTGGGGGAATTTACTGAGGGGAAATAAAATCTTTTCTGAGAGATACTCTTCTAGTTACATTCTACTGCTGGGACAACACACTCCAAACAAAAGCAACTTTGGGAAATAAGGAGTTTGTTTGGTTCATACCAAGTCACAGTTCATCACTGAGGGAAATCTGGGCAGCAACTAAAACAGGAACTCCAAGTAGAAACCATGGAGGAACAGAACACACTTGTTGGCTTGCTTGCAGAATTATGCTTTGTTTTTCTTTTTTCTTTTAAATATAGCTCAGGGCTCCTTACCTGGGAACAGTGCTTCTCATTATAGGCTGGGCTCTCCTATATTGATTAGTAGTCCAGATACCCCCTAAGACATGCCAATGCAATCTGGAAAGTCAACTGTGATTCCCTTCTCAGTTGACTCTTGGCTAGGCCACGTTGACAGTGAAAGCTAACTGGTACCACTTAGCTTATTCAAGGTCATATGAAGTTTAAAGCTGGGCTTATAAACTCTATGTTATAAATGCCAGGATTGAGGGATAATCCCTCCCTTTTTCTGTGAATTCGAGTCTTTTAATTTTTTTAAAAAGCTTATTTATTTATTATATGTAGGTGCACTGTAACTGTCTTCAGACACTCCAGAAGAGGGAGTCAGATCTCATTAGGGATGGCTGTGAACCACCAAGTGGTTGCTGGGATTTGAACTCAGGACCTTCGGAAGAGTAGTCAGTATTCTTAACCACGGAGCCATCTCTCCAACCCATCATTTTTTTTTTTTTAATTTGAGTATTATTTCTAAGGTCTGTAGTGGTTTGAATGAGAATGGACCCCATAGGCTCATATATTTGAATTTTTGGTCTCTACCAATTGGAACTGTTTGGGGAGGACTAGAAGTGACCTTGTGGGAGGAAGTATGTCAACGAACTTGGAGATTTCAGAAGCCCATACCACTGCCACTTACTTTGCTCTCTCTGTCTCTTGTTTGTGGATTAGATGTAAGCTCTCAGGTACTGCCCCAGCACCATCCCTTCCTGCCTGCCTGATGCCGTGCTCTCTGCCATGCTGACATGAACTCTCACCCTCTGAAGCCAGGTAAGTTACCTTGGTCATGGTGTCTCTTCACAGTAATAGAAAAGGAACTAAGACCGTGTTGTAGCACATGGTTCCTGATGAGTTCCTATTGGGAAGCTGTACACTCCTTGATTCTTGTTTATTGCGTCAATATGTAGCCTTTGCTGAGTCACCCAGGTCTAAGCTCATTGTACATAGTAGATGTGTTGAACTGCCTTCTGCCTCTCTGATTACCATTCCTGTGCTAAACTAATGCAGGTGATCTGTAGTCATCAGTTGATCCTAATATTTGAAGCCCACAATGACAAACACTTCGATGTGTTAAGAAGGAGTGATCGCCAACTTTGTTTTCTTTTTTTAACATCTGTCTGTGCATAGTTCTCTAGCCTCTGACACAGTCGTTGGTGGCATTATTCTTCCACCACCATCTTCGCTTTGAGTTCCCTTCCACTATTTTTTGTGGGTTGCCTAGTTTAAACTTTCACTTTCCAAGCTAGTCCTTACTAATTCTCTAATTTCCCTGACTCCTTCAAATTTCGACTCCCCTAAAGAGAAGAAACTAGAATTCTGTGGAACTCCATTCTTATGTGACTGATAACTCTGAAGAGGGGCAACTTTGAAATGTAATGTCTTCCATTAGACTGAGCTGAAGCTGCCCATCTGCAAAACTGTACAAGATGGTATTACCACCTGTCTTTCTCATTTCTTGTCCCATTGCCTTCTCTGGTCTTGTTTCCTTGGGAGCTCTCCCTTCATAAATCACCGACACACAAACTGTAATCTCAACTCTGCAACTGGGGAGGCTGGCCTAAGACATCTATCAAAGGAGTCCAAAGGTAGACATTTGTCTGTTTGGAAAGTGAAGGTGTGTAGTAAGTAGCATTGTTACCATGGTCACTGGTGCTGAGGAAGACAGGAGAGGAATCTCACCAACTTGCCATGAGCTTGTTGTTATGGAGACAGACATGCTGGGCTTTATCACAATGCTGATTTTCTCCAGGTATGATGTTGCTGTGGAAACACAGAACCCAAAGCCTCAAAGAACACTCATTACTAATCTCAACCACTTTATCCATCTGCTTATGGCTCATTAGCAAAAGTAGCCTGGTGCGATAGGAGATGTTCATACTATCAGTATTCAACCCAGCTCTCTAGAGAAGGGCCATAGTCCCAGACTTTTCCTGGGTGAGTGGGAATCTTGGGCAATCTTAAAATGAGGTTTGCTAAGTTAGATGGAAACACATTCTTTTCCTGTGGTGCATGATTTTCAAAACCACTGCTGGGAATTTCTCTACCACACATTCATTTTAATCTAAGATCAAACAGATCCACTTTAGACTCAGTCTTATTTTGAGCCTATAGATTCTTTCAGAGCCAGCCCATATTCCCATAAATTAGAATGCTCATGCTAACCCACAGATAATATCTTCTGTGGTAGAGGAACCAAAATAAGAGTAAGTCTGGCTGTGGCAGCTCTCGGTGGCCTTGGTGCTGAGGCTGAGCTGAGTGTTGCTGTGACTGTGGTCACAGCTTTCTCTCCAGTGGACCACAGAGTGTCTCAGTTATGGTACACCAGATAGAGACAATTTCACGGGTAAGGAGTTGGAATTTTGGGTTGACTCCTGAGACAGGGAGAGAGTATTGAAAACAAGTGTCTTTGTCTAAAAAGTTCCCTGCTTTGTCACTGAGAAGTGAGGTTGACTTACAGCTTTCATGTTGAAATTAAACTTGGCCAATTATTTAATATTTCAAAATCTTTTCCCTGACATTTTACTAACCTGCAACTCTTGAAAACATTAGCTAGCTAAGGAGTCAAGGTCAAATTTCAGAGGAAAGCTGTGCGTGTGGTTAGGAGGACAGAAGTCACTGGAAGTGTTTCCCACAGGGCACATTTTTCTAATAGTCGCTGAGGGGCTGAGAAGCAATGATCCAGGGGACAGTCACAACTGTGCTCTTTCAGGGAGCTGGAGAGCCGCGAGGCCACTCAGGGGTAAGGACAGGTGAGACGCCACTCTTGGTCCCTTAGCTCTTTCACGGTTTCCAGAGGGCAGGCTTAAAGGAAATCTTTAAGCTTTTATTAACATTCTTCACTTTTGAAACCCGGTATTTGCCAGGCTAGCAGAGGAAGATTAATTCCACCCCCTTTCTGCCTTCTAAGCCTTGAATGACTTGACAGTAACGATTGCACCTCATCATTACACACCAAACTCGGAACCGCATTTAGTACATGGCATTTAATTCTTGGCCTTCTAGCCTTGGAGCCATAAGGGAGAACAAAGAAGAGGATGGGAGGGCATGGCAAGCTGCCAGATAATATCTGGTTATCCATTTATTTGTCGTTTGGTTACCAGTCACCTGGAGCGGCTTCTTAGCACTTAGAATTGTGACCTAGTGATGTGTGTCACCTGGATGTTTCCAAACACGTGTTGTAATTGATTTCATCCTTGTTTTATAATTTGGATAGAGATATTCATGATTCTATGCCCTGCAGATTGATCTGGGTCCCCTAAAACTTAGCAGGAATCCAGGGACGTGGAGAAGCAGAGACCCAGTGATGACAGTATCATTAACTACATGGATGACAGACTAACAATGCCAATCGATGCTGATGATGGCAGTGATGTCAGAGATGATGATGAGGATGCCTGCTTGGCCTCCCTCTTGGTCAAATACTAAGTGCTTTTCACGTAGGAACTCACTCGACCCTCATCTTCCCAGCATAAAATCGATACCATTAAATTTTTTATTTTCCAGGTGAAGGCACTGTTGCATTGTGATTAAATAAATTTTCTAATATCCTACAGCCTGTAAATAGCAGAACCAAGGGTGAATCCCAAACTAGCTCTTAGCCATACAAAGCATGTATGACTCCTAAGCAGCCATGAAGAGGTTCTATTCATTTGTTGCTTTCTTCTAATTATTTTATTGAGCGCCACCAATTTGCAAGTCTCTCCCCGCCCCCGCCCCCCCCCCGCCCTCCGACTCTCCTCTGCTTACCCCTTTCGTTTTTGATACTTATGGAGAGATTTCTAGGTGCTACTCTGTTAAAGGATTTTCAGGTAGCGTATCATATAATACTCAGAACAACTTTATGAAGCAAAAGGAGGTTAATCTATCGAGTGAGACATGGTATGGAGGCAGAAGCAGAGCCAGTCTTGCCAGATCTCATCGCTGTGCACCTGAAATCTGAGTAGTGTGAGTTAAAGTGCTGTGGGACTAAAATACAACACAGACTTTTACATCCTATGCTCTGAGAGATGATCTTCCACAGTGTCAATCTTATTTCTACCTCCTGTCTTCATCTCGATGTTGCTGAGTACTGTTAACCACAGAAATTTAAAATGGGTAATGCTGTGGGCAAGGGGGTGCAGTGGGGGCTGATGTGGCCTGTGGACTCGGGACTGTGAGAATACCGTAGAATTTCCTTAAAACGTCAGTGGCATTTGGGGGTGAGTATCAGTTCAGTCTTCTGAAGGGGCTGTGTTATAGTCAGAAACTATTAATTACAAGCCATCTGCCCTGGGTGTTGTGCAATGGCGCAAGGCTCTCTCTTGCTAGGCAGATACAGTGGAGTCATTCAGGAGTAAGTACGGGGCTTTGAAACCTGGAGGCCACTCTTTCCATTTTCCTGGAGCTTCCAAGTCTAGCAACCCAGTTTCTTTCTCTAGACTGACTACTTAATGTGCATCTCTAAGCACACATAGTGGAAGATGGCTCCATAGAGCAGATCCTTGGTTCCTGGAGTAGCCTGTTCCCATGCAGGGTTCTGTGGCAGGGAAATCTGATCAGCAGGGTTCAGGTTAAACATTGTACCCTGGTCCAAATAATAAGTTGGTGTATGTAAACTGAATAAGATGACTGCAAGAGAAATAACCGCTTCTATATTTCTTGTTATTGTAGCATAGTTGAATACTTTGCTCAACTTTTGTTCCTCTTCAGGAGTTACCAAAATTCTTTCCAACTCTGTGACCACACCATAGTCTTTGGTCTATAAAGAAACACAATTAGTGGTTTTATTGAGGTTGTACTGGATTCTGTTCCAAGAACGCCACCTTGTGTTTTGCTAACATAAATATCCTTTGCTACTTCCCTAGAACAAGGGATCGGACCTGTCGATGAGCACTCTATCACAGAGCTACACTCTGGTAGATTTATTTTCACTTGGAGATAGGTTGCCTGGGCTAACACCCAGCTGGAGAGCCTTTTGCCCCAGCCTCCTCCGTAGCTGGAACTGCTTTAATCCCAGCACTCTGGAGACAGAGGCAGGCCAGCCTGGTCTACAGAGTGAGTTCCAGGTCAGCCAGGACTACACAGAGAGACCCTATCTCAAAAAACAAAAAACAAAAGTAAAAAATATGTAATATTTTAAATTAATTCTTTGAGACTTTTATAGATGCATACAATGTATTTTTTCATTATGCTCCCCACCTAGTGCCTCTGACTCCTCCCACTTGCAGCTCACTTACTCTACCAGCTTCTGAACCGCATCTAAGACCAGGAAAGGGCTGTAAAGGAAGGAGAGCTATCAACGAAGCTCCCATGACAAAGCAATGCTAGGCGTCTAGCCAGCAGGCAGAACCCCCACAGTACGTCCTGTGTGTGTCAACCCATGGCTGCCCTGTTGGCCTCTTGGCCATACGGGCTAAAAGTGACTTTTCCCCCACAGCACAAGAGCACCTGAAATCGAATCATCCTTTTCTAATCCGAGCCTGGAGCTGGCAGCAGGCAGTTTTCTGTGCTGGGAATCATCTGTATGCACTGGGCACCGTGCCCACCACCTAGCGCGCTTGGGTGGCCTCCTGGGATGCTTTCTTTGGCAGGAGTGTCTTACAGCTGTGAGGGTTATTAGTGAGACTCTGAATTATTTATGCCGATGCTCTTTCATCAGTGTGAATTGTCATGAATTGGTTGTAATCAAAATGATTTAGGTTTGAGGAACAAAAGGGTGAGGAGCTTCGATTTATGGCTTTGCTGTGGCCATGAAAGCTCTCAACAGCGGTAGCGGCTGTGGTTTGGTGTGCTGGAAGTGACCATGGAGTTGGAGTCGGAAGGCTCGCGTTCAAGGCTCTGCCCTTCCATCCAGATGAGCATTATAACCCGTCCTTTAGGGAGCTCATGTCTAATGTATCCACATCAGCTGAGGGCAGCTCTAAGCAGCCTAGTATAGAACCAGAGCTAGAAGCTAGGTGGCTGTATCTCCTCTGTGCCCTGATCCACAGGGATCTATGTTGGTTGACCTGAAGGGTATTTCTTTAACTTCTTGGTGTTTCAGCTTATTTCTCTTTGGAAATAAAGGCCAGAGTCTCCCAGGACCTCTTGCTAAGAACAGGAGGAGTGATGAATTTCTTTTTCTCCTGTGTGAGCATGCATTTGGGAAGACAGCCATCTGCAAGCCAGAAGAACTTGTCTTGGCACTTTGGTCTTAGAACTTCGAGCTTCCAGAACAATGACACACACACTTCTTTTGATTAATCTTCCTGGCTGATTCATTTGGATGTGGTAGTAGACTCTATACATGGCCTAGGACAGAGAGCATGGTCTATAAAGTCTGACAAACCTATCCTTTGGATTCTTCCAGAAGCAGATCTTGAGACAAGGGTTAGAGCACCAGCAGTTGATATGGGAAAATGTATTAGTCAGGGTTCTCTAGAGTCACAGAACGTATGGGTAGTCTCTATATAGTTAGGGAATTTGTCGATGACTTACAGTCTGTAGTCCAACTCCACAAATGGTCAGCAGCAGCTGTGGATGGAAGTCCAAGGGTCTAGCAGTTGCTCAGTCCCACAAGGCAAACCGGCAAGGAAGAGTGATTGAGTCTTCCTTCTTCCAATGTCCTTATGTAGGTCTCCAGCAGAGGGTGTGGCCCAGATTAAAGGCATGTGCCACTGTGCCTTTAATCCCAGATGACCTTGATCGGAGATCTCCTTGTCTTAATCTTCTGGAATTCATAGCCATGATGCTTCAAGATCTCCATGCCAAGATCCAGGTCAGAAACTTGTATCTCTGAGCCTCCAGATTAGGATCATAGGTAAGCCTTCCAATTCTGGATTGTAGTTCATTCCCGATATAGTCAAGTTGACAACCAGGAATAGCCACTACAGAAACTATTCAGGAAGCACTGTTTGAGGACTTAGGAAAGTGAGATAGAAGGACCAGAAAGCCCATGTAGGTTATAACTTTGGGTAGCTGGAGCCAAGTCATTGGAAATCCATTAGAAGCTGTGTGTGATGTGCCACAGACTTTTCCTAGGTTGATACTCAAATGCCAACTTACTTTCTCACTGCATACATCTCAAAACTTCAGCCAGCTGTCACCTGCCAGTCTAGCCAGCCACCATATTTGCATGCTGTTGGGCAATGGTGTACAGCAAAGTGGGCATGGATTCTGAACACAAGGACACAAGCATAGCAGATAGATCATTTTGTTCTTTCTTTCTTTTCTTCCTTCTTTCCTTTTTTTTTTTTCGTTTGCTTGATTTTTGAGTCAGGGTTTCACAATGTAGTCCTGGCTGGCCTGGAATTCAGTGCTCCTCCTGCCTATGCTTCCCAAGGGCTGGGATTAAAGGCCAGAGTTGCCACTTCTAGCCCAGAGACAACACTCTGCTAGATGGTAGGTAGTACTTACCTTTCAAAGAGACCACCCAGCACCTCAGGGTTGTGAAAATACCCCATTCTGACCATTTGCTAGGTCTTGCCAGTTCTCAGCAATGCTCAGTGTAGCTGGTCCACGGATTAGACTGTGAGTAAAAACAGAATCTCGCTCAGTGCTTAGTGGAGGTCTGTGGTTTGTCCTCTGGGGATGTATTGTGTTTGGCCTAGAGAAGAGCGAAACAAGAGCGCTAGGATCAGGTGCTACACAGACTGCCCAGATGACCTAAGGTTACCTTGTCTTAGCCGCACACGATTGGAAGTGCATGGCACCTATTTCTTTTGAAAACAGGGCAAGAGGAAAGTGGAGTTTGTTCAAATGGTTCGTTTATTAAACAGGATTCAGCCTGTAAAAGTGGTGTAAGTCATTAGCACAAATCCACCTTAAAGTATGAGTCCCATTATCTTAGCACTAGCCTTTCTGAAAACTGTGTTTTTCTAAAGCTTCTGTTCATTTTTAACATAAGAAAAAAAAATCCCAACCCACTTAAGTTTCCATAAAAACAGTACTTCACAGTTTACAAAGTGTTTTCGAACACATTATCTCATTATGTCCTTTGCAGGACGGAGAGAAGGAAATTTGCAAATGGCATTTTAAAATGAGTCTGTGGCCCATTAGGGTGAGTACATCTCACAGCTGGGTATGTGACATTCCTGAACCAGTGACTATGAAGCAGCCGTGAAGAAGAAGGCGTGTAAACATATACTGCGACCCAGGGCACTTAAACTCTACATTAGCTATGAAAAAGCCCAAGTTAAAAGCTGAGACTTGTCTGCAAGGGTCTTACAAACACCGGTGTTCCTAGTGTGGCTCAACCACTTGGCTCTGTGGTCTGTCAAGCAGCTTTGGGTTATCTATAAAATGATCCACACTTGTGCCACGCCTCAGGAGTATAGACACAGCATATGGCTGTCACCTCTGCCTGGTTAGCCAATGGGCTCTAACAGTCAAAGAACAAAATGTAAACAAGACAGCCATGTAAAGTGACTCAGATTTACTAAGCCTTGCAAAAACTTAGCTTCAGTCACTGGGCATGGTGCTTTGTGCCTGTAGTCCCAGCACAAAAGGGATAAAGAGGCAGGAAGATCATGAATTCAAGTCTGAGTTGGCCTACATAGGAAGACCTTGTCAATAAACAAACAATGACCTAGTCAACAAACAAACAAACAAACAGCTTGCAGAGTTCTATGTATTCTAATCAAGTAAAACATAACTATCAATTGTGTTGTATCTAGTTTATAACTATATAAGAATAAAAGCTTAGGTTTTGCTTGTGATAATAATAGCATTATTTATAAGAAGTTCTGTAGAATATTATATAAGACATTTTGTCAGTTAAGATGCTTTTCACTCTGAGAAATGGAATGTTCGGCATGGCTAGGAGCAGGTGGTTTCCGAGGTGGTTAATTTAACAGTATCCTTGCTCCCTGGCTTCTGGGTTCTCACCCCTGGTTCTTTCGTTTTTCATTTCACGGTCACACAGTAACTACCATAACACCAAATATCCTATCTTCTCATACTTGAATTCGAACAGAAAGGAAGGCACTACTTTTATCATTATCACTGTAATCCTGGAGAAAACCCATCCTCAGAAGAATCTACTGAATTCCTCTTCCAACGTTTTGAACTGAAGTGTCTGTAATAATATTCTGGAACTGTGATTTCTTTAAAAAAGATAGGAATATGTTTTGGATTTGGTCTAATGCTACTTATGTTAATTTGGTTCCCCAAATTACACGGGGATCTGCACATGTGCATGTAAGATGCTGAGGGATCCTTCCCCTGGTTGGTTTTGATTGGTAAATAAAATTGCCAGCAGGCAATGGCAGGGCAGGGAGACAGAGGTGGGACTTTAGGATTCCCCAACCACCTCTGTGGCAAGGCGGCTTCACTGGACTTGCTTTGGTTACTATGTCTTGTCCTGTAAGGCCAGAGCAGGAAGCAAATGCCCTTGAGCACATTGCTTTCCCAATACTGAATAAAATAAGTATTTCTAGCAAGGAAAAGGGAGAATGATATGGATAGACACCAATATCTAAGTGTGCATTTTTACTATTTCTTGAAAAAAATCTTCTATTGTCTTTAGTGTTGGTTAATTTTATATATTTGCTAGCTAAGGGATGCTCAGATAGCTAGCACAATATTATTTCTATGAATGCATGTAAAAATGTTTCAAGAACAGATTAGGATTTGAGTCAGTTGACTGACTAAAGATCCCTTTCTTCAAGGTAGGCTGACATCATACAACCCAATGTGGACCTGATTAAAACAGAAAGGCAGAGTGAAATTTATACAGAGATAGGAGGACATATTGTGGGATAATCTGGATCTATTGTGCGTATGAATGTCTTATCAAATGGAAAACCTCTTGTTTAGACCTCAATAGTGGTAGGTAGTCCTGCCATATTGGTGTATGGCCAAGGTCTCCAGGAGAGTTAATGGAGAAATTGTGTGAGGGTTAACGGGAAGTGGCACTGTTGAGGTGGCTCAGCAGAAATTATGGGTCTTGCAGGGTCCCATGTGGTAGCTTACAACCATCTGTAGCTCCAGTTCTAGTGGACTCAACACCTTCTTTTGGAGCTTAAAGTTAGGGGATAGCGAATGTAATAGTATTTATGGGGGTTTGAATATGCTTGGCCCAGGGAGTGGCACTATTAGGACTTGTTGCCATGGTGGAGTAGGTGTGACCTTGTTGGAGGAAGTGTGCCACTTTTGGGGTGGGCTTTGTGACCTTTCTCTGAGCTGCCTGAGAAGGCTGAGTCTCCTCCTGTCTGCCTTTGGAACAAGAAATAGAACTCTCAGATCCTCTAGTGCCATTCCTGCTTGGATGCTGCAATGCTTCCCACCAGGATGACAATGGACTGAAACTCTGAACCCGGAAGCCAGTGCTAACTAAATGTTGTTCCAATATAAGAGCTGCCTGGGTCATGATGTCTGTTCACAACAATGAAAGCCTAACTGAGAAAGTATTCTACTGTGATTATTTGCTTCCTTTATGTATTTAACAAACATAGGCAAGACTGTGAGTTAATCTAGAGTTGATGTCTGTTCAAAGGTCTGGGTCTCTTTTTAGTGTTAACGTTGTTGAAGAGTTGTGACTTCAGTGGGGTCACATGGTCACATTCTCACCACTGATTTCAAGGGTAGTTATGGTATTCCCTCTCTACACTGCCATTGCCAACTGAAAAGCCATTCAAGGCCCGTTGGAAAGTCCTATGGAAATGACAAAATTTTGGAGTCATCGTATTCAATGGCATCTCATGTTCTTATCTGGCTGCTTCAGACTTTACCAACAGCATTCAGGAAAGATGAAAACAGAGAAGGCCGGGGAAGGAGTGTTAGCTAATTTCTTGAGAATCATTCACAGTAGCTGTGGACAGTACATCTGCTTATACCTGGTTACTCACAGCCCACCTAGCTCTGAGACAGGCGGGGAAATGTGCTTTTGTTGAGTGGACTTGAACTTAGCGAACCCGCTACCTACCATAGAAGAAAGGCAGAAAGGATATTGGGCAAACAAAAGAAGGCTCTCCCAGGCTTATATTCCTCCCCCCCCCCCATATTTTGCTATGGGAGACTAGATTAATACTCAAGGCTCTTCGCTTTGGTTTGTTTACTTAGCTACTTAGCAGAAAGTTCTTTTGTTCTCCTTGTACCTCTTGCTAGCCCGAACAATCCTTTGTCATCTACTAAAGTTTTGCTTACCTTCAAAGCTTAAGTCAGTGCCTTGTGCTCAGAATAGTGCTCTGATATCTTGCTGACTCCATACTAAGTAAGTACCGTACTCTGCACACCTACCCTCGATCCTTACAGCAGCAAAGTGTTCATTTTGATTTACACTAACCAGCAGTTTATCTTTAGACTATAAACTTTCTGAGCCCTGAGTCTTTGACTGAACCATGTTCCAGTCTTTCATGTGGGTAAAATGAAAGAGAAATAAACCCACATCTTGTTTAAACTAAGGTAAATTTTTTTTCTCATTCACAGCCTAACTTAATTCTATGTAAGACCCTTCTCTCTTTTCTAATCAGAGATGGGTACCATTTTATTTCTGAGCTGAAGATCACATGAATACCATTCTAAAGAAGTTTGGAAAACCAAATGAATTTTAACACATGGAAGAAGATTGGAAAATATTCCTAAATGGGAGCTCTGATTTCAATATTTTTGAATTGAAGACTTGGTGAGGTATGGGGTAGAGTGTAATTTAAAGGATGACCTCTTGTGAGAAAAATTCTTCCTGTGTCTTGTTTCCAGGTAGTTTACAAAAGGGATGAAAGTGCTTTGTAGGGTTCCTAAAATTAGATAAGATTCCTACCAGGAGCTTGGCACCTAGAAAACACCCTCTAAGTCTTTAGGTCCTGCTCAGTTTTAGAGTGCTTAGACTCATTAAGGAAGATCTATGTTCCCATCCCTAGAGTCACCAAGTTCACTTCACAGTGGCCATGGGTTGCCAAAGGCAGAGTTGACACAGAAGGCAACTTATTGCTGGTGACAGAAAAGGAAGACTCCTGTAATTGGGATGAAATTTGGCATAATAACAAGGACAGTGAACTTCCACCATCTGCCGAAAAGTATCTGGATAAAAAATTTAGATGTAAAATGCAGGCACTTGTGGATGATCTAGTTGTCATGGAGACATTGCAGATGATAGTAAATGAAGGAAGTGGCAGGTCAGTCGGCTGAGATGTGGCTGAAGCCAACCTTGACCTAGCACACTGGATAGGTAGTTAAGGTACCCCAGGCTTTTCATAGTTCCCCAAGGAACACCGAAACTCTAGGTTCTATCTTTAATGACAGCAATACAGAAGTTATATATATCATGGGTCAAAAGCAATGAGTCTGAACTTTAGAAGAAGACTACAGCAAGCATATGTTGAAATCTTAAGATTGGAAGAGTTAATGTGAAGAATTGGTTAAAAGATGACTTGTGGACTCCCCCAAAGCTTTAAGAGTGATTTTTCTTCATTTTACATCATGCAAAGTCTCCATGAATCCTCTGCTGTACTGAGACATATATGTTAGAGGTATATAGCGCTTCCCAAGTCAAAAAATTCTTTGTGAATGCTAATTCGCTTAGACAGTCTGTTCCTTTTCTACCACCACACAGCCAACTGCCATAAGCACAGCAGTTGAGACAACACATGTTTTTTTCTCACAGTTTCCAGGGGTCAAGAGCGGGCTGCTTAAAGGGCTCGTCTCCTACATGTTTCACAAGCTGTGATCCAGAGGTGTCCTCCCATCTGGTGGAATTACTGGGGCAGAATCTACCTTGATATTCATTCTATGTCTGCACAAGAGTCATCCATCAGAAGAATTCAATTTTTCTTGTGTGTGAAGCCCTGTTTTTTCTTTTTTTTTGCTGTACTCTCGGCTTCTTGAGACCACCAATAACAGTGGTTTCAACCTTTCTAGTGCTGAAGCCTTTTAAGACAGTTCCTCATGCTGTGGTGACGCCCAATCATAACTTTACTTTCATTGCTACTCCACAACTGTTATTTTGCTTCTGTTATGAATCATGATGTAAATACATGAGGTGCAGAATAGCTGAACCCGTCTGAAAGGGTTGTTTGGCACCAAAAGGGTTGTGACCCACAGGTTGAGAACCAGTGACCTATATATAGTGTCTGGGCAAGTAGCATCTCCCATCATGGCCATTAACTTCTTCAAGGTGTTCTGCTGAGTCTGCTGGGAAGATGTAGTCATATAGTTAGACTCTTCTGTCCACAGTAGATTGCTTTCAGAGCCCCAACAGATACCTCACTCCTTAGATGCTCAATTATTATATGGCATACATTTGCATGTAGCCAGCATTCAGCCTGTTATATATTTTAAACCTTCTCTAGATTACTCACAACATGCAATCCAATATAAGTGCCATGTGAAAAGTTGTTGTGTTGTTTAGGAACTGTTACCCAGAGAACAGTTTGTACATGTTCAGTATGGATAATCACTGTGGGAATATTTTCAATCCATTGGTTGAATTTACAAATGTAATACCAATAGAGGGATGACTATATATATAATGTGGGAATTGACCCTTTAATTGTTTCCAAATTCTACTGCTTGAAAGTGAGTCCCATGTGTCATCCCCACTCTTGGGGAAACAAAGGCATAAGCAGGTGGCGTCAGCCATCAGAGAAGGTCATTAATGGGTCCAGCTATCACAATGATCCTTACCGTCCTCTGAGGTGGGCTGCAGAGAGGCTCAGCTCTTTCCAACACATGAAAAGATAATGCTGTTTAATTAATTAATCAAATTTAATTTTTAATTATATTAATTATAATTTACACATATAAAGTATATAAAATAATTATAATTAATTAAACATTATTAATGTTTAATTGAAGAGGCTAAATGGGCTGATGGGTAATTGAAAGTTTCAGTAGAGTCTGGCACCATAACTCTTAGTTCCACTATGAAATTTTGACTATCTAAATCATTGTCTATATCTTTGTGTCTACCATCCATCCATTCACATATCTAACCATCCTAACTCACTGTTTGCTTTGCTACCTAAAGTGTTGTATAAATGTGAGCAATATTTTAGCAAATCCATCTCCTTCAGCTCAACAGAATTACCTTATTATATCAGACAGATATAAGCAAGATTCCCTGTGAAGCAAGATTCAGTGGTAACTACTGAAATCTCAGGCTGGGGATATGCCTCATTTAATAGAGTGCTTGCCTAGAATAAAGGCCTGGGTTTGATCCATAGCACTGTGTAAACCAAGCTTGGGAATGCTTACCTATAATCCTAACCCTCTTGAATAGAGGCAGGAAGAGAACTTCGAGGTTATCCTGAGCTGCATAAAGAGTTTGAGGTCATCCTGGTTGACAAATAAACTCAACTGCGAAATCTCAGTGGTGAAACCAGCAAAGGTTTGTTTCTTGCTCACACAGCCTTGTCCAGTGCAGGCAAACTGGATGCCATTCTAACTTTATTACTGGTCCCAGGACAGTGTCCAAGTTACCCACCTTGAAGATGCTAATCATCTGGTCAAGTGGGAAAGAAGTCTGGTGAATTTTGCAAGGGCAGCCACATGTTTTGGTCTGGAAGGAACACAGAGGCTTACCTCTCACTGGAAGTACTGACATAACTCCACCTGGCTCTTAGTGAGCCAGGAAGACCAGTTTTACCCAAGAAATGGGCAGAGTCAGAAATACTCAGGATACAATCAATGTTCTTATTATTACCGCCATCTTGAAACTATCTTCCCTGGACTGAATGTTTATATCTCCCTGTCCCCCATTCATAAGTTAAAATCATAGACTTTCAATGTGATCGAATTAAGAGGAGAGGGCTCTAGAGGGTGTGATTGGATCATGAAGGTTACACCCTCAGGAATGGGGCTAGATACCCCAGAAGTATAGCTTGGGGGCAACAGGAAAGTCACCACTGAAGAAACAGAAACTGGTCCCTCGCCAGGCTCCAAATCAGTAAGTGCAGTGACCTTGGACTCCTCAGTCTCCAGAACCATTGTTTTCAGGCCACCGGTTTATCATATTTTTCTGATATCAACCTTCATCCTTAAGATTTGAGTGGAGCTCAGACGGGATCCTGGCAGTTTTGTGTTGTTTATAATCTCAGTCTGCAGCCCCTCAGCCAACCATCTTGCTTCTGCTCTGGGGCCTGATCTTACTAACTTTGCCTTTGATCTCCTGATTTACTTGACCAGAGCTACATCACCCCCCTAAAAAACAAGGTTTGTAACTGCTTTTCCTTTTTGATTATAATCTTTGCTTTGTAGTGTCCCCATAACAGTGTTCTGAGACAACTAATTTACAAACTCTTGCCACACCCCGTGACCCTAAATCTAGACCCAAATCTATATGAAATCTCTATGAAGCTAAAGAAGTCACTCAAAATATGGTAACTCCGCAATGAATGACATTTAGGGAGATGATTGGGATTACATCATTCAGGACTCCCCCTCTGTTCCTTCCTTCAGAGAGACAACAGGGACCCACCTAAATTTAATTAGCAAATGCCATGAAAAGGCAAACAGGAATGGAAAAAAAAACATCAAAAGATTAGACGTGACTGAACCCAGCAGGAAGACCTGGCTAACCTTGCTCTGGGCAAATAATTATCTGAAAAAGTTGAACAACAGCCTGGCTTACTGGTGGCTCTTTCCTTGCGGCTCACTGTAAAGACGGTACCAAGTGGGCTAAAATGTTAATGCCCCAGTAAGCCTTCTCTGAAGAAGGTTGTATTAGCAAAGCTTCTCAGTGGGGTGTGTAACAAGGTAACAAAGGAAACGAAACAAGTGCTGTGTTCGATGCATGTCCACTGTGAAAGAAACACTCTGAGATCCTACAGTTGCATTTCTGCTAACTTATAGACTAAATTGCACCCAGCTTCGTTGGGCATAAATTTCATCACTACTGTAGCAGATGAAAGCAACTTGTTTGAGACTAGGGGGAGTAGTGGGTTAGTATGAACAGAAATTCTTCCTTCGTAAGATAAACTCATGGCGTCTAAGATTTAACCCTACATGGCCCATTGACTGGCCAGGATGAAGTGAGGTGAGCTTCCTTTGTCTCTGACATTCTACCACCTTGATTTTTTGGGGGGGTGGTGGTGGAGGGATTTACTCAGACTCTGCAGCCCCTGGATTCTTCTGGCTCAGTTTTAAAGCTCTACCTGACACCCAAGCAAGGTCCCTCCCTTTGTTTCCACTAACACACACCCTGGGCAGCCTGCAACTTATAACAACCTCCAGAGACTATAGACCTCTACACTAGAGGTTTGGTCTTTTCCATAGTTTGGTCATTGCTAAAACCTGTGAGTCCTGTCATCTTCCCTTCCCTGTCTAGCTGTCTGAATATGAGTTCCCAACCCAACATGGCTCTGAGCTTGATTTGACTGAGAGGTTCCCCCAGAAGCACAGGCAGGAGGGAGAATTGAGGGGGACAAGGAAAGGAGCTAATAGAATTAGTGAGTAGGTCCTATGTTGGGAAACTGGGGTTTAGTCCCATGGTGCACCTGTTGTGACAAGTTGGAACATGCTGCCGAAGTATCCTACCGTAACTCCATGAGCACGAGTGATTTCTTCACTAGGTCCTAGCCTTCCCTGTGGAGAGAGATGACCCACTTCCCAGCACTTACGTGCTACCTTCACTGTGCACACTCCAGAGGCTCTCTCTAGGCACAGCAAAGGAAGTAGATGACGAAGGAAGCCATTATGCCATATGGAAGTGCACCAAGGCCTGGCTGGGGCTGCAGGGTGACTGAGAGAATACTGGGGGTGGGGGAGGGTAGTGAAGGCACCATCATTGTCAGCAATAAGGAGGAGCTCTTAAGGAGGAGCCCTTAAGAGCTGGCTGCTCCTCAGAGATACCACCGCCCTCTCAGTGGGCTCTCTGGATGTCTTGGTCCTCTCTCTCAAGAAGTAGCTCTTAATGAGTATAAATCAATATACATAATGTATATGTACCCCACCCACGTACCCCACGTGCACACACACTGCTTCCCCACATCTCATCCCTACACTACTACACCACACAGACACACATACACATTCAACATGCACACCACACACACATGCACATGCTACATCATGTCATGTATATACACCATATATACACATACCATATGCGTACACACCACACTCTTCTAGTACACTACACAAATACATACTATACATACTAATACACAATATACACACCAGACCACACAATCCACATGCACAATTACATATACCATACACATACCTATGTATACCACACATACACACACAAACACACACATACACATGCATACACACACACATATACACATACATACTACATACATACATTCAACATTTGCATCAAATTTGTATTGATATATACCACATGTGTGTGTGTGTGTACATATATGTACTCACAGACCTGAACATAATTTGCAGTAGCTTATATGCACTCATAAGTTCTTTCTAATAGTTTCCCACATCCCTTGTAGGAAATGACTTTGGAATGCCATAGCAACTAAATTTACTTCAGAAAACACCACAGTAGCTGTTTATATTCTTAAACATTTACTGCAAATGAAACTGTAATGATGGAGTTATAAGCACAGAAGTCTTTTGCTTATATGTGGCTATGACTTTTCTCACACTATAGGCTTATGTATAAAAAAATAAACAGTGGCTCTGACAGTTCTTATAAGTCCCCTCCTCGGTAGACAGCCACTGCTGTAGTTTAAGTCGTGTCCTTAGATTAGCTCAGTGTCTGGGAATTCCAGGCTTTCAGAGTTGCTTTCTCTACCCTGCTTAGATGGAATCTAAGGTGATGTGGTGGCTTGGACAAGAATGGCCCGTAGGCTCATATACTTGAATGTATGGTCATCAGGGACTGGCACTACTTGAGAGGGATTAGGAGGTGTGGTCTTGCTTGAGTAGTCATGCCTAGTTGGAAGAAGCACGTCTCTGGAAAGTGAGCTTTGGGGTTTCAAAAGCCCAAGACAGTCCCTGTGTCTCTCTCTTCCTACTGCGTGTGGATCTGCGTGTAGAACTCTAGTTCCTTCTGTCGCACTGTGTTTGTCTACCTGCTGCCATGCTCCCCGCCATGATGAAAATGGACGAAACCTCCAAAAGTATAAGCAAGCCCAACTAAATGCTTTCCTTTATAAGAGTTGCCACGGTCATGGTGCCTCTTCACTGTGATGGAACACTGACTGTGACCACAGATGACTTCATAGCCTTAGTGCTGCAGGTGTTCCTGCTTGTTTGAGAGACAGGCTTTGGTCCTAGATCTGGGCATCATTTCATTCTCTGCCTCTGATGGTATTTGTTTTTAAATCAGTTTTCTTTGAACCTAGGGGTCCTTCTAGTTGTGAATACCACTCAAACCTGGCTCAGACCATTACAGTATAGCCTTAGCTGAGGATCTCAAACCTGGCTCAGACCATTACATTATAGCCTTAGCTGAGGCAGGGAGATGGTCTGAAAGTTCTGCAGTAGGTTGTACTACCTGGGCAAGGAAAGGGGGGGGGTAGAAAGGACCCCCGACTGAGCAGTTAGAGTTGATAGTGATTTGTGGCTGTCATGGGGCACAACAGGAAAGCCCACAAAGGCTGCCCAGCAATCCTCATACGTGTTTAAATTTTCATTTCACTGGCTTTGCTCATCTTTCCTTCCATACCCATGCATCCCCCATGCTAAACATTGTGTACACCTATGCATAGCCCATGCCAAGAATTGTGTGCATCATGCATAGCCCATGCTAAGGACTGTGTAGATCCATGCATAACCCATGCTAAGGACTGTGTAGATCCATGCATAACCCATGCTAAGGACTGTGTACACCCATGCATAGCCTCATGCTAAGAACTATGTATATCCATGTACCCCCTATGCGAAGGACTGTGAACATTCATGTGTAACCCCATGCTGAGGGCTGTTTTCACCCATGCATCCCCTTATGCTGAGGGTTGTTTTCATCCATGCAGCTCCCATGCCAAGGATTAACTGGGGATGGTTTTGTTTACTTGTATACAAAGAGGTATCTGGTTTTATGATAGACCATGACACTTTTCACTCCAACTTTCCTGGGGAACTTTACAGGAAATGTTCACTTTTTAAAAAATTTTGTTTTGTTATGTTTTTTAAAGTGGGAGGAAAGAGTTTGTGCTGTCAAGAGGGTTAGAAGGTTGTGCTGCTATCTTTGGTAAGGTAGGAAGGGAAGGGAAGGGAAGGGAAGTTACCGGTTTGGGAGCATCGCCGATGAAAGGCTTGTAAGTGAGACAATTTTCACTGTTTGTTCTTCTGCGATGTCTCCTTCAGAGCGGTAATCCATTAGGTTGGGGCAGCAGCTGCTTGCTACACCCACCTGTCTGCCCAGATGCCATTGGACTCCTCCCATCTTCCTGACTCCTCTGTGAATTGACGTGAAGTTTGGCTTTAAATAGAGCATCAGAGGCACGTGTAACCCAGCATTCCACCCACCAGTGACCCGTCACTGTCGCAGCTCGAGCCTGTCCTTCAAGGTGCTCTGACAAGTTGTCAGATGCCTGGGATAGTGCGCTATCTCTTCTTGGGAGGATGCTGAAGAATCTCTCTCTCTCTCTCTCTCTCTCTCTCTCTCTCTCTCTCTCTCTCTCTCCCTCTCTCCCTGCCCCTCCCCCTCTCTCCCTCTCCCTCTCTCCCTGCCCCTCCCCCTCTCTCCCTGCCCCCTATCCCCCCCCTCTCTCACTCTCGCTCTTCTCTCCTATCTTTTAAAAACCAAAAATAGAATTTCTTTCATACAATATATTCTGATTACAGTTTCCCATTCCCCAGCTCCTTCCAGATCCTCCCCTCCTCCCTTCCTACCCAGATTCACCCCCTTTCTTTTTCTCTTTCACTAGAAAAGGAACAGGTATCTAAAAGCAATAATAAACATGTGATGAGATAAAAACAAGCTGGAGCAAGACAAAACAAACAGAAGAAGCCAAAGAAAAAGCACAAGCAACACACACACAAATGCAGAGAAACACAGGTTCACACACACAGAAATCCATAAAAGCATAAAATCAGAAGCCATTATATATATAAGCCCTCCAAGAATGCCCCTGGGTTTATTTTGTGTTGACTGTCTACTGCTGAGCACTGGGCTTGCTCTTAAGAGTACTTTGTATATCCAGCAAGACTCCACTGGAGAAAACTCTTTTTTTTCTGTGTAAATGGTTGTCAACTGGGGATAGCTTATGGGTTAGAGATGGGGACTTGGGTCTATTTGTCTCCATGCCGGGACCCCACCTAGCTTAAACCCATTGCAGGGAATGTACATTCTGCCACAGGCTCTGTGACTTAATATGTGTGTTGATTTTACTGTGTTTAGAAGGCCCTTTTCCCTTGTCATCTTCTCTGGCTCCTAAAATCTTTCCTGAGTCCTCTTTTGCAGGGTTCCCCGAGCCCCATAGGAAGAAATTTGATGGAGACATTACATTTAGGACTGAATGTTCAAAGCTAGCTCACTTTCTGTACACTGTATACATCTCTTTCTACTGATGGCTGCTCTAATGATGTCTGAGCAGGCACTAATCTATGAAGATAGCAGAATGTCATTAGGAGTTTTATTTTATTGGTACAGTCCTTTAGCAGACCAGTCGTATTTTTTCTCCTAGGTCCCTGGCCTATCTAGTCTTACGTTCCTGGCCACCCAAGCATCATAGGGTATGGATAGGTTCTATTTCACATTGTGAATCTCAACTCAGATATTAGTTGTTACTCCCACAAGCTTTGTGCCGCTATTGTACCAGTATATCTGGTGGGCATCTCACTCTTGTAGGCCAGAGGGTTTGTAGCTGGATTGGTTTTTATCTTTCTCCTTTGGTAGCATGCAGCAGACCTTCTGCTACTATGAATGTTAGTAGGGGCGAAGGTTCTAACACCATCCTGACTTCTCTGTGTTGCTTAGGTATTGCCCTCAGCAACAGGACCTTATCATCAGTTTGTGGAGAGCCTGAGTTGTTTGGGGTTTCCAAAGGGCCCCTCGGCCAATAACTCAATTAGATGTAACTCATTCCTAAAACTGGAGGTTTCATTTGGTGACCAGAGATGCCTTAGTTAGGGTTTTACTGCTGTGAACAGACACCATGGCCAAGGCAACTCTTATAAAGGACAATATTTAATTGGGGCTGGCTTACAAGTTCAGAGGTTCGGTCCATAATCATCAAGGCAGGAGCATGGTAGCATCCAGGCAGGCATGGTGCAGGAGGAGGTGAGAGTTTTACATTTTCTTCAGAAGGCTGCTAGCAGAATACTGGCTTCCAGATGAGCATTTCATGGACTTTAACATACCCACAGTGATACACCTACTCCAACAGGGCCACACCTTCTAATAGTGCCATTCCCTGGGCCAAGCATATACAAACCGTAACAGATGTCTAGATGTGACTCTGCCCCACCCCGTTATTTGGTGATTGCTTTAAGATTTCTTTCATATATGTATTTTAAGAAGCTTCTACTGTATCAGTTTTCCATAAAAGCCCACAAATGGCCCGTAGTTTTAGGTGCTCCTCCTGATGTCCTATTCCCTTTCTAACCCCCTGTTCTTCCCTCTTGATTTTCTCTTTCCAGCCCCTCCATCCATCTGTAACTATCTGTTCTATTTTCTCTTTCCTAGAAAGATCTATCCCTTCCCCTTAGTCTTTCACTCTATACCTAACTTCTGTGATTATATGTAGTATAGCTTGATTAGCCATTGACTTAACAGTGAACATCTCCATATAAGCAAATACAGAACATATTTGTCTTTTTGGGTCTGGGCTACCTCACTTAGAAGATTTATTTTTCTAGTTAAATCCACTTGCCTGTGAATTTCGTTTTTTATTAGCTTAGTAATATCCCATTGTGTAAATGGACCACATTTTCTTTATCAGTTCATCCACCGATGGACATCTAGGCTGTTTCCAGTTTCTGGCTATTATGAACAGAGCACCAGTGGACATGGCTGAGTAAATGTCTCTGCGGTAGTGTGGAGCTTCCTTTGGGTATACGCTCAATAGTGACAGAGCTGTGTTGTTGAGGTAACTCGATTCTCATCTTCCTGAGAAACCACCATTCTGATTTCCACAGTGGCTGTACAAGTTTGCCTTCCGGAGGGAAGTGGATCAGGGTTTTTCTTTTCTTTTTTTTTTTTTTTTAAGATTTATTTATTGTTATATGTAAGTACACTGTAGCTGTCTTCAGACACTCCAGAAGAGGGCGTCAGATCTCATTACAGATGGTTGTGAGCCGCCATGTGGTTGCTGGGATTTGAACTCAGGACCTCCGGAAGAGCAGTCAGTGCTCTTAACCACTGAGCCATCTCTCCAGCCCCGATCAGGGTTTTTCTTACTCCACATCCTCACCTGCATGGGCTGTCACTTGTTTTATTGATCTTGGCCAGTCTGACTGGGGTAAGATGGAATCTCAAAGTAGTTTTGATTTGCATTTCTCTGATGACTAAGGATGCTGAACCATTCTTCAATATTTCTCGGTCATTTGTGTTTCAATTTTTGAGAATTACCAGCTCAGATCTGTACCTGTACCTCATTTTTTAACTGGGTTCTTTGTCTTCTTGACATCCAGGGTTTTTTTTTTCTTCTCTTTTGAGTTCTTTGTATATTTTAGATATCAACCCTTTATCAGCTGTATAGTCATTACAATTCATTTCCCATTCTGTAGGCTGCTGCTTTGCCTGAGTAATGGTGTACTTTGGCGTACAGAAGCTCTTCGTTTTCCTGAGGTCCCGTGTATTAACTGTGCTTCTTAGTGCCTGTGTTCTCAGGGTCCTTTTCAGTGCCAAGGAGCCCAAGACAATTCCCCACTTTCTCTTCTGTCAGAGTCTATCTGGCTTAACGCTGAGGCCTCGATCCATTTGGAGTTGAGTTTCATGCAGGGTGATAAGTATGGACCTATTTGCATTTTTCTACATACAGCCAAACAATTTGACCAGCATCATTTGTTGAAGATATTGTCTTTCCCCCCTCCAATATTCATTTTTGGCCTCTTTCTGAAAAATCAGATATCCATAGGTGTGTGAGTGAATTTATGTCGGAGTTTTCAATTCTATCAACATGTCTGTTTTTGTATCAATGCAGTGCTGTTTTTATTACTATAGCTCTGTAGTACAATTTGAGATCAAGAATAGTGATAATTCATTTTTTATTATTCAAGGTCTCTCTTTCTCTCTCTGTCTCTGTCTCTCTCTCTGTCTCTCTGTCTCTCTCTCTCTCTCTCTGTCTCTCTCTCTCTCTCTCTGCTTCCATCTGAAGCTGAAAATTGTCCTTTCAAATTCTGTGAAGAATTGTGTTGTAACTTGTATGGGGTTGCATTGAATCTGTAAAATACTTTTGTTAGGATGGCCATATTTTCAATATTAATCTCACTGATCCATGAAGATAGGAGATCTTCTGATATGTTTTTTAATTTTGTTACTCAGTGTAATGAAGTTTTTATTATAGATATCTTTCACTTGCTTAATTAGAGTTACCTCAGGATATTTTATTTTAGTTTTGAGGCTATTGTGATGGTATTGTTTTCCTGATTTCTTTCTCAGTCCTTTTCTCATTTGTGTATATGAAGGCTACTGATTTTTGTGAGTTAATTTTGTATCCAGCTACCTTTCTGAAAGGATTTATGAGGTGATAGAGTTTTTAGGGTCATTTAACTAATATGTACTATCATATCATTTTCAAATATACTTTAACTTCTTTCCTTCCTTTTTTGTATTTTCTTTATCTCTTTCAGTTGTTTTTATTGTTCTAGCTAAAACTTCAAGAAGTATATTGAATAGGTATATCAAGAGTAAACAACCTGTCTTGTTCTTGATTTTAGGGGAATTGTTTTGAATTTCTCTCCATTTAGTATGATATTGGCTGTGAGCTTTTGTTTTTGTTTTTTTCTTTTTAAAGATTTATTTATTTATTTTAGGTATGAGTACACTGTAGCTCTTTTCAGAGACACCACAAGAGGGCATCAGATCCCATTACAGATGGTTGTGAGCCATCATGTGGTTGCTGGAAATTGAACTCATGACCTCTGGAAGAGCAGTCAGTGCTCTTAACTGCTGAGCCATCTCTCTAGCCCAGCTGTGAGCTTTTGTAAATGGCCTTTATTATGTTGAGGTATACATCCCTTTTATCTGAAATCTCTTCAGGACTTTTATCATGAAAAGGTACTGGATTTTGTCAAAAGCCTTTTCTGCATCTAATGAGAAGATCATGTAGTTTTTGTTTTTCAGTTAGTTTATGTACTGGGTTACATTTATTAATTTATGAATGTTGAACCATTCCTGTAACTCTAGGATGAAGCCTACTTGATTATGGGTGGATGATCTTTTTGAAATGTTCTTGGATTTGGTTTGCAAGTATTTTATTGAAAAATTTGCATCTATGTTCAGAGAAATTGGTCTTTAATCCTCTTTCTTTACCGTGTCTTTTTGTGGCTTAGGTATCAGAATGACTGTGAACTCATTAAAACATTGGGAAATATTTCTTCTGTTTCTATCTGGTGAAATGATTTGAGAGTTAAAGTTAATTCTGCTTTGAAAGTCTGGTATAATTCTGTTCTACAACCATCTATCTGACCCCGGAAGCAGACTTTTAATGACTGCTTCTGTTTCATTGGAGGTTATAGACCTGTTTAAATTGCTTATCTGATCTTGAAGTAATTTTGATAGAAGGGATATATCAAGAAAATTATCCATTTTTAAAAGAATATTTTCTAGTTTGGTGGTGTACAATCTTTTAAAGTATGTCCTTTTGATTCTTCGGATTTCCCCAGTGTCTTTTGTTATGTCTCCCCCTTCATACCTACTTTAAAGTATTATTTTATTTATTTATTTATTTTTTTATTCACTTTAAATCCTGGTTGCAGCCTTCCAACCTCCCTCTTTTGCTCCCAGTCCTAGCATCACAAATCCCTCCCCTCATTACCCCCTCCATTTCTCCCCCTTGGGTACCACCCTGCCCTGGGACATCAAGTCACTGCACAACTAAGGGTATCCTCCTCCACTGAGGCCCAGCCAGGCAGTCCAGCTAGGAGAAGGGGATCCAGTGATAGGCAACAAAGTCAGAGACAGCCCCTGCTCCAATCATTAAGGGACCCATATGTAGACCAAACTGCACATCTACTAGAAATGTATAGGGCACCTAGGTCCAACCCTTGCATGCTCTTTAGTTTGGGGTTTAGTCTCTGTGAGCCCCCATGGGTACAGGGTAGTTGACTCTGTAGGTCTTCTTGTGGTGTCCTTGACCCCCTCGCTCCATCAATCCTATCCCCCACTCTTCCACAAGACTCCCCAAGTTCCACCTGAAGTTTGTTTGGCTATGGGCCTCTGCATCTGTTTCCACCAGCTACTAGAGGAAGCCTCTCAGGGGATAGTTATTCTCGGCTCCTGTCTGCAAGCATAGCAGAATATCTTTAATAGTGTCAGGGACTGGTACTCATGGGATGGGTCTCAAGTTGGGCCAGTCATTGGTTGGCTATTCCCTCAATCTCTGCTCATCATCTTTGCACATCTTATAGGCAGAACGTGGGCCCAAGGTTTTGTGGGTGGGTGGATGTTCCCTTCCCTCTGCTGGAAGTCTTAACCTGGCTACAGGATCTCTAAGATATCACCCAACTGGTAGGAGTCTCAGCTAGGGTCACTCCATAGACTCCCAGGAGTACCCCCTGTCTCAGGTCTCAGGCTAGTCCCAAAGATGCCCACCCCATTGATTTTAGTTCTCTCTCCCACCTCCCACCTTATCCTGATTCCTGTTTCCCTCCTCACCCCCTCTCTCACCTGATTCCCTTTCTTCATCCACCTGTGATGTCTATTTTATTTCCCCTACTGTGTGAGATCCAAGAATCCTCCGCTGGGCCCTCCTTATTACTTAGTTTCTTTGGGTGTGTGGACTGTAGCACGATTATCCTGTACTTTATGGCTAACATCCACTTATAAGTGAGTAAATACCATATATGTCTTTCTGGGTCTGGGTTACTCACTCATAATATTTTCTAGTTCCATCTATTTGCTTGCGAATTTCATGATGTCCTTGTTGTTAATAGCTGAGTGGTGTTCCATTGTGTAGATGCACCGCATTTTGTTTATCCATTCTTAAGTTGAGAAACATCTAGGTTGTTTTCAGTTCCTGGCAATTATGAATAAAGCTGCTATACACACAGTGAAGCGAGTGTCCTTGTGGTATAGTGAGACATCCAGACATACCAGGAACGGTATAGCTGGGTCCTGGGGTAGAACTATTCCCAATTTTCTGAGAAACTGCCAAATTGACTTGAAATTGGCTGTACTAGTTTGCACTCCCACCAGCAATGGAGGAGTGTTCCCCTTGCTCCACATGCTCACCAGCATGTGCTATCACTTGAATTTTTGATCTTTGCCATTCTGACAGTTGTAAGATAGAATCTCCGAGTTGTTTTGACTTGCATTTCCCTGATGACTAAGAACCTTAAGCATTTCTTCAAGTGTTTCTCAGCCATTAGAAATTCCTCTGCTGAGAAATCTCTCTTCAGCTCTTCCCTACTTTTTGATTGGATTATTTGGTTTGTTGGTGCCAGGTTTCTTGAGTTCTTTATATTAGTCCTCTGTCAGAGGAAGGGTTGGTGAAGATCCTTTCCTAATCTGTAGGGCTGAGCCTAACAGAAGCTTTTCAGTTTCATGAGGTTCCATTTATTAATTATTGATATTAGTGCCTGAACTGTTGGGTGTTCTGTTCAGGAATTTGTCTCCTGTAACAATTAGTTCCAGGCAGTTCCCCTTTATCTCTCCTATTAGATTTAGCATATCCAGTTTTATGTTGAGATTTTTGATCTACTTGGCTCTGTGCAAGGTGATTAGAGTGGGTCTATTTACATTTCTCTACATGTAGACATGCAGTTAGACCAGCACCATTTGTTGAAGATGCTTTCTTTTCCCCATTGTATTGTTTTGGCTTCTTTGTCAAAAATCAAGTGATCATAGGTGAGCGGGTTAATTCTATTCCATTGATCAACCTGTCTGTTTTTATGTCAATACAATACCATACAGTTTTTATTACCATTGCTCTGTAGTACAGCTTGAGATCAGGGATGGTAATACCTCCAGAAGTTCTTTCATTGTACAGAATTGTTTTAGTTATCTTGTTTTTTTTTTCCATATGAAGTTGAGAATTGTTCTTTCAATGTATGTAAAGATTTTTGTTGGAATTTTGGTGGGAGTTACATTGAATCTGTAGATTTCTTTTATTAAGATGGCCATATTTACTACGCTAAATGGATCTCAGGGAAAAGGGCCTTGCTGCTCACCTCTTGTTTTAGTCAGGGTTTGTATTTCTGCACAAACATCATGACCAAGAAGCAAGTTGGGGAGGAAAGGGTTTATTCAGCTTACACATTCACACTGCTGTTCATCACCAAAGGAAGTCAGGACTGGAACTCACACAGGACAGGAAGCAGGAGCTGATGCAGAGGCTGTGGAGGGATGTTTCTTACTGGCTTGCTTCCCCTGGCTTGCTCAGCTTTTTTTTTTTTATAGAACCCAGGGATGGCACCACCCACAATAGGCCCTACCACTCTTGATCACTAGTTGAGAAAATGCCTTACAGCTGGATCTCATGGAGGCATTTCCTTAAGGGAGGCTCCTTGCTTGTGTCAAGCTTGTGCCAAGTTGTGTCTTGACTCTAGCTTGTGTCAAGTTGACACACAAAACCAGCCAGTACACCTCTGCTGACTGTTCCCTAAATGGGCCTGGCAGTCAGGGGATTGGCTGGGGAGATGTCTAACCTGGACATTCCTGGGGCCCCAAAAGGCTCCTTGGGAAGGCAGGAAGAGCCATGGGTCAGATGATATCAACTTCAGCCATGTGGCTCAGGTTTTAGAGGTAAAAAATAGAAGGGACTACTGGGACAATTGATGATGGTTAGCTGGAGCTAAGAAATTAGAGGTGATTATATTTTCCTTGTAGATTTTCAATTTTATCAGAAAATGTTTATAATTCCACTTTCAATCAACTTAGGAATATTTTTATGCCTACCATTTTATCTGTATAATTTTTCCATGAAATAGTCAATCTTAACGTATTTTTCTCTATATTTCTTCAATTTTATCAGAGACATTTTCCATGTATATTTACACAATGGAATACTACTCAGCAATTAAAAATAATGAATTCATGAAATTCCTAGGTAAATGGGGAACAGGGGGAGGGAAGAGGGCTTATGGGACTTTTGGGGAGGGAGGAACCTCATTTGAAATGTAAATAAAGACTATAGAAAATAATAATAATAATAATAATAATAATAATAATAATAATAGAAGATACTAGCATCACTGAAGTGAAATCTGGGAAGTGTTTTCTGAGATCACAAAGAAGCTGTGTTCTAGAGATAGCCAAGGTTGTACCTCCTTCTGCAGCTGCACTTGGTAATGTGTAAGAGTCACCCAGGTAGTACTGGTTTTGAAGGCATGAAGGGGTCATGGAGAGCAGCTGAGGCTTAACACTGTGAGAGACCAGGGAAGGTCATTGGTGAAGGTGCAGCCTTAGTTGCAGTTAATACTCCAGGACTGAAGGGGTCAGGCAAAGGAGTTGAGACTTGGCACCATGAAGAGAGCCTATGAGAGGCTATTGATGAAGACTAGTTGCAATGGAAGTCCCCAATGTATTAGAGATGCCAATATCATGGGATGATCACCAAGAACAGCAGCAACAATGGAATAGAGTTAGCCAGAGCCCAGAGTGCTACAGAGGGCAGAGCTGGACAAGTGACCCAAACCGTTTGGAGAAATCTAGAAAATCATGTCTGGACCAGACATTGGAGCAAGAAGGTGTAACGTTGAAGTTGGAGACCCCAAGATGTTCAAGATGCTAGAGACATGGGATATCTGCAGAGGAAAACTGCTAACAGGAGTAGAACCATCCAAAGAGAATTGTCTGTAGTCAACAAAGATGAAAGGAGTTAGAGATGTAAAGAGCGCTTTGACATCAGACAGAGATGCTGAGTTTGGAGTTTGCCTAGTTGGTTTTTGGTCTTGTTTGTTCCAGTATTTTCTCACTATGACATTTTGGAACAGTACTGTATATCCTGTGATGTTTAAGGTATGTGATCTGCTTTTTGATTTTGACTTCATAGGAGATTACAGTTAAATGATTGAATGAATTTTAGAAAAGACTTTGAAGTTTAGACTTTTAACATTGTTGAGACTGCTATAGACTATGGGATCTTTTGAAGTTATACTAAATGTATTTTGCATTATGCTATCTTCAGATATGTCCCCCATAGAATCATATGTTTGAACAAGCTTATGCGGGCCAGGGAGTATAATGTGGCGGCCTGAATATGCTTGGACCAGGGAGTGGTACTATTTGGAGATGTGGCCTTGTTGGAGTAGGTATGGCCTTGTTGAAGGAAGTGAGCCTCTGTGGGTATGGGCTTTAAGACCCTAGCTGCCTGGAAGACAGTCTCTGAGTGGCCTTCAGATGAAGAGTAGAACCCTCAGTTCTTCCTGCACTGTGCCTGCCTGGACGATGCCATGCTCCCTCTTTGATGATAATGGACTGAACCTCTGAACCTGTAAGACAGTCTCAATTAAATGTTATCCTTGTGAGAGTTGCTTTGGTCATGGTGTCTATTCACAGCAGTAAAACCCTAACTAAGACAGATTCCCATCCTGGAACATTGACTACTGGGATCAGTACACTCTGGATGGGTTTAGAGCTCCATTGAATCTAGTACTTTGACTGTTAGCCTGGCGCCATCAGCTGAACAAGGCTCATCTTGGGGACATTCCCTATGTACATAGGGACAGAAAACTCATTGTTTTATTCATGTCAGAGCCACAGAAGAAATATCTACAGGCCACCTCTCCTTATTCTTTACCACAGCTGAGGTGAATGGAATAATTCTAGGAGATGGTGGGATCATGGGGAAGAAAGAACTGTCCAGAGAGGCTGATGTCCTCCACACCTACTTCAGGTAGACTTATTATTCAGGGCGTGAAGAATTTCTTTTGTATTCTGCTTTGGCAAAGCAGGATAGAGATTTACTTTTTGTTTGAGGGGGAAAAAAAGAGCAGTCATTTCTCTCACTTTGGTGATGTGTTAGTTCTTGAGGAGAGAGAGGCAGCATTGTTTGCGAGGATTATGGTGGTTGCCCTGGCAGCACATAATAACAGGCCTGAAGAGATCCACTGTTGGAAGGTGTATACCACTGTATACTGTTCTTAGCTTCGAGGAAGCCAGAGCTGGCTGCTACAAAGGTCAATGCCAGATGTAAATGCACCTTCTTTTTCTTGGCAATAATTTCCATAGCATTTTATTCACAAACATCAGTGGCTTGCCGTTTCTCAGGAAAAACAGTCATTAACATTTTTATGTAGCTCTCATGGGTTATAATTATGTTGTTACATATATGGACACTTTAAAAAGGTCTTACTGAGGAAAAAAAATATACTCTTTTTGTCTCCTGATAATGAGGGGATGAGAGGGGTGATTGATCCCACTCAGCAATGACTCTGAATAATTGTTTTTTTTTTTTCTTGGTGTGGGTAGAGGAAATTCTATTTACAAAGGTCCATTTGTCGTTTTAAGCTGTTGAAAAATAAAAGCAATTTTAACACTAAAGAGAAAAAGGCATCATAATTTATCCTGAATATATACATGTGAATATACATGTGGATACACATGTACATATCTAGTTTAAGCTATGATATTTTGTCATATCTATCTATCTATCTATCTATCTATCTATCTATCTATCTATCTATCTCTCCTGGAATTTACTTTGTAGACCAGGCTGGCCTTGAACTCAGAAATCTACCTGCCTCTGCCTCTCAAGTGCTGGGATTAAAGGCATGTGCCACCACTGCCCGGCTATAAATATATATTTATACATACGTATTGCATGAAGTAGAGAATTGATCCCTTCAATGATTAGAGTCCTTTCTTTAATAAAATCACCAGGGAAAGGAAACAGGCGTGACATGGAAGTGCCCTGGGTAGGGAGATTGCTGTCCAGAGCCCTGTCACCTTCCCGGCCTCTGGAAGGATCATTATGGTCCCTCTGTAGATCCCTGGCTTCTGAGAATGCCTGTTAGAACACACTGGCCTATAGGGCAGGTTTCCTCCAAATCCCGAGTCCATTGTTGCAGCCCATAGTTTCAGGGTTCTCGGGGACAAAGGAGTGACGTGTTGGTTTATGTTTGAGGATCTTCAGGGTACACCTTCTCCTTGCCTGTGGGTGTCCTGAGATCCCATACTAACTGGGATTCTAGATCTAGTTGGAGATGAGACATCTGTAGTGGCCACTGAGGAACAGAGAAGCAACGGAGAGAGCATGAGTGTGAGGGGCACTCCAGGACCCACAGGATCTTCCCATGGCACTGAGTGAGGACAGAGCCTAGATCAGGGAAGGTGGTGAGACTAGGGGTCTGCAAGTGGGAAGCAGAGCCACTTGGAGGAAAAAAATAACTAAAGTACTATTATTTTATTACTAAGGATTAATAGTCTTTTCCTTTCAAAAGTGTCTCAAGGGGGTTGGAAAGATAGCTCAGTGGTTAAGAACACAGGCTGCTCTCGAAGAGGATCTGGGCTCAATTCTCAGCACCCATATAGTAGCTCACAACTGCCTATAATTCCAGTTCCCAGGAATTTGACACCCTTACACAGACATACATTGTCTTAGGGTTTCCATTGCTGTGAACAGACACCAATGTGGCCGGACAGGTAGACTAGGTGAGTTGTTAAAGTTCTTCTGTCTCGTGTTGAGGCATTGGAATTTCATTCTGCTGGCCACTCTACAGAATGAGGACCCCCTGGTCCTCAGTGTGATGCAACTTTGAAAGAGGCCATTGGGAACTAATTACTGTCATGAAGGTGGGACCTTTTCTAGAACCCATTCATGTTGGTTCCCTGGATTTAGATACCAGTGTTCTAGACTGTAGAAATTCATAAATTAAAACCACCAAGTCTATAGCATTTGACCCAGAGGAGGCAGGTCAGTTGGCTTAAAATTTCTTGTGTGTGTTTATGTAATGTTGACTTTCTATTAATGAGTTAAACTCTGGTGTATAGCTCGGTCTTTTGTCTCTATATTCTCTAAGTTGTATCAAGGTGAACGGTCTAACAAGGAGAGTATAGGACCGAGCCCTTTGATTAATTCATATCCAATGCTTGTTTTATGTGAAGCACTTTGGATAGTGTTGGGATTATGATGGTGGCTAAGGCAGATGGTTGAGCTCTTCATAGGGATGGGAAGAAGGGAACAGTCCAGACAGGAAACCTTCTGCTACCAAACCTCCTGGGAGGGAATGTAAAAAGGCCACATGAGTACAGGGGCTGGCATTCACTGGGCTCTCGGGAAGATGACCTTGGAATTGAGAAGCTAATAACAACAGAGCAACTTTGTGAGGGCTTGGGGTACAGGAAGGTACCCACAGCTGAGAGTAACTAGGATGAAGACAGGGTAAGGAGTGGGCAGAAGAGGATTTTGGACTAGAACTGGATGGATGAAGGATGTATGTTTGAGGCTAAGGCATCTGAAGGATGAACGGTAGGTTAAAGGACATTCGTGTCTTTGGAAGTGGGTAGAGAGTTTTGATGGAGGGAGAAGAGTCAACATGATTGCTATGAGAATAAAATAATTGGGATATCCATGATGCTTGCTGCTTGCATTAGGCGTGGAGCAGGCTGGGCTTTAAGCTCATCCTTTTCTGGATTTTTTAATTATCATCCATAGGAAAGATCAGCTGTCAGATTCTGGGGCCACACTCCCTGGCTCTCACAAACAATCCCATAACACTCATTACAGAGAAGGAACCCTTGAGTTGTATGCTGGCATGCCCCATCACTGGAGGAGAATCCAGTGAGGCAGCTGCTCAATCAGACCAGGTGCAGGCAGAGAATTTCTTACTCCTCCGAGGGCTGAGACGTGTGCTGGCCATTCGCTTGTTTCCTCTGAGTCCGTCTCTACCAACTCCTCTCTCTGCTCCATATTGGATGGAATTATATAGCTTGGGCCAATTGCACTCCTGATAGATTTGTCCTGTGAGCAGCACTGGCTGAAGACAGGACATGATGCGAGGCATCTGTTTCTCTTGTCCTGTTGTAGGGAGGCATGTGTCTCAGCATCTTTTCTTGATGTGAGCCGTCATGTAGCGGCCATTGCAGTGGCCTGATCTCTCTCTCGCGTGCCTGTGCGCCCTGTCCTGTGGATCCCGACCCCGCTGTCATTGGTCTTTGCTTCCTGGCTCCATCACTGTTGAACCAATCACCTGTCCTCCCTCCCTCCCTTCTTCCTTCCCTCCCTCCCTTCCTTCCACTATATTCTAGTGGTGCTGGGGTTGGAACCCAGGGCCTGACACATTCTAAGCATGTGATTTACTACTGAACTATACCCCAAACCCCAACGTCTCTTGTTTTTTAAGATCCAGAGTGATGATTTACATGTCGTGTTCTTTTTCAAAAGATTTTCCCAGAAGTCTGTGAGGAGCCCGGTTTCTCACCACACTGGGTGCCGGTGACCAGCTTCATGTACCTACCTGTTTCCTCGATGTTGCCTCCACTGGATAATCAAGAGCTCTCCCAATTACCCCCTCCTACACCTGTTTCCAGGATGCAAACAGCACTTTCTCTGAGGAATATTTGAGAGTTCTCTCTAGTTTATTACCCTTTCACAGCACAGCCCACCGGTGTTTTTATATTCCTAGGAGCTGCCACATCTCATGCAGTCAATAACTGACCTTGCTCGGCAGGTAAAAGAAAAAAAAAGTTCTATTTTTAAGCTCAAAGTATCTTCTTGGTACTTCGTGGAATGCTTTTGTTTTGTCAAATGCCTTAGTTGGAAGACAATGAGAACACTTGTGAGGGCCTGTTTGCTTCGGAAGTCTAGGATTAGAGACCACAAAGGGCCCTTTGCTGGAGAACATTTGGTTTGCTGTTAGGCCCCGCCCCATCCCCTCCACCATTTTGAAGGAGCCAGGCTTTCCCTATGAGACTGCTCCCTGGAGTGGCCTTACCACCCTTCTGCCACTCGTGTACACACCAACTGACTTTCTTTCTGGTGTCTGGAGAAGTCGAATTCTAAGACAGCTAAGAGTCCGGAGAAAGCGCTAGGCAGTATTGATTGTCCAGGAACAGGAATCTCACACAGAAGGCTGAGGGGCCTGTCCCACTGTGTGTGTGCATGTGAATTTGTATGTATGTGCACATGTACTTTTATATGTACATGTGTTTACATGTGTATTTATGTATGTGCACATGTGTATACATGTAGTTGTGTGGGTTTATTTTTAAAGATTTATTTATTTATTAGTGAGTACGTACCATGCATGTCCTTTTGGGTCTGGGTTACCTCACTCAGTAACTAGATATTTTCTAGTTCCATCCATTTGCCTGCAAAACTCAAGATGTGATCATTCTTCGTCGCTGAATAGTATTCCACTGTGTAAATGAACCACATTTTCTGTATCCATTCTTCTGTTGTGGGTCATCTGGGTTGTTTCCAGCTTCTGGCTATCACAAATAAGGTTGCTATAAGCATAGTGGAACATGTGCCCATGTGTTATGGTGTGGTATCTTCTGGGTATATGCCCAAGAGTGGTGTAGCTGGGTCTTCAGGTAGATCTATTTTCAGTTTTCTGAGGAATCTCCAGATTGATTTCCAGAGTGGTTGTACCAGTTTGCAATCCCACCAGCAATGGAGGAGTGTTCCTCTTTCTCCACATCCTCTCCAGCATTTGCTGTCACCTGAGTCTTTGATCTTAGCCATTCTGATTGGTATAAGGTGGAATCTCAGGGTCATTTTGATTTGCATATATAGCATTCTGTTTGCAGGTATTCCTGCAGGCCAGAAGAGGGCACTAGATCTCAACATAGATGGCTGTGAGCCACCATGTGGGTTGCTGGGAATTGAACTCAAGACCTCTGGAAGAGCAGCCAGTATTCTTAACCGCTGAGCCATCTCCCCAGCTCCAGCTGTGTGTGTTTATGTGTACTTGTGTAGGTGTGTTTGTGTGTGCACACATGTATGTGTTTCTGGGTGTTTATGTGTGTTTGTGTTGTCTGTGCACATGGGTTTGCATGCATGAGCATTTATTTAATGTGTGCATGTGTGCATGCATTTGTCTCTGTGTGTATGTTTACCTACCCTTCAGGTGAGGGAGTGTCAGAATTAGAGGTGGGAGAAATCAGGCCATCCTCTTTCTGCGTTGCTCAGTTGTCTCCAGAGGCCTGCATTCTCTAGAGTGTTCACACCTCCAGAAGGTATGTTTCCCTTTATTGCCTCTTGTCTTCTGACACAGCCCAGAAATCTGTGACTAAGAAATCTACATCCTGAAGTGGGCAGAATTAGGACTCTCAACGTATGTCCACATTCCAGTGAGCACTGATGCCCATCAGGACAGGAGTTTCCTCAAGCAGTTTGGCCGTCAATGAATCATTAATAACACATATTCGCATCTCCTTCTGTGATATCTAGGGGCTAGTGGGAAATGTTTGAGGGTTAACCTATCGTCTGGGAAAAGCTCGACGCTCTAATGCTTAGTATACATAAATACGTTCCACACATCGCCTTCCGTCTAGGGAAATCAAAATGCTGTGCTCTCAGCAGGCCCCAGACTAGAAGCCTCTTTCAATATCCAGCCTGTTTTCTTTGGGGACGGAGCAGCTGTTCCTAAAGCAATTGACATTCAACAGGTGCTCCATGACTCTGACTAATTGATCTGAGAGAGACAGTGGAAAGAACTGGAAGAGAATGTGGCCCGGCTAGTGCCTGCTGGACCAGACAGCGCTGCCAGAGAAATGCCAACGGATAATGCTTTTTAGACTTTCTGTGTCTATGACGGTTGGCTTGATTTGCATTTAGCTAGCCATCAGGGCTGTGTTTTAAGTTTTAATGCCACGAGTTTTATGGCTGTGTGGAGAGTGGGGAGCAAGTCTCCATAGCCTGTCTATTTATTTTTCTTTGGGGTTAATGTAGTTTATATGATAGTTGGCTTTTGAAAGTTGGGGCTTAGGAAGCTCGTTAAAGTGACGGTAGACGGAGGGGAACAAGTGAGATTGTAATTGAATAGCACACACACACACACACACACACACACACACACACACACTCACACACACAGTGGGATTTGCCAAGACTACTCTGCTCTCCAGGTTTAGAATTCTGTGTGCCGTTAGATGTTATCTTCAAAGCTAGAAACAGCAACAACAGAACCCACCTACAATCTTCCATGTTAAATTTTCCTTTGGGCCTAAGTTCTCTTAGTCAGTGGATTGAGGAAATGCTTACAGATCTCAACTATGCCTTTAAAACTGTGTTGGGGACTCCAGTGCTCCTTAGTTACCCAGTGTGATAAGGTGCTAAAGGTGGTTCATTGATTTAGAAGTGTTCAGTCTCAGGTAGTTCATATAGCTGGAAATGAGCTCAGTCTGGACTATACAAGGATTTCTAACAGTTAGATAAAAGCCAGCAGTCCTCAGGAACTTGTGAAACTGGTTCCTGGGGTTGAAAGAAGTCCTTCCCCTTACCTCTGGCAGAAGGCTACCTGTGGTGCCTATCAAAGCTCACCAGGGTCCAGGCTTCCTCATATCCTAATACCTGCTACACATTTCAAAGTCCCTATTAGCTTTAGGCCCTTACCCCCTTCCAGCTACGGCTCCTCCTTATAGTTCACAGGATTTGTGTACCCATTCTCTCTACTCCCACTAATGTTTAACCCCTCTCTTTCACACTCTCTTTATTCTCTTGTTCTCTCTCTCTCGTTTTTGTTTTTTCAAGACAGGGTTTCTCTGTAAAGCCCTGGCTATCCTGGAACTCACTCTGTAGACCAGGCCGGCCTTGAACTCAGAGATCCACCTGCCTCTGCCTCCCAAGTGCTGGGATTAAAGGCGTGCACCACTACTGCCCGGCTTCTAGCTCTCTCTCTAGTCTCTTGTTTTCTCTCTCTCTATTCTCTTGCTTTCTCTATTTTCTGGCTCTCTGTCTCTTCTCTTTCTCTCTCTTTTCTCTGGCTCTTCTCTTGGTCTCTCCCTCTTGCTATGCTCTATTTTTATGTCCTGCCCTTCCTCTCTTGACTGCTCTCTTACTCTCTCTCCCTCTCCCTCCCCACACCGCGTCTCCCCTGCTAAGCTATATTCTTCATCGCTGCTGTCTTACTATCTCCACTACTCTCTCCCGCTTCCTTGGTCCCAGCCATATCCGTTCTGCTTTCTGTTCTCTCTGCTCTAGACTCATCTAGATGTCTCTGGATATTTTCTCTCTCTTATTCACAACACTCCCCCCCCCCCAATGATGGGACAGTCATGTTGGTGGTTTCTTTACTGCACCCCTTGCATTCAAGGACATAAAATATTGCATTTACATTGGAGATTTCTAGAGCTTGTTTGGCTTGCTTAGGAAAAATTTCAACTGAAGATCTCTGTGTTAAATATCAACCCCCAGTTTGGTTCTCTCTCTCTCTCTCTCTCTCTCTCTCTCTCTCTCTCTCTCTCTCTCTCTCTCTCTCTCTCTCTCTCTCTCTCTCTGTCTCTCTGACTCTGTCTCTGTCCCTCTCTTTCTGTGTATGCATACTAGCATGCAACAGCAGACAACCTTGGTGTCAGTTCCTACCTTTCACCTTATTTGACACACATTCCTTGTTATCTTTCTGTGGTGTATGCCTGGCTAGCTGACTTGTGAACCGGGAATTCTCCATTTCCATCTCATATTTCCCTATAGGATCACTGGGGTTATAGATGCTTGTGTTGTAAATCAAGCTTTTACGTGAGTCCTGGAAATCTGAAAATCTGGTTCACTGAGACATCTCCCTAGCTCCTTGTGTCTGTCTTTGTTGTTTGTTTGTTTGTTTTGCTTTACCCTGTCTCTGGAGGATAATCCTCTAGCCTCCCTTATAACTAGAAGTGACCGTGTGTCTCAGTTGCCATCAGTGAGGTAGAGTGGCTTGGTACTGAGAGCTTGTGGGGAAATGGCTTCCCTGACAAGAGTCTACCTGCCTGCTTGTTTCCTGAACATAGAGTGATTTGTGGAGTGGTGGCAGTCACACTGTGAGCACAAAGCAGTAGGAAAGAAGATGAGGGGCCAGTGTGTCAAGAGCACTGGAGTAGAGTGGACTGAGCCTGGCTCTCTGGTGCTATGGCTAAACTGAGACACCGCACTGTCCCGAATGAATCACACCTCCCCAGGTTTCATGTGGCAATAGCTAAGTGTCTTTTGCTAGGACTCTGCTGCCTGAGTTTTTTCTTGTAATCATAAGCATTTCTAACGGGCCTGATGTCAAACCAACCAACTGACTGACGGACCTGACCAACCAACCAACCAACCAACCAATCAACAACTTCTCATGTGCTGCTTTTCCTCTTATAGTCTCTCGGTTAAAGTTTAGTTCTTCTGTCACCAAGACTCTTGGTGACCTTTCTCAACCTTTTTTTCTGACACCTCGCTTTTTAAATATAGGACTTATTTCTTGCCTACCCCATCATTACTGCTTGTACAGAGAAGGCACAGAACATGTATTTGATGGACAGAAGTAGAGTGACCACATGTGTCATGGGTTGGCTCTCCCATAAAAACCATGTTTTTATGGAGGAGGAGATGATCCTGGGATATATTTTGTTTTTCAGGGCTATAGAAGATTTAGTAAAGTTCTAAGTCCTGTTTAGCTTTTCCCAGGGTGTCAAACTTAACTTCGTCCTCCAAATCACATGAGAACTCTAAGTCAGACCTCAGGTAGGCCAATGAGAACGGAGACACACATTTGACTTCGTCACCTCAGGCTGGAACAAAATACCTCAGAGCGGGTAGACATAAGCAATGTTAATTTGTTTTTATGGCTCTGAAACCTGGGAAATCTAAGAACAGGTATAAGCAGGTTTGGTATCTGGTGGGTGCCTTTAACTAATCTGTACACAACTGTCTTTTTGCTCCTTCTTTAAGTGGCTAGGGGTTGAGAGAGAGGGCAGGTATCTCTGTGTCTTCATTTATAAGTACACTAATCTCATTTTCAGGGCTCCATCCTCATGGTATAATTACCTTTTAAGAAGGTCATCTCCAAATATTATCTTCACGGGCTTTACCATTTGCGATTTGAAGGTAGACATTCAGTTCGTAACATTTATTCCAACTTCGCATGTTACGATAAATATGTCAAGATGCAATATTAAGTGAGTGCTGTGCTGGATTGTAGAGTTAGCTAAGATATGACGGGTTCCTAGAACCCAATTTGTCAGCTCCTGTGAGGAGGGAACCAGTGACGTCATAGTCAGCTGCAGTGAATTTACACATGATCTATTGTCAGTGAGTTCAGGACCTGGGAGTTTTGAATGACTTGTCTTTTGACTTTAAAGAGCTGAGAACAGAGGCTTTAGAGATGGCTCAGTGGTTAAGAGCACTGGCTGCTCTTCCAGAGGTCCTGAGTTCAATTCTCAGCAACCTGTAATGGGATCTGACACCCTCTTTGGGTGTGCCTGAAGACAGCTACAGTGTACTCTTATACATAAAATAATTATTTAAAAAAAAGAACTGATAACCAACTTAGTTTCTTCTTCAGTCCTCTCTTCATGTTCCAATGTTTCTTTGAGGGATGAGATATTGATAGTGGTTGTTCTTAACCTTGATTCCTTTTTTTTTCTTTTTTTCTTTTTTTATTGAAAAAGGAAGTAAAAACATTTTATGATAAAATTAAGGATTTACATGGAAAATGTTTCTGACAAAATTGAAGAGGCATATAGAAAAACACATTAAGATTGACAGTTTTCATAAAGAGCAAAATGGTAGACATAAAAACATCGCTAAATTAATTGAAAAAGGAATTAGAAACATTTTATGATAGAATTGAAGATTTACATGGGAAATATTTCTAATAAAATTGTAGAAAAATACAAAATAACATTAAATTGAAGATTACCATGGAAAATTACAGATAAAATGGTAGGCATAAAGATATTTCTAAGTTGATTGAAAGTGGAATTATAAACATTTTCTGATAAAATTGAAGATCTACAAGGAAAATATTTCTGATAAAATTCAAGAAATATATAGAAAAACACTTAACCTTGATTCCTAGTGTGGTACTTACTTGAGCATCAGGTCCATCCCCACAGGGAAAGCCTAATGCTCCTATGTTGGTTAACACTGTCAACCTCACTGAACCAAGAGATGCTCAGGAGATTATTAAAACACATTTCTGTGTGCTTGTATGAGGACATTTCCAGAGAGGATTGTCGTATGGGAGAGCAACTGATGGGAAAAGATCTACCTTAAGGTGGGTGGCCTCAGCACCTGGGTGGAATAGAAGCGGTATCAGAGAAAGTCAGCAAATGACAGTGTCATCCGTCCAGGGCTTCTATGCTGCTGCTGCTGCCTAAAGACACCAGACTCCAGCCTTTTCAGCCTTGCAGTGGGAACTAACACCAGCAACTCCCAGGAAGCGTTCTAAACCTTCACACACCCAATGCAACACCGTTGACCTGCCTTATTTTAAGATTCTAGCTTAAGTGGTCTTAAGTGACTTCTGCAGCATTCAGATGGCCACTGCTAGACTACCCAGCCCCTATCTTGTAAGTCAACGAATGGGTCCCCTTTCATAATTTTACAGAATTATGCAGATTCTAGTTTCCTTTTGCTTGCTATGGTAAAACACTCCAACCAAAAGCAACTTCAGGGAGGAAACCTGGGCTCGTAGGATTACTTTGTCCAGGCCATAGACCATCACTGAGGGAAATCCAGGTGGGAACCCAAACAGGGCTTGGTGCAGAAGCTATGGAGGAATGGCTCGCTCACTGGCGCATGCTTAGCCAGTTTCTTATACAGTCCTGGATCACCTGCCTTGGGAATGGGACCACCTGCAGTGGCTAGGGCTTCCTACATCAATTACAAATCAAGATCACAGACCAGCGTCATAAAGAAAAAGACAATTATTCAATTGAGACATTCCCCCCTCACCTCCCAGGTGATTCTAGACTGTGTTGAGTTGACAAGTATGTCATGTAATGCTAACCAGGACAATGGTTTTTGGTGAATCTTTTCGTTGTAACTTTGTAACCTTGTTTCCTAGTTTCTTCCTTCTTTCCTTTCTGTCTTTTTTTAAAAGAGAAAAACAGTGATAACTTTTTTTTTTATTTTTTTAATTTACATTCCAAATCACTTCCCCTTTCCTGTTTCCTCCCTCCCCGAAAGTCCCATAAGCCCCCTTCCCTCCCTCTTTTCTCCATTCAACCCCCTCTCGTTACTCTGTCTTGGCGTTCCCCTATATCCAGTCTTTCCAGGACCAGCGGTCTCTCCTTCCATCTTTTTAGAAATCTATTGATATGCGGATTGTGTCTAGGGTATTCCGAGATTCTGGGTCAATATCCCCTTATCAGTGACTGCATACCATGTGTGTTCTTTTGTGATTGGGTTACCTCACTAAGGATGATATTTTCAAGTTCTGACCATTTGCCTAGGAATTTCGTGAATTCATTGTTTTTAATTGCAGAGTAGTATTCCATTGTGTAAATATACCACATCTTCTGAATCCATTCCTCCGTTGAGGGACATCTGGGTTCTTTCCAGCTTCTGGCTACTATAAATAAGGCTGCTATGAATATAGTGGAGCATGTGTCCTTATTGCATGCAGGTAAAGTCTCTGGGTATATGCCCAGGAGTGGTATAGCCGGATCCTCCGGGAGTGTCATGCCCAGTTTTCTGAGGAACCGCCAGACTGCTTTCCAGAGTGGTTGTACCAGCCTGCAATTCCACCAGCAGTGGAGGAGTGTTCCTCTTTCTCCACATCCTCGCCAACAACTGCTGTCTCCTGTGTTTTTGATCTTAGCCATCCTGACTGGTATGAGATGGAATCTCAGGGTTGTTTTGATTTGCATTTCCCTAATGACTAAGGATGATGAACATCTCTTTAGGTGCTTCTCAGCCATTAGATATTCTTCAGGTGAGAACTCTTTGTGTAGCTCTGTACCCCATTTTTTAATAGGGTTACTTGCCTCTCTGGAGTTTAACTTCTTGAGTTCTTTGTATATCTTGGATATTAGCCCTCTGTCGGATGTAAGGTTGGTAAAGATCATTTCCCAGTTAGTTGGTTGCCGCTTTGTCTTTTTGACAGTGTCTTTTGCCTTGCAAAAACTTTGTAATTTAATGAGGTCCCATTTGTCTATTCTTGATCTTAGAGCATAAGCTATTGGAGTTCTGTTCAGGCAATTCTCCCCTGTGCCCATATGTTCAAGGTTCTTCCCTAGTTTCCCTTCTATTAGTTTCAGTGTGTCTGGTTTTATGTGGAGATCTTTGATCCACTTAGAATTGAGCTTAGTGCAAGGAGATAAGGATGGGTCAATTTGCATTCTTCTGCATGTTGACCTCCAGCTGAGCCAGCACCATTTGTTGAAAAGGCTCTCTTTTTTCCACTGGATGGTTTTAGCTCCTTTGTCAAAGATCAAGTGACCATAGGAGTGTGGATTCATTTCTGGGTCTTCAATTCTGTTCCATTGATCTACATGTCTGTTACTGTACCAATACCATGCAGTTTTTAACACTATTGCTCTGTAGTACAGCTTGAGGTCCGGGATACTGATTCCCCCAGAGGTTCTTTTACTCTTGAGAATAGTTTTAGCTATTCTGGGTTTTCTGTTATTCCAGATGAATTTTTGAATTGCTCTTTCTAACTCTATGAAGAATTGAGTTGGGATTTTGATGGGGATTGCATTGAATCTGTGTATTACTTTTGGTAAGATGCTCATTTTTACTATATTAATCCTGCCAATCCATAAGCATGGCAGATTTTTCCATCTTCTGAGGTCTTCTTCAATTTCTTTCTTCAGAGACTTGAAGTTCTTGTCATACAGATCTTTCACTTGTTTGGTTAGAGTCACGCCAAGATACTTAATATGGTTTGTGGCTATCGTGAAGGGTATTATTTCTCTTACTTCTTTCTCAGCCTGCTTATCCTTTGAGTATAGGAAGGCTTCTGACTTGCTTGAGTTGATTTTATATCCGGCCACTTTGCTGAAGTCGTTTATCAGCTGTAGGAGTTCTCTGGTGGAGTTCTTTGGGTCGCTTAAGTATACTATCATATCGTCTGCAAATAGTGATAGTTTGACTTCTTCCTTTCCAATTTGTATCCCTTTGACCTCTTTTTGTTGTCTAATTGCTCTAGCTAGAACTTCAAGTACTATATTGAAAAGATATGGAGAGAGAGGGCAGCCTTGTCTAGTCCCTGATTTTAGTGAGATTGCTTCAAGTTTCTCTCCATTTAGATTGATGCTGGCTACCGGTTTGCTGTAAATTGCTTTTACTATGTTTAGATATGGGCCTTGAATTCCTGATCTTTCCAAGACCTTTAGCATGAAAGGATGCTGAATTTTGTCAAATGCTTTCTCAGCATCTAATGAGATGACCATGTGGTTTTTTTCTTTGAGATTGTTTATGTAGTGGATTACATTGATGGATTTCCTTATATTGAACCATCCCTGCATCCCTGAGATGAAGCCTACTTGATCGTGGTGGATGATCGTTTTGATGTGTTCTTGGATTCGGTTGGCAAGAATTTTATTGAGTATTTTTGCATCGATATTCATAAGAGAGATTGGCCTGAGATTCTCTTTCTTTGTCGGATCTTTGTGTGCTTTTGGTATTAGTGTAATTGTGGCTTCATAGAACGAGTTGGGTAGTGTTCCTTCTGTTTCTATTTTGTGGAACAGTTTGAAGAGTATTGGTGTTAGGTCTTCTTTGAAGGTCTGATAGAATTCTGCACTAAAACCATCTGGACCTGTGCTTTTTTTGGTTGGAAGACTTCCAATGACAACTTCTATTTCTTCAGGGGTTATAGGACGGTTTAGATGGTCTATTTGATCCTGATTTAATTTTGGTACTTGGTATCTGTGAAGGAAATTGTCCATTTCCTCAAGATTTTCTAGTTGTGTTGAATACAGGTTTTTGTAGTAGGATCTGATGATTTTTTGAATTTCCTCAGTTTCTGTTGTTATCTCTCCCTTTTCGTTTCTGATTTTATTAATTTGGATACTATCTCTGTGCTCTCTGGTTAGTCTGGCTAAGGGCTTATCTATCTTGTTGATTTTCTCAAAGAACCAACTCCTCGTTTTGTTGATTCTTTGTATGGTTTTATTTGTTTCTACTTGATTGATTTCAGCCCTGAGTTTGATGATTTCCTGCCTTCTACTCCTCTTTGGTGTATTTGCTTCTTTTTGTTCCAGGGCTTTCAGGTGTGCCATTAAGCTGTTAGTGTATGCTGTCTCCCGTTTCTTTTTGGTGGCACTCAGGGCTATGAATTTTCCTCTTAGCACTGCTTTCATTGTGTCCCATAAATTAGGGTATGTTGTGCCTTCATTTTCATTAAATTTCAGAAAGTCTTTGATTTCTTTCTTTATTTCCACCTTGACCAAGTTATCATTGAGTAGAGCATTGTTCAGCCTCCATGTGTACGTGGGTTTTCTTTTGTTTTTGTTGCCATTGAAGACCACCCTTATTCCATAGTGATCTGATAGGAGGCATGGGATTATTTCTTTTTTTTTTTTTTTTTTTTTGCTCATTATATATTTATTGTTTTATAGTAATGCAGACACTGTAAAGAAAGAAAAAAAATCTGCATCCTACCCATAGTTTTGTTCAAATGACATTTACTTAGATTCTATCCGGGTATTAATATCAACAAAACATTTTTTTTTTAATTTAATTTTATTTTATTTTTTTAATTTACATTCCAAATCACTTCCCCTTTCCCGTTTCCTCCCTCCCCGAAAGTCCCATAAGCCCCCTTCCCTCCCTCTTTTCTCCGTTCAACCCCCTCTCATTACTCTGTCCTGGCGTTCCCCTACATCCAGTCTTTCCAGGACCAGGGGGTCTCTCCTTCCATCTTTTTAGAAATCTATTGATATGCGGATTGTGTCTAGGGTATTCTGAGATTCTGGGTCAATATCCCCTTATCAGTGACTTCATACCATGTGTGATCTTTTGTGATTGGGTTACCTCACTAAGGATGATATTTTCAAGTTCTGACCATTTGCCTAGGAATTTCGTGAATTCATTGTTTTTAATTGCAGAGTAGTATTCCATTGTGTAGATATACCACATCTTCTGAATCCATTCCTCCGTTGAGGGACATCTGGGTTCTTTCCAGCTTCTGGCTATTATAAATAAGGCTGCTATGAATATAGTGGAGCATGTGTCCTTATTGCATGCAGGTAAAGCCTCTGGGTATATGCCCAGGAGTGGTATAGCCGGATCCTCCGGGAGTGTCATGCCCAGTTTTCTGAGGAACCGCCAGACTGCTTTCCAGAGTGGTTGTACCAGCCTGCAATTCCACCAGCAGTGGAGGAGTGTTCCTCTTTCTCCACATCCTCGCCAACAACTGCTGTCTCCTGTGTTTTTGATCTTAGCCATCCTGACTGGTGTGAGATGGAATCTCAGGGTTGTTTTGATTTGCATTTCCCTAATGACTAAGGATGATGAACATCTCTTTAGGTGCTTCTCAGCCATTAGATATTCTTCAGGTGAGAACTCTTTGTGGAGCTCTGTACCCCATTTTTTAATAGGGTTACTTGCCTCTCTGGAGTTTAACTTCTTGAGTTCTTTGTATATCTTGGATATTAGCCCTCTGTCGGATGTAAGGTTGGTAAAGATCATTTCCCAGTTAGTTGGTTGCCGCTTTGTCTTTTTGACGGTGTTTTTTGCCTTGCAAAAACTTTGTAATTTAATGAGGTCCCATTTGTCTATTCTTGATCTTAGAGTATAAGCTATTGGAGTTCTGTTCAGGAAATTCTCCCCTGTGCCCATATGTTCAAGGTTCTTCCCTAGTTTCCCTTCTATTAGTTTCAGTGTGTCTGGTTTTATGTGGAGATCTTTGATCCACTTAGAATTGAGCTTAGTGCAAGGAGATAAGGATGGGTCAATTTGCATTCTTCTGCATGTTGACCTCCAGCTGAGCCAGCACCATTTGTTGAAAAGGCTATCTTTTTTCCACTGGATGGTTTTAGCTCCTTTGTCAAAGATCAAGTGACCATAGGAGTGTGGATTCATTTCTGGGTCTTCAATTCTGTTCCATTGATCTACATGTCTGTTACTGTACCAATACCATGCAGTTTTTAACACTATTGCTCTGTAGTACAGCTTGAGGTCCGGGATACTGATTCCCCCAGAGGTTCTTTTACTCTTGAGAATAGTTTTAGCTATTCTGGGTTTTCTGTTATTCCAGATGAATTTTTGAATTGCTCTTTCTAACTCTATGAAGAATTGAGTTGGGATTTTGATGGGGATTGCATTGAATCTGTGTATTACTTTTGGTAAGATGCTCATTTTTACTATATTAATCCTGCCAATCCATGAGCATGGCAGATTTTTCCATCTTCCGAGGTCTTCTTCAATTTCTTTCTTCAGAGACTTGAAGTTCTTGTCATACAGATCTTTCACTTGTTTGGTTAGCGTCACGCCAAGATACTTAATATGGTTTGTGGCTATCGTAAAGGGTATTATTTCTCTTACTTCTTTCTCAGCCTGCTTATCCTTTGAGTATAGGAAGGCTTCTGACTTGCTTGAGTTGATTTTATATCCGGCCACTTTGCTGAAGTCGTTTATCAGCTGTAGGAGTTCTCTGGTGGAGTTCTTTGGGTCGCTTATGTATACTATCATATCGTCTGCAAATAGTGATAGTTTGACTTCTTCCTTTCCAATTTGTATCCCTTTGACCTCTTTTTCTTGTCTAATTGCTCTAGCTAGAACTTCAAGTACTATATTGAAAAGATATGGAGAGAGAGGGCAGCCTTGTCTAGTCCCTGATTTTAGTGGGATTGCTTCAAGTTTCTCTCCGTTTAGATTGATGCTGGCTACTGGTTTGCTGTAAATTGCTTTTACTATGTTTAGATATGGGCCTTGAATTCCTGATCTTTCCAAGACCTTTAGCATGAAAGGATGCTGAATTTTGTCAAATGCTTTCTCAGCATCTAATGAGATGACCATGTGGTTTTTTTCTTTGAGATTGTTTATGTAGTGGATTACATTGATGGATTTCCTTATATTGAACCATCCCTGCATCCCTGGGATGAAGCCTACTTGATCGTGGTGAATGATCGTTTTGATGTGTTCTTGGATTCGGTTGGCAAGAATTTTATTGAGTATTTTTGCATCGATATTCATAAGAGAGATTGGCCTGAGATTCTCTTTCTTTGTCGGATCTTTGTGTGCTTTTGGTATTAGTGTAATTGTGGCTTCATAGAACGAGTTGGGTAGTGTTCCTTCTGTTTCTATTTTGTGGAACAGTTTGAAGAGTATTGGTGTTAGGTCTTCTTTGAAGGTCTGATAGAATTCTGCACTAAAACCATCTGGACCTGTGCTTTTTTTGGTTGGAAGACTTCCAATGACAACTTCTATTTCTTCAGGGGTTATAGGACGGTTTAGATGGTCTATTTGATCCTGATTTAATTTTGGTACTTGGTATCTGTCAAGGAAATTGTCCATTTCCTCAAGATTTTCTAGTTGTGTTGAATACAGGTTTTTGTAGTAGGATCTGATGATTTTTTGAATTTCCTCAGTTTCTGTTGTTATCTCTCCCTTTTCGTTTCTGATTTTATTAATTTGGATACTATCTCTGTGCCCTCTGGTTAGTCTGGCTAAGGGCTTATCTATCTTGTTGATTTTCTCAAAGAACCAACTCCTCGTTTTGTTGATTCTTTGTATGGTTTTATTTGTTTCTACTTGATTGATTTCAGCCCTGAGTTTGATGATTTCCTGCCTTCTACTCCTCTTTGGTGTATTTGCTTCTTTTTGTTCCAGGGCTTTCAGGTGTGCCATTAAGCTGTTAGTGTATGCTGTCTCCCGTTTCTTTTTGGCGGCACTCAGGGCTATGAATTTTCCTCTTAGCACTGCTTTCATTGTGTCCCATAAGTTAGGGTATGTTGTGCCTTCATTTTCATTAACTTTCAAAAAGTCTTTGATTTCTTTGTTTATTTCCACCTTGACCAAGTTATCATTGAGTAGAGCATTGTTCAGCCTCCATGTGTACGTGGGTTTTCTTTTGTTTTTGTTGCCATTGAAGACCACCCTTATTCCATAGTGATCTGATAGGAGGCATGGGATTATTTCTATCTTCTTGTATCTGTTGAGGTCTGATTTGTGACCAATTATATGGTCAATTTTGGAGAAGGTACCATGAGGAGCTGAGAAGAAGGTGTATTCTTTAGCTCTAGGATGAAATGTTCTATATATATCAGTTAGTTCCATTTGGTCCAAGGCTTCAATTAGATTCACTGTGTCCCTGTGTAGGTTCTGCTTTCCTGAACGATCCATTTCAGAGAGCGGGGTGTTGAAGTCACCCACTATTATTGTGTGCGGTGCGATGTGTGCTTTGAGTTTTAGTAAAGTTTCTTTTACGAATGAGGGTGCCCTTGCATTTGGAGCATAGATATTCAGGATTGAGAGTTCTTGATGGTGGATTTTTCCCTTGATCAGTATGTAGTGTCCTTCTGTGTCTTTTTTGATGACTTTAGGTTGAAAATCAATTTTATCCGATATTAGGATGGCTACTCCACCTCGTTTCTTGGGGCCATTTGCTTGTAAAATTGTTTTCCAGCCTTTTACTCTGAGGTAGTGTTTGTCTTTGACACTGAGGTGCGTTTCCTGCATGCAGCAAAATGCTGGGTCCTGTTTACGTATCCAGTCTGCTAGTCTATGTCTTTTAATTGGGGAATTGAGACCATTGATATTAAGAGAGATTAAGGCATAGTGATTATTGCCATCTGCCATTCTTGACGCTATCTTTATGTTTGAGTGGTTATCTACTTTTGGGTTTGATTCAAGAAGGTTATTATCTCATTTTTTCCAGGGTGTTGTTTCTCTCCCTGTATTGGAGGTTTCCACCTATTATCCGTTGCAGGGCTGGATTTGTGGAAAGATATTGTGAAAATTTGGTTTTATCATGGAATATCTTGGTCTCTCCATCTATGGTGATTGAGAGTTTTGCTGGGTATAGTAGTCTAGGCTGGCATTTGTGCTGTCTTAGTGTCTGCATGAGATCTGCCCAGGATCTTCTGGCTTTCATAGTCTCTGGTGAGAAGTCTGATGTGATTCGGATAGGTCTTCCTTTGTATGTTACTTGGCCCTTTTCTCTTACTGCTTTTAGTATTCTTTCTTTGTTTAGAACATTCGGTGTTTTGATTATTATGTGACGGGAGGTATTTCTGTTCTGGTCCAGTCTGTTTGGAGTTCTGTAGGCTTCTTGTACGTTCATCGGCATCTCTCTCTTTAAGTTAGGGAAGTTTTCCTCCATAATTTTGTTGAAGATGTTTACTGGCCCTTTAAGTTGCAAATCTTCACTCTCATCTATACCTATAATCCTTAGGTTTGGTCTTCTCATTGTGTCCTGGATTTCCTGGATGTTTTGGGTTACACGTTTTTTGCATTTTGCATTTTCTTTGACTGTTGAGTCGATGCTTTCTATGGAATCTTCAGCACCTGAGATTCTTTCTTCCATCTCTTGTATTCTATTGTTGATGTTTGCATCTATGACTCCTGATTTCTTCCCAAGGTTTTCTATCTCCAAAGTTGTCTCCCTTTGTGATTACTTAGTTGTTTCTACTTCCTTTTTTAGTTCCTGGATGGATTTGCTGAGATCCTTCACTTGTTTGTTTGTATTTTCCTGTATTTCTTTAAGGTATTTTTGCATTTCCTCTTTCAGGATTTCTTCCTGATGACCCACGTTCTCCTGCATTTCTCTGAGCGATTTTTGTGTTTCCTCCTCATGGGATTCCATCTGTTGATCCATCGTCTCCTGCATTTCTTTAAGCAGTTCTCGTGTTTCCTTTGTAAGGGCATCTAAACGTTGATTCATTTCTTTAAGCAATTTTTGTGTTGCCTCCTTATGGGCATCCATCTGTTGACCCGTATTCTTCTGCATTTCTTTATGCAAATTTTGTGATTCCTTTGTGAGTGCATCTACCTGTAGATTCATCTCGTTAAGCGATTTTTGTGTTGTCTCCTTGTGCGCCTCCATCTTTTGATCCATGTTCTCCCGCATTTCTCTAAGCGATTTTTGTGTTTCCTTTGTAAGGGCTTCTAACCGTTGATTCATGGTCTCCTGTAACTCTTTATGAGATTTATTTGTGTCCTTCTTGTGATCCTCTAATAGGATCATGAGAAGTGATTTTAAATCCAGATCTTGTCTTTCGGGTGTGTGGGGTATCCAGGACTTGCTGCTGTTGGAGAGTTGGGTTCGGATGGTCCCACATTACTTTGATTTCTGTTAGTAACATTCCTACGTTTGCCTTTTGCCATCTGGATACCTCTGGTGTTAGTTGGTCCTGCTGCCACTGGCTGTTGGTTGGACCTCCTGTGAGCCTGCAAAGCTATTTCTGCCCCCACTGGATTACCAGGATTCCCCTGGCACCGATTTCTGGGGCCTGCCTTCTCCTGAGTGACTTTGGAGCCCTAATGTGCCTTGCCCCAAGTGATCTTATATTGGGGAGGCCTTGCACATCTAAAGGCTCAGCCTAGTGGATTCCTGGAGCAGAGGTCGCCAAAGGGAGGCTGGTAGGCTCCTGCCCTGTGTAGGGGTGTGTGATCTCTCCTGGGGGGGGAGGGGGCGTCCCTCTGCCAGGCAGAAGTCCCACAGCAGAGCTGGTGCGCTGGTTACTGCAGATCAGCCCAGCCCCTGGGAGCAGGTTACACACAAGCTGCCTGAGACCGAAGCGATATTATGCCTGTCTGTCTCTGAGCCTGGCGGTCCCAACTACCTGGCCACTGGAGCAAAGATGGCGGAGGGCACTCTCCGTGGCGCCGCTCACCCTGTAGACGCGATGGCCCGCCGATCTGGCACCCAGACGACCACAGCGCCAACCCGCCCTCGGGCACAGAAGGAAGCCCCAACAGGCCGTGTCCCAAGTGATGTTATATTGGGGATAGGGAGCTTGGGGTACCTGTCTCTTCAGCACAGTCTGCGGGAACAGAGGTCGCGGAAGGAAAGCTGGTAGGCTCCCGCCCAGTGCGGGGTCCCTCTGCCAGGCAGAAGTCCCACAGCAGAGCTGGCGTGCTGGTCACTGCAGATCAGCCCCACACCTGGGAGCCGCACACACACAAGCCGCCCGAGACCCAAGCGACATTATGCCTGTCTGTCTCAGAACCTGGCTGTCCCAATCTCCCAGTCACTGGAGCAAAGATGGCGGAGGGCACTCTCTGTGGCGCCGCTCACCCTGTAGACGCGATGACCCGCCAATCTGGCACCCAGACGACCACAGCGCTGACCCGTTCTCGGGCACAGAGGGAAGCCCCATCAGGCCGTGTCCCAAGTGATGTTATATTGGGCCAGTGATAACTTTCTTTGGATACAATGTTAAGTAGATGTGGAACCTACATCTTTTATCAACACTTAAGAGACCTGAGTTGGAGCTGGAGGGATAGCTCCGTGGCTATGAGGATGTCCTTCTCTTGCAGAGGACAGGAATTCAGTTCTCAGTACTCAGATGGCTAACAACCACCTGTAACTCCATTTCCAGGGGACCTGAAGCCTTTGACCTCCATGAGTACCTATATTCATGCTTACATACCCCCACAAACATATACAATTAAAGAGTTGAGCCATGAACTAGTGTTCTCTCTCTCTCTCTCTCTGTCTCTCTCTCTCTCTCTCTCTCTCTCTCTCTTTCTCTGGCGTCTCAGGTCTCATTGGATATTTTTGCTATAGATATATTTTGCTATATTCATTTATGTCTTTACATAGTAAATATTGGGAGAGCCAAGATGTTTTCCAGCAACAGGCTGTGTTGCTGATGCTTGTACTTCTCAGCTATTAGGTTTCAAAACTGAGCAAAGATAATTAGTACAGCAAGAGACTATATTAGAACAGTAGTGGAAGTGTGATATGATGTTTTCATGATTAGCTTCCTTTGTCAAGCTGTGCTGCAGGGCACGCTGGAGTACTTAGTGGCCACAGAGTGCACTCAAGTGGGCATTCAACCCATATTGAGAACGCTGCTGCTGATGGTGGTGATGATGATGGTGACGTCGATGATAGTGACAGGGATGGGGGAGCCGCAGCACCTTGCAATTTTGTGGCCAACAGTAGCAATTACACAGCACCGGCTGTTGATATTGACTTCCCGGTGAGTGCTTGAAAACGATAATTAACTGGAGAGATTGCAGCAGAATCTCTTGGTAACAGGCAACCTTTAATTCAGTCGAACTGTGGCAGTCAGTGTGGTGTCTGGAATAAACCATTAATTGTACGAATTATGGTGTTTCGTGGCAATTATAAATCTCCAAAGGGGGGAACATCTTGGGGGAAGAATGCTCATGGGGGCTTTCTGAGTGACATCAGTGTGGTAAAGGGGACCGGATGGGGTCAACTGTTGGCTTCTGTTCCACGAGGCTGTATCTGATGCCTCATGATGGTCTTGCATCCCAAGAGTCTTGCTGTGGTTTTGGTAACCAGATATGCTAAGGCCCAACACCAGTACAGAGGAAGGATAGCTGTTCTCAGGATGTTGCCAGAGAACCCGGTTCTGTCTTCTGAGCCGAACCTGGTGCAGTATGCTTCCATTTCTCAGTCAGCTGTTGCAGGGATAGTCATGTCACTGGTAATGGAATTCTTGGTGAGTATAGTAGCCTTGCATTTTACACTGCAAGCTGTAACATTTTCTGCAGTGGGTCCTCATGTTACCACTATTTTTACATCCATTTTTTATTTCCTTGTTATTTCATAAAGGGGTTTCTTTAGATCAAATATCAACCAGAACAAAGTCGTTTGGTGTGAATGTGTCTTCCCTTTCTTAGCCAGGAGCCCCCACTTCAGATAACTTTTTTCAAATTAATACTCGAATAAGGACAGGGAGGGTGTGGCGTTGTTTGGTGAGTCTCTGGCTCCTGCCAGGATAAGTGAAAGCCAGGGGCAGGGAATCAAGAAGCAGAAATGACCAGCTTGCTGTGAAGGGGCAGGAATGGGTTGCAGTCTACAGGATGAACTCTCTGGGCTCAGAAGGTAATGAATCTTCTCCCAGAGTGGGAGGGAAGAACAGTCAAATGCAAATGATAATGTTTCTCCCTAGAAAAAGCCCTCTCTTGTAATGATGCTTCACATCGGTCCAGGTGTGCAGAGCTAATCCAGACCGTGATGATAGTTATCTGGGAAGACAGTTAATCTTTACAACCATTATTTTTTTTTGGGGGAAGAATCGCTCCTTTTCAGTAATGATAACAATAGATCAAGAACATTACAAATAAGCCTGGCATGGTGGCCTATGCCTTTAATCCCAGCACTTGGGAGGCAGAGGCAGATGAATCTTGGAGTTTGAGGCCAGCCTGGACTTCAGAGAGCTCCAGGGCAGCCAGTGTTACACAGAGAAACCCTGTCTCAAAACAACAACAACAACAACCCCAAAACAAACCAGACAAACCCAAACAAACAACAGAGAAGAGCTTTGTAAGTACTGTTCATAAATGACAACACTGAATTCTCAAAGCAAACCTGTGAAGTAGACTGCATTACTGTTTCCATTTAACACCTGAGTGAACCGAAACCTGGGGATATCACGTAAGCTGTGCAACGTTAGCCGGTCCCAGAATTCTTCCCTGGGAGCTCATCTTTCATCGCACTGAGATCTTGTTAATACAGGTTGGGGAATGAGACTCACAGAGGTTTGGTGAATCACAGCATCACACAGTAGGTTCCAGACCTAAGCAAACAGGCTAAACCAAACACAGTGGTACTTTGCTTTTTCTCAGCCCCACACACTCAAGGATATCATTGATCAAAGGGGTATTAATGATGGTGCTTAATGATTAGAACTAGTTCACGAGTACAGGACACAATTGTCTATCCGTATCCTTGAGGTTTTGGTCTCAGGACTTGAGGATACTTCAATTAGAAGATGTGTATGAAGCCCCTTAGGTGGTGAAGGATTTACAAGTAACTTAAACATCCTTCTGTGTGCAGTAAACATTATAGAGTTATTGTGCTATATCAGTGTCTTAGCCAGGAATACCGTTGCTGTGCTGAGACATTACGACCAAGGCAACGTGTGGAGGAAATGATTTATTGGGTTTAAGCTTCCACATCACAGTTCATCATTGAAAGAAAATCAGGAACTTAAGCCAAGCAGGAACCTGGAGGTAGGAGCTGATGAAGAAGCCATGGATGGGCTCTGCTTACTGGCTTGCTCCCCCTGGCTTGCTCAGCTTGCTTTCTTGTAGAACCCAGGACCATCAGCAAGAGATGGTACCACCCACAATGGGTGGGTGGACCCTCTCTCATTAATCACTAATTAAGAAAATCTCCTACAAATAAGGCTGCTATGAACATAGTGGAGCATGTGTCCTTATTGCATGCTGGGGAAGCCTCTGGCTGGAAAGAACCCAGATGTCCCTCAACAGAGGAATGGATTCAGAAGATGTGGTATATTTACACAATGGAATACTACTCTGCAATTAAAAACAATGAATTCACAAAATTCTTAGGCAAATGGTCAGAACTGGAAAATAGCATCCTTAGTGAGGTAACCCAATCACAAAAGAACACACATGGTATGCAGTCACTGATAAGGGGATATTAACCCAAGACACAATTCACCTATCAATTGATTTCCAAGAAGATGGAAGGAGAGACCCTTGGTCCTGGAAAGACTGGATGTAGGGGAATACCAGGACAGAGAAGCGAGAGGAGGTTGAATGGGGAACAGGGGGAGGGAGGAGGGCTTATGGGACTTTTGGGGAGGGAGGAACCGGGAAAGGGGAAATCATTGGGAATGTAAATAAAAAAATATAGAAAATTAAAAAAAAAGAAAAAAAATCTCCTACAGCTGGATCTTATGGAGGCATTTTCCTTTCCTTTCCTTTCCTTTCCTTTCCTTTCCTTTCCTTTTCTTTTCTTTTCCTTTTATTGAAAATAGATTCTCCTTTCATACAATATGTCCTGATTATATTTTCCCCTCCCTCTACTCCTCTCCGTTCCTCCCACCTCCCTTCCCATCCCCTCCCCTCCAGATCCTTTCTATCTCTCATTAGAAATGAACAGCCTTCAAGAGATAAGAACCAAATGTGACAAAATAAAATATAAACTGGACACGGCAGTCCAACAGGAGGGAAAAAGTCTCAGGAGCGGGCACAAGAGTCAGAGACCCACTAATTCTCACAGGTGTGGAGGCATTTACTCCATGGAGGTTCCCTCCTTTCAGATAACTCTAACTTGTATCAAGTTGACATAAAACTATACAATACAGTTGGTTATGGAATAACGGCAAGATAAAAGTCCTCACAGTTTCAATGTGAACATTGTCACCGTGCACCTGATGTCATAGGACATGCCATCAGCAATGAGTTTTTTGTTTGAAATTATCAAACATCATCTTTTCAGTCTGTATTCCCTAGAAGTGAGAAACATAGGCAAGGATTATATGTTCATAGTCAGTTTGCAGATGTGAGTCTAGGGCATCAAAAGTAAGGAATAAAGGCAGGAAGGCAGGCATGGTGCTGGAGAAATACCTGAGAGCTTTACATTTTAAGGCACAAGCACGAGGCAGGATATATATGAAGAGAGAGAGGAGGGGAAGGGGAAGGGAATGGGGGTACAGAGGGGGAGAGGGAGAGGGAGAGGGAGAGGGAGAGGGAGAGAGAGAGAGAGAGAGAGAGAGAGAGAGAGAGAGAGAGAGAGAGAGAGAGAGAGAGGGAGAGTCTGACAGTGATATGGTCTTTTGAAATCCCACAGTCCATCTGTAATGACCCTCCTCCAGCAAAGCCATACTTTCCAAACAGTTCTACCTGATGGGGATCAAGCATTCAGATATCTGATCCTGTGGGGGCCATTTTCATTCAAATACCACAACCACAGTACCTCTAGGAGGAAGGCCAGGAACCTTCTGACAGCTTGTTCCTACCTTCTCATCCCCCACCCCCAAACATCTCTTCTTTTTCAGTATTGTCCCATGGAGGCCCTTGCAGTTTCTGGCTTGTTATTTAACCACTGTGGCAGCGCCTGAGAATGCTGGTACTTGGTGGAGCTGTATGGATTGAGCCCGGCATTTGGTTTTAACCAGACAGGAGGCCAGCTGCCAAGATAGGATGTGTAGTGACCAAGTGCCTGGGAAGCAGATGAGGCTGGCCAAAAGTCACATAAGCAGTGCCTGCCACACAGTCCAGTCATCCTCCTACCCCCTGCTTCCTACGTCCACAGTCTGTGCTCTCCATGTGATAAGACCAAGGTGCCCTCATTTATATCCTGACAGAGATGTTCAAAATCACTTGGATCCTCATCCTTTGCAATCTCCTTAAGAGGTCAGGTGAATGGAACCACAATCCCTAAAGCTGTAGCTGACTTTAACATGCAATATCAACCTCCTCCCTCTTTGATAACCCAGTTCAGTTTTCCATCTCCCTGGACACAAACGTTAACTGATCTTGGTGAGGAGCCTGACAGAAATTTCAGACCTCAATCTGTGAAAATTCTGAGTCCTCAGCTGTCTTTGTGGTCTGTAGTAATTTTTGTGCCCACTAATACCCACCATCAATCAACTTCAGTGTTAAGGGATGCTCTACCAACTCTGCTGCATTTGAGACAGAAGCCTTCTGGTCTGTCCTGTCGTATCGACCAGAACTCCCTCCGCTCATTGCTCAGCACAAAGCAACATTTTGAAACCTGGTTTTTGGACTTAAGTTACCCCCAAGTGGACAGTGCTAACAAATGGCTTTCTAACTGTGGACTTCCTATGATGCCACTTGGAAACATATCCTCTCTCCGCTCTCCCCGCTCTTACCCCAGTGAGCACTAGGACCTTTAACTTGCTGGACCTCTTCTTCTTGGAAGAATGTGGATAAGGGGAGCTCCTTCTGTTCCTTACCTCCTGCTTTCTAAATCGATATATTCTAAGGGGCACAGTACTGTACACAGCTCTTTGATACAATGCTTATGTAGCACCTAGAGAACAGTGCCTGTCCTGATTGGATATTTTTGTCAGCTTGACACAAACCAGGGTTGTACGGAAGAAGGAACTTCAATAGAGGGAATACTTACATTAGATTAGTTCCATTAGCATAGCCAAGTCTGTGATGCATTTTCTTTTTTTTTTTACGTGTTTTTTTATTTACATTCAAAATCATTTCCCCTTTCCCGTTTCCTCCCTCCCCGAAAGTCCCATAAGCCCCCTTCCCTCCCTCTTTTCTCCATTCAACCCCCTCTCGCTTCTCTGTCCTGGCATTCCCCTACATCCAGTCTTTCCAGGACCAGGGGTCTCTCCTTCCATCTTCTTGGAAATCTATTGATATGCGAATTGTGTCTTGGGTATTCCGAGATTCTGGGTCAATATCCCCTTATCAGTGACTGCATACCATGTGTGTTCTTTTGTGATTGGGTTACCTCACTAAGGATGATATTTTCAAGTTCTGACCATTTGCCTAGGAATTTTGTGAATTCATTGTTTTTAATTGCAGAGTAGTATTCCATTGTGTAAATATACCACATCTTCTGAATCCATTCCTCCGTTGAGGGACATCTGAGTTCTTTCCAGCTTCTGGCTATTATAAATAAGGCTGCTATGAACATAGTGGAGCATGTGTCCTTATTGCATGCAGGTAAAAGCTCTGGGTATATGCCCAGGAGTGGTATAACAGGATCCTCCAGGAGTGTTATGACTAACTGGGAAATGATCTTTACCAACTCTATATCCGACAGAGGGCTAATATCCAATATATACAAAGAACTCAAGAAGTTAAACTCCAGAGAGGCAAGTAACCCTATTAAAAAATGGGGTACAGAGCTAAACAAAGAGTTCTCACCTGAAGAATATCTAATGGCTGAGAAGCACCTAAAGAGATGTTCATCATCCTTAGTCATTAGGGAAATGCAAATCAAAACAACCCTGAGATTCCATCTCACACCAGTCAGAATGGCTAAGATCAAAAACACAGGAGACAGCAGTTGTTGGCGAGGATGTGGAGAAAGAGGAACACTCCTCCACTGCTGGTGGGATTGCAGGCTGGTACAACCACTCTGGAAAGCAGTCTGGCGGTTCCTCAGAAAACTGTGATGCATTTTCTTAACTGATGACTGATGTGACAGGGCCCAGCTCCCTGTGGGCAGTGCCACCCTTGGGCTGGTTATCCCGTGTTATATAAAAAAGCACGCTGAGCAAGGCACAGGGAGCAAGCCGCTAGCTATGTTCCTCTATGGTCTCTGTTTCAGTTTTGCCACCATTACATCCCAGTGATAGAATGTAATCCGTAAGATGAAATAAACCCTTTCATCAAAAGTTACTCTTGGTCTTTGTTACTCCAATAGACAACTAACTGAGGAGGTACTCTACATTGACGATGTTCTCACCTATACTCAAGTGAGTCAGTTATATGCTTTCCTGTTGTTCTGTCAGCCTGGCTGCTTCTGGTAACAGGGTACACAGTAGGACTGGAGCATCCTGTGGCCAATGGTCATTGTTGTGACACCTTTATCTTAAAGTGATTTGTGTGTGTGTATGTGTGTGACTGACATAATACATCTTATAAGCCTACTGAAATCACACGTGACGGAGGCAAGCGGGAAGGGATGGCTGTTTAAAATAGTATTGATTTTTACAAAGATCACTGCTGTTTCTTTGGAGGGAACTGCACACTATTGAGGGCCCCACATTGGTCTCCTTATCTGGTTGAATACTCAGCAGTGACACTGACTGGATTAGACTTGATGGTATGGGACTGATGTGCCGGCCCTACAGAGCTGCCATCCTTGACACCAGAGGCACATGGGTGGGGAGCTGTCATGTTAGAGTCGGATTGGTGGACAGAGGTGAGCTGGGATCCAGGAGATGCATCACCCTGTCCATCTGCCTCCGGGTTCCTTCTCCACAGTAGGTAATTTGCTGTGAGCGTCATATGAGGTACAGAACCCCTGCTCGATGTCCATAGATTCACCTATAGACTGTTTACCAACCAGCTTTTACCCTTGTTGCTTTTAGGACTGTAAGAAACCAGTCAAACCATTAGTTGTTATCTGAGGACGGGTTTAATCCACACCTCAGGCCATCTCTGCAAACAACCATGCTGCTTTGGAGTCTGCCCACTGGAAGGGATGCTCTCATCACTGTTTTCTGAGACTTCCTGGAGGGGGCTGTGGTATGGCAGTGGTATCAGTTCGTGTGGATTTTGTGAACTGGGTCTGGTCTAAGTCTTTCTTCTTGCAGCCTTTATTCACAGGGACCTGCTCACAAACACGTATGCAAGGTTCAGGTTGTTTTGCCACTGGGTGTTTCAGAGGTAGCAGATCAGAAACATAGCCTTTGTGAGAGTTATGTGTTTCTCTTCAGAGCCGTCTTCTTCCTAATCCCATCCTGGTTAGTGCTCGTATTTATTTATTTTGGCTCTGAGTGTATCCATCATTGGTATGCAGGCTGGATTTGGTCCACCCCAGGGGAAAGTTGGAACTATAAAGGATACATTGAAATGTTGCTGAATGGTCCAGACTTTGTATCAAATGTCTACTCAACAATAGATTTTTTACAGCATGCCCTTGTTCATGGAGACACAGTATAGTGGAATTGGTATATCAGTAAACTCTGGAACCAGATGGCCTGCACCCAAATCCCAGCTCTACCACATGCTGGAGCAAGCCTTTTGGCCTCTCTGTTTTCCAGTTTTATCTATAAATTGGGCAAAATATTTTGCATGTTATTTTATAAAACATGTATTATAGACTCTTGCAAGTATTAAAAGCTTACTGTATATAAACTACTTAGAAGCCATCCTGATATATCCTAAGTGTCTTGTATGTATTTGTTATTATTTTCGTTTTCATTAATATCACCTTGAGTCCCTAAGAGCAAAACAATTTACACATATTCTCGCTCACCTTCTATTGCTATGATAAATATCATAATCCAAAGCAACTTGAGGAGGAAAGGGTTTATTTCATTTTACAGCTCCCATTTTACAACAATCTGCCACTGACAGAAGTTGCAGCAGGAGCCTAAGGCAGGGCACTAGAGGCAGGAACTGAAGCAGAGACCACGGAGGAGTGCTGCTTACTGGCTTGCTCACCATGGCTTGCTCAGCCTGCTTTCTTACAACCCAGGGCCCTCTGACCAGGACTTTCACTGCCCAAGTGAGCTGGGCCCTCCCACCATTGATTGTCAATTAAGAAAAGGCTGCCACGGACTTGTCTACAGGCAATCTGATGGAGGCAGTGTCCCAGTCTGATGGAGGCAATCCCTCAATTTGTTTGTTCTTCCCAGATGATTTCAGCTTGTCTCAAGTAGAGGAAAAAAAAAAACCCAACCATCACAATATGTTATGTTCTAAATGTTTATTTTGTTTTACGTGTATGATGTTTTATGTGTCTGTTTGTGCACCCATGCATGCCCGATGCCTGTGGAGACCGCAAGAGGGAATTAGATTCCCCGGATCTTGAGTTACAGATGGCGGTGAGTTGCCTTGTGGGTGCTTGAAGTTGAGAACCTGGGTCCTCTGGAAAAGCAGCCAGTGCTGTTAACAACCAAGCTATCGCTCTAGCCCACAAAGTGTGTTTCAAAAGGCTTCCATTTAATGAAGGTTTGGACTTCATAAGGTGGTAGTGGGGGGAAAGCAAAGACTTATTTACATTACTTAAGCGTTTCGATGTTTGATATTTAGGTTAAGAGATCATAAAGACTAATCTAGATTGCACACATAAAGATGGAACTCACTGTGGTCCTTATCCATGCCCCATTCACGGTGAGATTCTGTAGCTCTTCTGAGCAGGCAATGGAATCTATTAAGGCTCAGGCCTGTGGATGGTACATTCTAGAGCAGGCAACTTAAAGAAACGCAGCCGTCTAAACGTGAGCTGCTGCTGTTAGCTGAACCACAGATCTGAGCAATACAGGAAGTGGTGACAGGCACCAAGTGTGGGACCAGACCTAACCTCTACCCAGGGCTGACTCTAGGTCACACCAAATCATTTCATTTTGATGACAGCACTGCTATAGGGCTGTAGATAACAGGAACACCACTGGCTTCTGTTAGTCACAGGCACAAGGGACATCTCAGCCAAACTCCTGCAGATCACTGGACAAAGACAACAGACCTTCTCCACTGGGGTCCTCAGGAGGGACTGATACTGTCAGTGGACAGAAGGTCACAGCACTTAGCTTTGCTCTTGGATGTAAGTAAACAGGAGGTTCTGGGGCCCCATCACACTGGTGCTCAGCTGGATTTGGACTTCAGACTCTATCCTCTCATCCCCCTCTAGAAAGTACTGAAGGCATGAAGAATCTACAGACTGTATTAACTTACCCTGTCTACTGTGTGCCCGCCCAATGTGGCACTGGCTTCTGCCACCACTGGGATTGCTGCCAAAGTCTCGGGTGGCCTTTCAGTGGGCCTTGATCACCTTGTGAAGCCCTGGTTGACTAAGGCATGGGGGATCAGGTTTCATCTTAAGTGTGTCATTGTCTGTGCCTGTAAGAGATTGCCCAGAAATGGGTCGTATCTGTTTTCCTACTCACATCCAACGAGAGGAAGACAGGAGTCTCAAGAGAACAAGGAGGGTGTTCTTCCAGGTTTGTGACAAATTTCTCCTCATGACTCAGCTGGAATGCGTTAGGTACTTGTGTCTGAGCCATCCTCCAGCAAGAGTATAGGATTGCTCTGACTGGCTGGAACTAATCAGGCCCCACCCAGGAGCTGCAGTTAGAGCAAGTGTTTCCTCAGCTGCTCACCTCCGGCCTCTGGTTTACTGTTGCTGTTTCAGCACTAGAGGGTGACTTAAGCTCAGCTTTGCCCTGACTCTGCGCTTGTATTGTTTAGAATGAACTATGAGAGTGTCCTTAAAGAGTGCTCTATCCCATAAGCTTCTACCCTAGGACAGGGTTGTCCTTCCTCTCTTTTTTGTAGTCACTGGACTGTGTTTAGATATGGTGGGATTCTGTCTAATTCTGCTCCTCACCAGGAAGAGACCAGCCTCAAAGTCCTGAGATGCTTTGACCCTTCCTCTTCTCCAAGCGATGGTTTTCTTTGCGTTATGCTTCCTGGGTGGGGAGCAGGCAGGGGATGGATAGTCTCAGGGCCTGTGGTGCTGTAGCACTGACTCACACCTAGAGCCCACATCCTACCGAGAATGGTACAGCATACAGTCAAGTCCAAGGAGACTACGGGCTGCCTGCTGTTGACGTAGACTGATGGCCCCAAACTGCAACCTCCGTCCTTTAATGTATCATTGTACTAAAATAAATCATTGTATTAAAGAAAACTAGGCCCTGTTGTCCCATCTATCTTCTCTTGCTCTTAGAAAGTTAGGTCGGGGAGGGTGAATAGCTTTGACTGTTATAGGGAGATGACTGCTGGGTGGTGTTTCTCATCTGGCTTGCTCGGTTCATAGCAAGATCTACTCTTCATATTTAAAGTATTCGAACATTGACAAATCACAGGGAGAGAGCCATAAGAACCTAGAAGCAGGATCAGACTGATAAGCCAAGGAAGGTCAAGGGGTTGCCAGGAAACAGAAGCCAGATGCAAGACCCGGAAGAGACTCCCTCATCACCCTCAGAAGGATCCAGCTCTGTCGGTACGTGCATCCCAATGTCTAGCTCACGACAGTGGCAACACATTTCTCTGTCGAAAACACCTCTGTTCAGGTGGTATGTTATTACAGCTGAGGGGACCAGAACAGCTGTACGCAGGCTCTGCCGTGTGCTTCGGTGTGGCCGAGAAGGATTTTTCCTGGTGACTGAATTTGTTCTTCAGTTGTGTCCATCCAGCTGTCCCCAGTCACTTGTATTTTCAGACTTAAGATCCGTGACAGGTTTGTTTTCAAAATAGTCTGTCTTTATTTCACACATAGAACAAATTGGTGTTTCTTTGTCCACCTGACACTTTTATTTCTAGCCATATTAGGTGGATTAGATAGAATGGGGTCTATTTGGGGTTTACATATTAAATGTACCAGTTAAGATTTATTCAGTGATGAGTAACAGGAACCACGAGTATGACTTATGTATTTTACTTTTTAAGTTATGAATTTAAAAGCATATAAAAGTGAATCCAGAGCTGTCATTTAGGGTCCTGGCTTCTTTCGTCTTTGTAGCCTATAATTCTGAGCACACAGACATCATCCTCTTGGAGGCAAGAGGGCTGCTTCACTTCATGGCATTGGACATTCTTGGCTATGTGAAAGACTGCAGAGTTTAAAAGGGAAGAATGGATGTCTATATAATGACAGTATTTGATCGAGTATGACAAAGGTTCAAAATGTTTGAACGATGAAGTTTATGGTTCATATCAATGACTGAGCCATCTCCTGATCCCACAAACACATACTCTTAGTATTAGTTTCCAGCTCTTCTTTAAATCAAAATACAAACTTATTGGAGGGAAAGATCATGTTTTTAATTAGCACAAAAGTAGTACATAGCTGAACTTTTGACTACTTTGTGAATTCTTCTTTCTTTCACTCTTCTTCATCCTTCTTCGACCTCCTAACACTAGGTGGGAGAAAGAAAAAGATCGAGGGGAAAGATGTCATCATAAGACTATTTCCTGCTGACTAGGGCTGTCCAGTTCCTTGGGGCAGGTTTGATCGTCACCATCAGAGTATCTAATTTCATTTTCTGCTCATTTCTTCTTTGCTCCTGACTTCGTAACAAACTGCATCCAAGAGCAATCAACAGCAACCAACCAACAACCTACAACCCACCACCTCTCAGGGCTCTAGTGTTTATATACCTTCTGAAGAATACCCAGAATTCCAAATGCCTCACACTCATGCGAACTATCTGCGGCTGGCAAAATCACACCTCTGCTAGAGCACAAGGCAACCACAGTCAGCCGCTGTGGACAATCTGAAGCAGCCCCATATCCTATACCTGGGATTAAAACAAACACATATTCTTATATTTCTCTATTTAGTTCCTTCTTTTCTTTTCTTTCCTTTCCTTTCCTTTTCCTTTCCTTTCTCTTTCTTTTCATTTTAAGTTAATCATAACAGGTCTGGGAGATGCCTTGTCAAATACTCATTCACAAAATATGTTAAAAATAGTACAGAGAAATGCCTATTGCACATTTAAACATGTACTGGATCATACAACACCGACAAACAGGACTTTCAGTCTTGCATTTCTTTCTTTCTTTCTTTCTTTCTTTTTTTTTTTTGGTTTTTCGAGACAGGGTTTCTCTGTGTAGCCCTGGCTGTCCTGGAACTTACTCTGTAGACCAGGCTGGCCTTGAACTCAGAAATCTGCCTGCCTCTGCCTCCCAAGTGCTGGGATTAAAGGCGTGTGCCACCACTGCCCGGCTCAGTCTTGCATTTCTTGAAGGTAACACAGTTCATTTGCTGGAACTTGCTGGAGGAAGAGTCTAGTTGGTGTTCTTCAGAGCACAAGGGTTTCCTGGATGCCATTGGCTCTGAATACTAGTTTCTTATTTTGCTCTTGGGAAGATGATGGAATTGCTGTCCATCCAGTGGGTGGCGAGACAACAGAAACATAGAGATTATTGGACAACCTGAAAGCCACTGATGGGTTTCTGTGGCAATGTGTGTGAACCCGAGGTTTAAGGTAAGATAGAATGAATAGTGCATTCACACATCAAACCCCGAAAATATGTACAGAAGCACAAGTACTGCTTCTGATTCTGGAAGTGTTGAGAGAATATATTTTCTTCTTTCTTTTCTCTTTACTTTCTACTTTTAAAATTAAGATATCATTACATCTTTCACCTCCATTTCCTTCCCTCCACCTAACTCCTTCCACTTCCTCACTACCTCTGTATATTTTCATGCAATTCATAACAATTCTGTTTTGACGCCAGCAAAACTGGATAATCACGGCAGAACGAAACTTTAGGTCCAGAAGCTGCATGGGAGACACAACGATTTATCCATTCCACTCATTAGGGCCATGTGCTGTTTCATTTAAAAAAGAAAATGTACCCTCTAAAGTGTCATAAAGCTAAAGAGGAGGGAGTGGCCTTACTGGGAGAAGATCTATGAGAAACAGAAATCCTTTTCCTTCTTTGGCTATTCCTTTAAAAATAACTGATTTTTGTTTATAGGTTTGTGTGTATATAGTCTCTTTGTTAGTATGTGTGTGTGCATGGAGACCCAAAGAGGGCATTGGATCCCCTGGAGCTAGAGTAATAGGTGACCGTGAAGTGCCCAGTGTGGGTGTTGGGGACCCACCTCTGGTCCTCTCCAAGAGCAGCACACACTCTCAACTGCCGAGCCATTTGTCCCACCCCTAAAATATTCATGTGCAATTTGTCCAAATCCACGAAAGCAAGAGTTTGCCAGCACGTGCATATTTGGGGCGGGGCAGTGCAGGCTGTGATAAAGTGAGAGGCTCAATACCAGGTTCCCATCTTCCTCAGTGGGCTCTCCTCTCCCGAGTGCACATCTGCATCTGCACGTGACTTTGTAGAATCAGGCCCGTGTCAGGTTTATTAACATCCTGGCACTCAACGTGGGTCCCATGGGCACCCTGCAGCCCTCCATTCCTGTCTCCTTCATGTTTCTCTCAAAGCTTCAGAAGCTTTAGGAGTTTCCATCTGAGAAATATAGCTTATTTGGTCAATCTGTCCCTGGAATGTCATCTAGTACATGGCCAACATCCTGCCTTCCCATCTGCCACTACTAGATTGGCCAGTATGCCTCTAGCAAAACACCCAGGTGACATCTTTAGATTTCTGCTGTCTTGGAGGTATGGTTGGCCCAGTAATGTTGCTCACTTTAGCTTTACTATATATATATATATATATATATATATATATATATATATATATATATATATATATATATGATGTCCAGTTATTTTGTTTTTCCTCATCAGGAGGATTGGCTAAATTATCAGTTCACTACCATGGAGAGGAACTCTGAAACTCTGTGCCCTGCACCCTGTGCCCAGGTCTGTGCCCTGCACGCTGTGCCCAGCTCTGTGCCCAGCTCTGTGCCCTGCACCCTGTGCCCAGCTCTGTGCCCTGCATCCTGTGCCCAGGTCTTTGCCCTGAACCCTGTGCCCAGGTCTGTGCCCCACATCCTGTGCCCACCATGTCTGTGCCCAGCATCCTGTGCCCAGGTCTGTGCCTGCAGAGCTTCCTATTCTGATCTTCTCTCCCTGCTCTCACGTCTGTCTCTTCAGCACCAGGCTCTGCCTTACTCTTGGTATCTTTTTCTTCCCACTTGCTTCAGGTGTCTGCTAGCCTCTTAGATGACCTCTCCTTTATCTGTCTTTTAATCGAAATGAGAGCATACTTCACAATCAAGAGAACAGACATGAATGTCTTGGAAAACATCAGTGTATCCTTTGAAAACAAAACAGTAGTCACAGTTAGTTATCCCAGAGAAACACGGCAGGACTAAGGGTAAAACTGGGGAAAACCAAGAAGCCTTTGGAAGGGTAGAGTGAGTTTGGGCTTCTCATGAAGATAGATATAGCTGGGCATGATGGTGCAAGTCTATAATCTCTGACCTAGGAGTCAGAGGCAGGGGGATTGCTTAACGTCAGCCTAGTTCAAGTCTTAAGTTCCAGGCCAGTCACAGCTACATAGTGAGACTGTTTCCAAGAACAGAAGCAAACAAAACAAACCAACAGAGTCACGTAAAGAAAGATTAAGGTGCTAGTCTCTGGACCACTTTGTAGCTGTGAAAATGGACTTATTTAAGGACAATGATTGATATAAAATGGTTTATTTCTTTTCTTTTTTTTTATTTTATTTTATTTTTTTAATTTACATTCCAAATCATTTCCCCTTTCCCGTTTCCTCCCTCCCCGAAAGTCCCATAAGCCCCCTTCCCTCCCTCTTTCCCCCATTCAACCCCCTCTCGCTTCTCTGTCCTGGCGTTCCCCTACATCCAGTCTTTCCAGGACCAGGGGTCTCTTCTTCCATCTTTTTAGAAATCTATTGATATGCAGATTGTGTCTAGGGTATTCCGAGATTCTGGGTCAATATCCCCTTATCAGTGACTGCATACCATGTGTGTTCTTTTGTGATTGGGCTACCTCACTAAGGATGATATTTTCAAGTTCTGACCATTTGCCTAGGAATTTCATGAATTCATTGTTTTTAATTGCAGAGTAGTATTCCATTGTGTAGATATACCACATCTTCTGAATCCATTCCTCCGTTGAGGGACATCTGGGTTCTTTCCAGCTTCTGGCTATTATAAATAAGACTGCTATGAACATAGTGGAGCATGTGTCCTTATTGCATGCAGGTAAAGTCTCTGGGTATATGCCCAGGAGTGGTATAGCCGGATCCTCTGGGAGTGTCATGCCCAGTTTTCTGAGGAACCGCCAGACTGCTTTCCAGAGTGGTTGTACCAGCCTGCAATTCCACCAGCAGTGGAGGAGTGTTCCTCTTTCTCCACATCCTCGCCAACAACTGCTGTCTCCTGTGTTTTTGATCTTAGCCATCCTGACTGGTGTGAGATGGAATCTCAGGGTTGTTTTGATTTGCATTTCCCTAATGACTAAGGATGATGAACATCTCTTTAGATGCTTCTCAGCCATTAGATATTCTTCAGGTGAGAACTCTTTGTGTAGCTCTGTACCCCATTTTTTAATAGGGTTACTTGCCTCTCTGGAGTTTAACTTCTTGAGTTCTTTGTATATCTTGGATATTAGCCCTCTGTCGGATGTAAGGTTGGTAAAGATAATTTCCCAGTTAGTTGGTTGCCGCTTTGTCTTTTTGACAGTGTCTTTTGCCTTGCAAAAACTTTGTAATTTAATGAGGTCCCATTTGTCTATTCTTGATCTTAGAGCATAAGCTATTGGAGTTCTGTTCAGGCAATTCTCCCCTGTGCCCATATGTTCAAGGTTCTTCCCTAGTTTCCCTTCTATTAGTTTCAGTGTGTCTGGTTTTATGTGGAGATCTTTGATCCACTTAGGATTGAGCTTAGTGCAAGGAGATAAGAATGGATCAATTTGCATTCTTCTGCATATTGACCTCCAGTTGAGCCAGCACCATTTGTTGAAAAGGCTATCTTTTTCCACTGGATGGTTTTAGCTCCTTTGTCAAAGATCAAGTGACCATAGGAGTATGGATTCATTTCTGGGTCTTCAATTCTGTTCCATTGATCTACATGTCTGTTACTGTACCAATACCATGCAGTTTTTAACACTATTGCTCTGTAGTACAGCTTGAGGTCCGGGATACTGATTCCCCCAGAGGTTCTTTTACTCTTGAGAATAGTTTTAGCTATTCTGGGTTTTCTGTTATTCCAGATGAATTTTTGAATTGCTCTTTCTAACTCTATGAAGAATTGAGTTGGGATTTTGATGGGGATTGCATTGAATCTGTGTATTACTTTTGGTAAGATGCTCATTTTTACTATATTAATCCTGCCAATCCATGAGCATGGCAGATTTTTCCATCTTCTGAGGTCTTCTTCAATTTCTTTCTTCAGAGACTTGAAGTTCTTGTCATACAGATCTTTCACTTGTTTGGTTAGAGTCACGCCAAGATACTTAATATGGTTTGTGGCTATCATGAAGGGTATTATTTCTCTTACTTCTTTCTCAGCCTGCTTATCCTTTGAGTATAGGAAGGCTTCTGACTTGCTTGAGTTGATTTTATATCCGGCCACTTTGCTGAAGTTGTTTATCAGCTGTAGGAGTTCTCTGGTGGAGTTCTTTGGGTCGCTTAAGTATACTATCATATCGTCTGCAAATAGTGATAGTTTGACTTCTTCCTTTCCAATTTGTATCCCTTTGACCTCTTTTTGTTGTCTAATTGCTCTGGCTAGAACTTCAAGTACTATATTGAAAAGATATGGAGAGAGAGGGCAGCCTTGTCTAGTCCCTGATTTTAGTGGGATTGCTTCAAGTTTCTCTCCATTTAGATTGATGCTGGCTACCAGTTTGCTGTAAATTGCTTTTACTATGTTTAGATATGGGCCTTGAATTCCTGATCTTTCCAAGACCTTTAGCATGAAAGGATGCTGAATTTTGTCAAATGCTTTCTCAGCATCTAATGAGATGACCATGTGGTTTTTTTCTTTGAGATTGTTTATGTAGTGGATTACATTGATGGATTTCCTTATATTGAACCATCCCTACATCCCTGGGATGAAGCCTACTTGATCGTGGTGGATGATCGTTTTGATGTGTTCTTGGATTCGGTTGGCAAGAATTTTATTGAGTATTTTTGCATCGATATTCATAAGAGAGATTGGCCTGAGATTCTCTTTCTTTGTCGGATCTTTGTGTGCTTTTGGTATTAGTGTAATTGTGGCTTCATAGAACGAGTTGGGTAGTGTTCCTTCTGTTTCTATTTTGTGGAACAGTTTGAAGAGTATTGGTGTTAGGTCTTCTTTGATGGTCTGATAGAATTCTGCACTAAAACCATCTGGACCTGTGCTTTTTTTGGTTGGAAGACTTCCAATGACAACTTCTATTTCTTCAGGGGTTATAGGACGGTTTAGATGGTCTATTTGATCCTGATTTAATTTTGGTACTTGGTATCTGTCAAGGAAATTGTCCATTTCCTCAAGATTTTCTAGTTGTGTTGAATACAGGTTTTTGTAGTAGGATCTGATGATTTTTTGAATTTCCTCAGTTTCTGTTGTTATCTCTCCCTTTTCGTTTCTGATTTTATTAATTTGGATACTATCTCTGTGCCCTCTGGTTAGTCTGGCTAAGGGCTTATCTATCTTGTTGATTTTCTCAAAGAACCAACTCCTCGTTTTGTTGATTCTTTGTATGGTTTTATTTGTTTCTACTTGATTGATTTCAGCCCTGAGTTTGATGATTTCCTGCCTTCTACTCCTCTTTGGTGTATTTGCTTCTTTTTGTTCCAGGGCTTTCAGGTGTGCCATTAAGCTGTTAGTGTATGCTGTCTCCCGTTTCTTTTTGGTGGCACTCAGGGCTATGAATTTTCCTCTTAGCACTGCTTTCATTGTGTCCCATAAATTAGGGTATGTTGTGCCTTCATTTTCATTAACTTTCAAAAAGTCTTTGATTTCTTTCTTTCTTTATTTCCACCTTGACCAAGTTATCATTGAGTAGAGCATTGTTCAGCCTCCATGTGTACGTGGGTTTTCTTTTGTTTTTGTTGCCATTGAAGACCACCCTTATTCCATAGTGATCTGATAGGAGGCATGGGATTATTTCTATCTTCTTGTATCTGTTGAGGTCTGATTTGTGACCAATTATATGGTCAATTTTGGAAAAGGTACCATGAGGAGCTGAGAAGAAGGTGTATTCTTTAGCTCTAGGATGAAATGTTCTATATATATCAGTTATTTCCATTTGGTCCAAGGCTTCAATTAGATTCACTGTGTCCCTCTTTAGTTTCTGCTTTCCTGAACAATCCATTTCAGAGAGCGGGGTGTTGAAGTCACCCACTATTATTGTGTGTGGTGCGATGTGTGCTTTGAGTTTTAGTAAAGTTTCTTTTATGAATGAGGGTGCCCTTGCATTTGGAGCATAGATATTCAGAATTGAGAGTTCTTGATGGTGGATTTTTCCCTTGATCAGTATGTAGTGTCCTTCTGTGTCTTTTTTGATGACTTTAGGTTGAAAATCAATTTTATCCGATATTAGGATGGCTACTCCACCTCGTTTCTTGGGGCCATTTGCTTGCAAAATTGTTTTCTAGCCTTTTACTCTGAGGTAGTGTTTGTCTTTGACACTGAGGTGTGTTTCCTGCATGCAGCAAAATGCTGGGTCCTGTTTACGTATCCAGTCTGCTAGTCTATGTCTTTTTATTGGGGAATTGAGAACATTGATATTAAGAGAGATTAAGGCATAGTGATTATTGCCATCTGCCATTCTTGACGCTATCTTTATGTTTGAGTGGTTATCTACTTTTGGGTTTGATTCAAGAAGGTTATTATCTCATTTTTTCCAGGGTGTTGTTTCTCTCCCTGTATTGGAGGTTTCCACCTATTATCCGTTGCAGGGCTGGATTTGTGGAAAGATATTGTGAAAATTTGGTTTTATCATGGAATATCTTGGTCTCTCCATCTATGGTGATTGAGAGTTTTGCTGGGTATAGTAGTCTAGGCTGGCATTTGTGCTGTCTTAGTGTCTGCATGAGATCTGCCCAGGATCTTCTGGCTTTCATAGTCTCTGGTGAGAAGTCTGATGTGATTCGGATAGGTCTTCCTTTGTATGTTACTTGGCCCTTTTCTCTTACTGCTTTTAGTATTCTTTCTTTGTTTAGAACATTCGGTGTTTTGATTATTATGTGACGGGAGGTATTTCTGTTCTGGTCCAGTCTGTTTGGAGTTCTGTAGGCTTCTTGTACGTTCATCGGCATCTCTCTCTTTAAGTTAGGGAAGTTTTCCTCCATAATTTTGTTGAAGATGTTTACTGGCCCTTTAAGTTGCAAATCTTCACTCTCATCTATACCTATAATCCTTAGGTTTGGTCTTCTCATTGTGTCCTGGATTTCCTGGATGTTTTGGGTTACACGTTTTTTGCATTTTGCATTTTCTTTGACTGTTGAGTCGATGCTTTCTATGGAATCTTCAGCACCTGAGATTCTTTCTTCCATCTCTTGTATTCTATTGTTGATGTTTGCATCTATGACTCCTGATTTCTTCCCAAGGTTTTCTATCTCCAAAGTTGTCTCCCTTTGTGATTTCTTAGTTGTTTCTACTTCCTTTTTTAGTTCCTGGATGGAGTTGCTGAGATCCTTCACTTGTTTGTTTGTATTTTCCTGTATTTCTTTAAGGTATTTTTGCATTACCTCTTTCAGGATTTCTTCCTGATGACCCACGTTCTCCTGCATTTCTCTGAGCGATTTTTGTGTTTCCTCCTCATGGGATTCCATCTGTTGATCCATCGTCTCCTGCATTTCTTTAAGCAGTTCTCGTGTTTCCTTTGTAAGGGCATCTAACCGTTGATTCATTTCTTTAAGCAATTTTTGTGTTGCCTCCTTATGGGCATCCATCTGTTGACCCGTATTCTTCTGCATTTCTTTATGCAAATTTTGTGATTCCTTTGTGAGTGCATCTACCTGTAGATTCATCTCGTTAAGCGATTTTTGTGTTGTCTCCTTGTGCGCCTCCATCTTTTGATCCATGTTCTCCCGCATTTCTCTAAGCGATTTTTGTGTTTCCTTTGTAAGGGCTTCTAACCGTTGATTCATGGTCTCCTGTAACTCTTTATGAGATTTATTTGTGTCCTTCTTGTGATCCTCTAATAGGATCATGAGAAGTGATTTTAAATCCAGATCTTGTCTTTCGGGTGTGTGGGGTATCCAGGACTTGCTGCTGTTGGAGAGTTGGGTTCGGATGGTCCCACATTACTTTGATTTCTGTTAGTAACATTCCTACGTTTGCCTTTTGCCATCTGGATACCTCTGGTGTTAGTTGGTCCTGCTGCCACTGGCTGTTGGTTGGACCTCCTGTGAGCCTGCAAAGCTATTTCTGCCCCCCTGGATTACCAGGATTCCCCTGGCACCGATTTCTGGGGCCTGCCTTCTCCTGAGTGACTTTGGAGCCCTAATGTGCCTTGCCCCAAGTGATCTTATATTGGGGAGGCCTTGCACATCTAAAGGCTCAGCCTAGTGGATTCCTGGAGCAGAGGTCGCCAAAGGGAGGCTGGTAGGCTCCTGCCCTGTGTAGGGGTGTGTGATCTCTCCTGGGGGGGGAGGGGGCGTCCCTCTGCCAGGCAGAAGTCCCACAGCAGAGCTGGTGCGCTGGTTACTGCAGATCAGCCCAGCCCCTGGGAGCAGGTTACACACAAGCTGCCTGAGACCGAAGCGATATTATGCCTGTCTGTCTCTGAGCCTGGCGGTCCCAACTACCTGGCCACTGGAGCAACGATGGCGGAGGGCACTCTCCGTGGCGCCGCTCACCCTGTAGACGCGATGGCCCGCCGATCTGGCACCCAGACGACCACAGCGCTGACCCGTTCTCGGGCACAGACGGAAGCCCCAACAGGCCGTGTCCCAAGTGATGTTATATTGGGGATAGGGAGCTTGGGGTACCTGTCTCTTCAGCACAGTCTGCGGGAACAGAGGTCGCGGAAGGAAAGCTGGTAGGCTCCCGCCCAGTGCGGGGTCCCTCTGCCAGGCAGAAGTCCCACAGCAGAGCTGGCGTGCTGGTTACTGCAGATCAGCCCCACACCTGGGAGCCGCACACACACAAGCCGCCCGAGACCCAAGCGACATTATGCCTGTCTGTCTCAGAACCTGGCTGTCCCAACCTCCCAGTCACTGGAGCAAAGATGGCAGAGTGGTTTATTTCGTTTCTAATCATGAGTTAACACACACACACATACACACACACACATACACACATACACACTCATATCTTGTGTGCTATGCATGTGCCTCTCTCTGTGTGGATGTAAATAGGTATAGAACAGCTGTCAACATCAGGCATTATTCTGCAGGACGTGTCCACCTTATTCTTTTGAGACAAGGCCTCTCTCAATGGAACTTGGGGCCAGCTGATGAATTTAGGTTGTCTAGACAGCAAGCCTCAGGGACCTGTCTACCCCTCATGCTGGGGTTACAGGCATACCACCCTACCTGGCTTTTTACATGCCTGTGGGGAGTGAAGTCAGGTCCTTCCACTTGGGAAGCAGGCACTTTATTGGCTGAGCCAAGAGGCTGATCTCTGGTTTGTTAAGCCACACAGATTTCCTACTGCTGCTTACAGCGCCCGATGAACTTCACAGTTCAACTGTTTTAAAAAAAGCAAGATCACTGGAGACTCTTTATTTGATGTCTCAATGGAAAAAAATTATGGGCTGTCAGCAGTTTCATGTCCTTTGAATTATTTTGAAGTCCAAAGTTTGCAGGACTGACTGATGGTGCCATATTGTCTAATTAAGCAAATGTTCGCCCTCTGGAATTTCTTTGGCTGATACTTGGGACAAGAGTTATGGTTCTGATGTCGGAGACTTCTTGGTTCAGGATGAGGAGCAGGAGGGGTTCTAGGGGATTACCATTTTACGAATTGAAAATGAACACAGTCCTTGCCTGGGAGACGCATCTCAATTTACACAAAAGATCAGGAAACTTTGTACATGCTCTAAGTTTTAATAAGTATAAACACCCTGGAAATTCCCAAAGGGCTGAAGTGCATTACGAAACTTGGTTGTGAATCCTTTTGCAAAGCAAAGAACATTCTTTTATTACTTTGAAAGTATCAAATTTTGTTAAAATAAATGTTACATGAACTGAAAATGCTAAATATTCAAATATACCAGCAGTATAAACATAGTATTCATTTGCAGAGAGAAGATTTAAAGTGTCTAAAACAGGCCAGGATAAAAAGCAGTGTATTGTCACCTTCTTCAATTCCAGTGGGAACATTTTTCTAAGAGTGTAAGCTTTAACAGATCAAGCCTTTGCACCTCATCTTCCTGTCCTCTTCCCTCTTTTCCTTCCTTCCTTCGTAATGTAGTTTTCAAACACAACTCACCACCCTCAATTTTGCTTCTTTCACGTGTACAACGTGCACACGTGTTTCCTATAGTGTTAGAATCCATACCAGACTGCTGCTCCGGCCTCAAATCCTGCCCCTCCCCTCTCACAGATGACCACAGGGCCCCTACTGAGGGCCCTGTGAATCTCTAGCTAATGGACTTTTAAGTGCCTGGATTTCTTATGGGAATGGGGGTGGGGCAGGCTTTATATCAAAAGAAGCATGGCCGTACTCCTTTTCTGTGCCCTCCCTAGAAATCAGAGCACCTAACTATAGGCTTATTCTGTGAGACATTCCTCCTATATAGGAGGGGACCCCACACCTAAGACCTTCAAGTACCCATCTGAAGACACCTGTTCACGCACCCCAGCTGTCATTATAGTCATGTAACATTGTGCATTTTCTAATAATCTCATTGAATTCATGAATGGGGATTCTTGGGAAGAAGCTGTGTCTGGAAAGGCTGATTGACTGATAGAACTGCAGTAATGTGGGGAGGTTGGAATATTGCTGGTCCAGAGACTAACTATGCTTTATCTTGGTCTAGCTTTAGCTACCTGAATAGCCATTTCTTGTCCACCTCTGAGTCAGAACTAGCATTCTGTGAAACAGATAAAACCTTTTGGAACTGATTAACTGAAGAGACTCTAATTTCTATCAATTCAAAAGCTGAGAATGGGACTGGAGATATGGTTCAGCGGTTAAGAGCACTGACTGCTCTTCTGAAGGTCCTGAGCTCAAATCCCAGCAACCACATGGTGGCTCACAAACATCTGTAACGAGATCTGACACTCTCTTCTGGAGTGTCTGAAGACAGCTACGGTGTACTTACTTATAATAAGTAAATAAATCTTAAAAAAAAAACGAAAGCTGAGAATATAGCATCTGAAGTCTATAGGAGATACTTGCTGTTCCACTGATATATTTTTTAAAACACCTTTTCAATAACTTCCTTTGCCCCATTATGATAAAAACTCCATGAAACTGCTTCCTTGTTGGAACATTATATTAGGAGAGACCTGATGTATGTCCCTGGGCCATGGACACTCATAATTTGGGCTCCAGAATCAACCATGACTGTTATTCCTTTGAGATGAAAACTGTGTTTTGGATTCTTTCTTAAGCAGTGTTTGTATTCCTTCTCCCCAGAGAATTTAACATCAACTTAAACAGAAACTCTAAAATCTGTTATGAAATCACTAAGATAACTTGTGGTCTCCCTTGGTGTGAGCAAAGAGCAGACATTTGGGATCTGTAGCCTTTGTCCTTCTCTCTGTCCCTCTTTGTCCTTCTCTCTGTCCCTGACCCGTTCCCCACTCTACCCCTGAACTACGCTCCCCGTCTGGAAAACCACATCTGCATCACCTCTCGATAGCCTTGCTTCCCAGAATTTGGTACTTTAGAAAAGTTTCCTCTTCACAGCCACTGGTCTTGTGCTGCCAATGTGTTGATGTAGAAGCCTGAGGCTAAAGGCACGCCAAGAGAAAAAGATGACGATGTCCCCTTGTCATTATCACCAGATCTCTAAAACCTTAAGGAATTGGCCAAGTTAGGGGAAAATATTAATGTCTTTGACGCAAAATGAACTTGATAGTAGATGACAGCTTGCTAGATTTGTCATATCTGCAGACAATATTTTCTATCAGATAGTATCATAAACTTTTAAAGGCACCATAAAAGAATTTTTGATGGGAACTGATAAGGTTCATTTATTTGAAGACAGCATGAAATTCTAGGAATGGTTTTCAACCAGAGGACGTCAGGAGAATACAATTCTTGCCTTGTGTATGGAGAATTCAACTTCTGAGGTACTTATTCTCCTGGAAGCAACTGCTTTTCTTAGAACTGGCCAGAAAAGACTTGTGGGACTTTGTACCTCAATCTGACCCCGGGCCTCAGCTCAAACCTGTGACTCTGCGGCAACAACTTCTACCCCAGACCTTCAGCAGAGCCCTGCATCTCATACCACAGACACTCGTGTTTGCAACTCTGTCAGCCTTGGGGGCCATTGAGCAGGCGCCTCCACCTCATGGTTGGCTTGAGGCCTTCAACTGTGAGGCTTGGTAGGGAACCACGACAATTGCCTGTCTTTAGGCTGTAAAATCCCCCATAAAAGGTGGAGCTATCAGGGATTTGTTGAGGCCCCTTCAGGGAAAAATACCTCTTCCTGGTTGAAAGAATGGAATCAGGTTCTACTTGGGGCCCTGGATGGAAATAGGTCATTTTGACCTGTCCCTGAAGTTAGAATATTACATACTGCTGTTTCCTTCCTCAAGAGTGAATCTAATTGGGTATGCCAATCACCTGGCCAAGAGAGCAGCCATCAGGAAAACTGATTTACCTGAAGGCTTTCTAAGGAGATGGGAAGGATTGGAGGATGTAGGTGGACTTTCCTGAAGGTCTTTTCCTGAGGAAGGTGCTTCAGAGCCTCCACTAGACAGCACTACCAAGCCTGCCCAATTGTTCTCTGAAGTCTCTTGACCCCTTTCTGCTGTGGGTCTGTGTGCTGATAACCTCTACCGCTGAGCATTCCTTCTTACGCCCAAATCAAAAGGCGTGGTCTTCTTCCTCCCCCCACCCCCAATCTCTTTTCCTTTTCTGTTTCTGTCAGCTGCTTAGAGAACTTCCTGCCCTGTTTTCTTTCTGTCTTTAATACAATTGTCACAGAAAAGCATGGAATCTATGTTTGGGGGTGAAGACATGCTACTGTTTTCTCCTCTGAGACTTAATCCAATTGGACTGGTTGCTTACATGGCTAAGAGGTTATTCCTCTGGAAAGGAGGTCCACCTTCACCCATGCTAAGGAGATAGGACTAATCTTGTTAATGTAGTGGGCTCTCAACCTTCCTAATGCCAAAACCCTTTAATGCAGTTTCTTATGTTGTGGTGATTCCCCCAACCATAAAATTATTTTTGCCCTACTATTATGAATCATAATGTCAATATCTGATAGGCAGGGTATCTGATACGTGACCCCTGTTGTGATCATCATGTGACTTCAGAAAGACCACACCAGGCCAAACAGTTCCATGTGAGGCTTATTGAGAGTGAGAGAAGGGCAAGATGGCAGTGAAAAGAGAAGGGGGAGAAGAGAGAGAGAGAGAGAGAGATCAGAGGGTCTTCCTTTTATATATTGATAGTGACATAGCCACAGGTAAAGGTGGGAGGTGAGACAAGTGGATTCTGGAAATATGGTGGCTGTTGCCTTGGCAACAGGTGTGTGGGTCACCTAGATGTGATGTTACTAGTGGGGTTCGGAGATCCTGATACCAACAACCCCTGTAAAAGAGTAAGTAGTTTAACCCCAAGGGCATCATGACCCACAGGTTGAGAACTCTGAGTTAATGAGTCACTGTACATTTCTTTCCTGGAACCCTTGCCCTCTTTGCAGCCTCTCCAGAACCACCATGAAGTTCTGTGGGGTCTGTTTACTTTTCTGAGTCCTGTCCCAGAGAGTCATAACTTTTCCTTCTTCTTGTTTCTCTTCTTTAAGATGCCGGACAGAGCTCAAATATGCTTCTTCTTGTACTTGTAAGGCCTTTTAAAGTCTTTATCTAAAGCTGCCCTCTCCCCCACGCAGCCGCTTCATCCCCTCGAGGCTGCTTCTCTACCATGCGGCCATTTGTCTACCACGTGGGTGCTTCTCCACCCCTTGGCTGCTTCTCCATCTTGTGGCCGTTTCTCCACCATGTGACTGCTTTCCACTGTGTGGCTGCTTTTCCACCACATGCCTGACCTCTCTCCCAGCTTAATTTAAACAGCATGGCCGTTTTCTGTCTTCCTCTTCCACACAGTTGCCAAGATTTACAGCTCGCTGCCCTGAGGTTTTTATTTTAAACACTAATAAAATTGTCCTCAGGCTTGAGCCTGCCTTTAAATTATTCTATTAACGAGACTAAGAACTTGCTCTAGCTTGCCTCTGGTGTTGTGATAAATATCACAATCCAAAGCAATGTGAGGGAGAAGGGGTTTATTTGGCCTATACCTCATGTCATGTCACAGTCCATCACTGAGGGAAGTCAGGGCAGGGAGTCACGGAGGAGCAGAGGCAGGGGCCAGGGAGCAATGCTTGCACAGCTGGGCAGGCTGGTGGTGTCAAGTCAACTGCGCACAAGTTCTTGTCATCTGAGACAAGGGAGCCTTGATTGAGAAAATGCACCCCCCATAAGATCGAGCTGTAGGCGAGATGGCCAGCATCTGCTTTGATATGTTAATGGCGCTCCAGTTAGTCAGTTGTCCTGGGTTGAGCCCCAACAATGATCTCTAGGAAGTGAAGCAGTAATAGATTTCTCGAATATAATGAGGTAAGTGTGGGGGAGCCTTACAGGTGGGGAGGACTGGGTTGAAGAAGGGGGGGGTGACTAGGGAAGCTTCTTCCTCTGCCTTTGAAAATAATGGTGATTAAAAATGTATTTGAGAACATGTACAAGAGTGCTGTGTTTCCATAATGTCTGCGCGTCTCTCTCTCCCTATCTTCAAGCCTTCCGAAGACCACAAGGAAGCTGCTAGGATTCCATGTAGGAAGCAAAAGTTTCTTTAGAATTCGTTAGTTTTCCCCATTCAACCCCCTCTCGCTTCTCTGTCCTGGCGTTCCCCTACATCCAGTCTTTCTAGGACCAGGGGTCTCTCCTTCCATCTTCTTAGAAATCTATTGATATGCGAATTGTGTGGGGCTTATGGGACTTTCGGGGAGGGAGGAAACGGGAAAGGGGAAATGATTTTGAATGTAAATAAAAAAAACTTAGAAAATAAAATTAAAAAAAAAAAGAATTCGTTAGTTTTAAAAGCTAACTTAAAGGAGATGGGGCAGGGCTGAGATCTCTCTCTCTCTCTCTCTCTCTCTCTCTCTCTCTCTCTCTCTCTCTCACACACACACACACACACACACACACACACACACACACACAGAGCTAATGTTTTGGTTGCCTAGGGAACAGAGCAGGGACTGTATCATAGTTTTGCAAATCACGAAAACTCATTTAAAAACTTAGCTTAGGGCATGCTTTCTGTTTTGTTTTGTTTTCAATTAACTTAACAGTCTTGGTTTGGGTAATTAAGACCAGACCACTGATGGTACATCATCACCAAGATGATGAAAAATTAGATGAGGGAACATTCAAAGAGCCTAGGAAAAGTAGGGATCTGGAAAGTTCTAGACTCTGTAGGCCTATTAAGGTAAAGTTCCTGCCCTAAATTCTCCCAGAAATTATGCTTTTTTATGTAGCTTGGCAAGCAATTTTTTTTCATGTAAAATCAAAGTCTGGGACATTATTTTGGAAGATTCAAATGCCAGTAGCTATTCTTTGGTGTACATAGCTCCCACTAGTTTTATTTTTAATCCTGTCTTGATTAGTTCTAAGTCCCTTAATCGTGAATTTGCACTTTTTTTTAATTAGGAGGAATTCATTCATAAGTACTAACTTGGACCTATATGACATCTTTGATATATATCACTCAATTCTGAGACAGTCCTGGGTGTAGTAATAGACGGTTCCAGACAAAAACAAAGTACCTGGGAAGTGAAATAGCTCATGGCTAAGTCAACGGTTTGATGAATCAACTCAACTTTATGAACGCTAAAGAAATTCTGAAAATAACAGAGACAGGAACAATAAGGCTGATGGTAATGACCTCCTACTAGGTGCTACATGATATGTTAAGTGCAAAAGACAATTCAGTGACCCAGCTGGCAAGGCCCCTGGGTCCTAATAGGATTTTCTCTGGTAAGGAAGACTATCCCTCTTAGCACCACTAGTAAATAGATAGGTAAATGAAGTAATAACAAGCTGTATAAATATTATGATAAAAGAAAATCAGAACATTGAGATTAATGGGCTGTAAAAGGGGACACATCCATCCAATAAGGTAACCATCGAAGGTCTCACTGGAGATTAATGTTTGATCTAAAATCTACAGAGGAGAATGAGTTTATATTTCAAGGTGTAGGTAGATGTAAATTCAGGACAGAGGAAGGAGTGTGCCCAAAGGCCTGGAGGCAGGAAGGAGTTTTGGCTGAGTCAACAAATTGAGGGAAGGCTGTGGTGGGGATGGGGGATGGGAAATGGGGGATAGGGGATAGCACACTGAGGGAGGGGGAGCGTTGGGCTGGAGAGGCTCCATCAGGTCAGTAATTGTACTGATCCTGTCTCTCAGACAAATGCTTCTGTCCTTCCTCCCACCCATCTGTCACTTTCTAAGTGTCTCCACCCCGGCCAAACCGGAGTAATGCTTTCTTCAGCCCACTGCAAATTCCACTAGTCTGTCTCGCTTCTGCCTTTGCCGCCCAGGGCTGGAGTTGGAACGATCCTTCTCCACAAATTTGGTTTCCTATCACAATTTTGTACTGCTCTCGACTTGCGGCAACAAGGTTTCAAGGAGCAATGGTCCAGGAGGACTCGGAGCCAGTCGCACCTCACACGCCTTGATGGTCTCACTCTGACTCTGTGCTGGTGCTGATAGAGAACTCCTGCCTCTCATTGGAAGATGTGGTCCTAAGTAAATCTTCTTCCTGCCTGTGTATACATTCAGTCTATTTTTCAGTATAACTGGGAGACCCAGTGTAGGCAAGGTGTAGTCTGAGACAGGCCAAGATACAGATATAGATGAGATCTCTGCTTCCTCTAGAGCAGCAGGAGAGGCAGACCACACAGAGTAGGCAGGGATAGGGATGAGGGAGAAGATGGTCCTAGTGTTCAGTGACCACTTCCTAGTAGAGGCAATAGAAGCACAGGAAACAGATGGGCAGATGAAAGGGGCAGGGGCAGGGATGAGGCCTGGGGCAGAAAGGCAGTACGGGCTACTGAAGGAAGTACAGTGACTCGAAGGAACCCCAGGCAATCTGCTCTCTTCTGGGGACTGGGGTGGGCTTTGCTTACCCACCGCCAGCACGTTCCTGAATGCACACTCTCTCATCTGTGCTGACTGCCCTTACATAGATTTGCTGGCCTTTGGGGATGGCTTTGGGCTCGTCTTACTATTCTCCCACTTATTAAAAACTCCAGGGCTGTGTGCCAAGATGGAGGAATCTGTTGTTTGCTGAAATCTCCGAGACAGGGCAGCGACCTTGCTGTGCTCCTTGTGGTTTATGAAGTCCTGTGACTTTCAACGAACTCTGACTGCTCCCCAAAGAAAAGATGTCCTTAGCTCTTCACCGCGGGTAAAGCCCAGCTCATCAGAAGGCCCTATGGCCCTCCTCTCTGCTTTTTGTGTAGGTCTGGTGTCCTTTGAGAGTGATTGAGTCAACAAGTTGAGAAGTAAGGATACAAATACTTCACAATGACAGAAATCACCCTGGGCATGAGTAAAAAACGAGGAAAGATGGCTGCTAGACCCAGAGAAAAGCTGTCTGCAAAACCAGAATGGATCTAATAACACTGCTTAACCCTGTGTGTGCTACCTACAAAGCAAGCTAAGTGCCTCCTGGAAGGAGGTCAGCTGGGAGAAACTCAGGGACACAGAGAAAGGAGAAATCTCTAGGACAGCTCCAGCAAAGGGTTTTTTTTTTTCCACCCAGGGCAAGAAATCTGGGAGAACATTCTGGAATCATTACTCTGAATACAACAGACCAAAAAAGAGAGTCTTGGGTCTCATGAGCAAAGTAGAGTTTCGGGCAGTAGAGTTTTGACTTCTTCCCATGTTCCATCCATCTACCCACTTCTCAAGTGCACCGAACCAAAAACTTATTGTTTAGATTTTGTGCCAGGCAATATGCAAAGCTTTGGGAATGTATCAACGAATAAATGATCACTCTTCTTGATCGCACAGAACTGATGACTGAATGGTGCATGTGTGTGCAGGTGTGTCTAAAGGAACAGATACTTCGGGAAGCAGTTACTGTAAGATATGATTACATAGCACCCAGGAGCCGGAAGCCATTCCTAGGGAACACAGAGGAGCGACTGACCTAGGGGTCAAGGAACGCTTCCTGGAGGAAATGATTTTAAGTTGAAACTGGATAGCAAGGTGGAGCAGGTAGGGGCAGTAGTGGGCAGGAGGAGTGTTCTGAAAGTCACTCTTAGGGCAGCAAAGGGCTGTGGTTTTTCAGGGAGGAATCTTCCACAGCTGCATGCACGGCTTCTACTTAGGAAAGTGATACTCAGGTGGTGTTTGTCATTTTGGAGGCTGGAATAAGCAAAGGAATACTATAAAACAGCCTCGAGACGAGGTAATAAACACCCCGGTGCCCACATCAAAGCCCCCGAGCCCACTGCGGATGCTCTCCTTGCTGTGGTGGGTAACCCCACGAGAGCCCCCAGCAGTGGGAGTTGTCGCAGCTCCTCTCCAGCCCCCAGCTTGTTTCTTTCCTTCTATTTCATGCCCGTCCCTGTCTCCAGCTGCAGCTGCTCAAAGCAAGCCTCCAACTTGCAGGGGGATAGGGTGGGGGTGAGGAGGTGGGCAAAAGCAAGGGAAAGTACCCCGGGGCCCACACTGTTGCAAAGGGGTATGGAACATGTAGAGAGATGCTCCGCTATCCTCCCCATAGCCCATTCTGGGCATATGTATCCCTCAGAGGAAATGGGCAGCTGTACACAGCAGTGGCCTTGATAGAGAACCTGTGTCCTGGCCTTCCCAATTCCTTCCATCTTTCTTTCCTCGTGTCTCCCCGTTTTTCCTTCGCTGGGAGCTCATTCCTGATAACCCACCTGGACCCAAGTAATCTCTTCAATTTTGCTTTTGGCGGGAGGTGGTGTTTAGACAAGTGGCCACCTAAAAGCAGACGCGACTTCCCCTGACTTTCAATGGCATTCTTTTTGTACCAGGTACTGCATGTTTACCCGCTGTTCAAGGTCTCTCCTGTCACCGTCCCAGGGGGACATTTACTGATTACTCCTGGCTTTCGACAGTGACAAAAAAGTAAGGACCTCAAGTTAAGCCTGGGATTAGAGCTAAGGATTTATAAGTTTAAATATTTTCTGAACTGCTCTATTTTCTGTCATGCCCATTCTTCTAAACAATATGGCTAGTTCTATGTATCCATTTCCTGAGTTGTCGTCGTCTTCTTCTTTTTCTTCTTCTTCTTCTTCTTCTTCTTCTTCTTCTTCTTCTTCTTCTTCTTCTTCTTCTTCTTCTTCTTCCTCTTCTTCTTCCTCCTCCTCCTGCTCTTCTTCTTCTTCCTCCTGCTCTTCTTCTTCTTCCTCCTCCTCCTCCTCCTCCTCCTCCTCCTCCTCCTCCTCCTCTTCTTCTTCTTCTTCTTCTTCTTCTTCTTCTTCTTCTTCTTCTTCTTCTTCTTCTTCTTCTTCTTCTTCTTCTTCTTCTTCCTCATCTTCTGTCAGAAACCCTCCCAAGGAATAATCCAGTCAAACAAAGCAATTGGAATTGTGGTTTGGTTAACCATCCTTGATGTTTTGGAGTTGTGTTCAACCTCTTCCTTCATCTTTTTGTCTGTCTGTCTGTCTGTCTGTCTGTCTCTTATAACCTCAGCATATTTTAAGGTCCTCTGAAAAATTGAAACAAAATTAGAATCTGTTTCTTTTGAGAGATGATGGTTTAGCTTGGAAAGTCCTTATTCTAAGAGACAAAGTCATTGGCTTCCATTGTCAAATAAAAGTCAGCAGAGGAGAGACTATGCCCCGTGTTGGAGGGTTGCTCCCAGATCCAGAGGAAAGCTTCCAGTTGTAGGAAGGGCAGTAATTTCTGTGATTCTCAGATCATTGCTGGGCTGACAGCCATCACCTGGATCCGAAGGGTCCAGCTTCTTACAAGTTCTCATCAGTAGCACAGTAATGAGCTACTTTGAGTCTGTTTTCTCTTTTCTCAGCTCAGCTTTAAAATGCCTTCCTTATGCTAAAGAAAAAGAAAACCCACCGGCCTAACTAGGCTGCCAGAGAGAAGAAGGAAATAACATTTTTGGCTCTCAGGGCCATTTTGGTTTGTCATTTTGGAAAATTAGAGACAGATGGGAGATGTCTGTGAGTTGTGGGAAATTCTGTTCTATATTCCAGCCAATTCTGGGGGTTCTGGAAAAGGGCAGAGAGGAGAAGGAGAAAGTGATTTGGATGAGGCGGAATATATGCTAATTCTGTGACCAAAATAGCATCGAATCTGCAAACATTAATTCTAAGCAAGTCTCATTCTTAAATGGCATTTTTTTTTAAAAAAGCCTTTCTTGCTTTTAGAGTATTAAGTGAATTTAAACTGCTTGCTAATGGAAAAAGATTCAGAAGTCATCTGGATTCTCTTGCTGAAGAATATCAGTTTTATCATAAGGACCAGTAGAGAAAAAGGGACCACTGGTAGCCTGGTCAGTAGTCTGTACTTTAGGCAGATTATAATTCATTATGAACTGGTCAAGGTTGCCCAAGACCCACAGAATACAGGGGAGTGGTTTCTGTGGAAAGAACTGTTATTCATAAAAGAGTGTGACCAACACTCAAGGGAGGATAATCTTCTCCTTTTTTCAGGGCTATCTTATCATGGTCTTGTCCTCTGGAGCTGAGGTTAGGGGGACAGAATTCATATGGCGGCATGAAGTGTTGTGGGGCTACTGGCAAGTTATCAAGGAGGCTCAAAAGCTGAGATTCATATTTACTCCTCCTGCCCCATGTGAAAAAGATCCAAAAGGCAAATATTGGGAAGTCAAGAGCCTGAAGTCACTGAGTCAAGGCCTGGAATATCCCTGGCGTGGCTGGCTATGAGGCAGCCTAATGTTGTATGTTCTTGGTGTAGCTTCTTCCGGCTCCAGTTCTTCATCTGCGAGACAGTGATGCAAATTCTTCTCCATCCTCCTCCTTCTAAGTAAGAAAACTGAAGGGAATCTTAGAGACAGAAATGTTTTTGTAAACCATTTGAAAGGACACTTTGGTTATCTGTTATAGGTAAATAGGCATGGGCTAGGGACACACACCCATTGTTCAGGGGAAGGATTCTTCCCCTCTAGTGGATTCTAAAAGTTATTATATGGTTCTAAATACAAAATAACAGCTAATAGGATAATTGCTAATATGTGCAATATTTACTTATTTATACTGTTTTATTAATATATGCCAGTTAACTATATTTTTAGGAAATAACTTGTCAAAGTATGGCCACTGTACTGATTAGTTTAGTGATATGACACAAACTGGAATCATGTGGGTACATTGAACCTTAACAGAGGCATTGCTTCTGTCAGACTGGCCTAGGAACAGGGGTCATTTTCCTGACTGGTGATTGGTGTGGGAGGGTCCAGCCTATGGTGACTGGTGCTATCTCTAGGTAGGTAAGGCCTCTCTTTTATAACAAAGCAAGCTGAGCAAACCCTGGAGAGCAAGCCAATCAGCAGCCTTCATCCACAGTCTCTGCCTCAGTTCCTGTCTCCCCATTCCTGCTTTGAGTTCTTCCCTGTCCTTCATAGTAGACTCTGTGTAACCTTAATGCCAAATACACCCTTTCCTCCTCAAGTTGTTTGTGGACAGTGGTTTAAATCACAGAAACAGGAAGTAAACAAACCAGGTAAGTCTTAGACGTGGATAAAAATAAAGGTCCCATTTCCCAGGAAATCTTTGTATAGGGTGGCCTCTGGTTATAGTCTTACCCAGGATGATGTTTTGATGTTTAGAATTGGTGTATGGCAAGATACTTGGTGTCTGTTGCTTCTATAAGGCACATGTCCCAAGTCACAGTCCTTTGAGGAAAGCCAAGGAGGAACTCAAGTAAGGCAGGAACCCATAGGCACCAACGTGGAGGCTGGAACTGAGGCAGCAGTCATGGAGGAATGTTGTTTGCTGGCTTGTTCCCCACGGCTTGCTGGCTTGTTCCCCACGGCTTGCTGGCTTGTTCCCCACGGCTTGCTGGCTTGTTCCCCACGGCTTGCTGGCTTGTTCCCTATGGCTTGCTGGCTTGTTCCCCACGGCTTGCTAACTTTGCTTCCTTATACATCTCAGGACCACCTGCTCTGGGATGGTACCGTCCACAGGGGACTGTGCTAATCCACATCAGACATTAATCAAACAAATGATTCATAGACTTTCCTGCAGGCTGTCTGATGGAGGCATTTTCTCAATTGAGGCTTCTCTTCCCGGATAACTCTAGCTTGTGCCAACTTGACAGAAACCTGACCAGGACAAGTATTGTCCCACCCAGTCAACCTTTCTCTCTGGCTTCCCTGACCCTGAACTGTGACTGGCAGGACAAAAGGTGAGCCATCTGGGCCACGACAAAGGGTTTGGGTTAAACATATGCTTTCAAGAGTACCACGGAAGACAAGCAAACTCTCAGGACTTGTGAGGTCTTTTCATCCTTTCTCAGTTACTCCGAAGGACCCGATTTGTAAGTGAGAACCATTTCATAAGTTACACAACCTTGAATACGTGGTAGCTGTTTAAGAAAGGAGTATATGCGTGGTAAGTTACACAATCTTGAATACGTGGTAGCTGTTTAAGAAAGGAGTATATGCGTGGCAGGAGTTTTCAGTGAGTGGAGCAGAAATGGAGGCAGCATCCTGTTCTCTTACAATGTCTTCCTCAAACTATCACCTCATTCTTTTCATTGAAGGATTCTCAAACAGGGGCAGCAGAGTTCAGTTTATGTTTTAAGTCATGTGCAAAAGGAACCCAGTGATACTAGAAGTAGGCTTTATTAGAGAAGGTCATATCTGCCCTTCCCAATTTTATCTTCCCTTTACTAAATAACAGACTTTTAGAAGTCACTAGGAATAAAAAAACAAACAAAACAAAACAAAAAAAACTTATGAAATACCTCATAACTTCTGACTTTAAAACTCAAATGTATTCTTATATAATTATTACTGATTTTTTTACTTATATTTAAGAGACATTGATCAGTATCTACTTAAAAACATGCTTGTTTGTTTGTCTAAAAACCCTACCATTAGGGTCCTATCTTTTACATAAATAAATATTAAGGATGTATGCTAAAATTTCTGTGCACACCACCAGTCACGGATGCCTTATTAAGAGTTATGTAGCCATATTTTCTTGGAAGGAAAGAGAAGGAAGATAGAGAATTTTGACAAGGCAACTAACTTTTGAGGCAAGATTCTCAACTTAGCAGGGGACTTCATTAGATAGCCCGCTAAGCAGAACAGTGGAGAGAGCTCATTGATCACCAACTGATCAATATGCTAGCTGAAGGGTGAGGGTAGGAGCTTGAGGTTGGGAGAGAGAGGGAGGCAAGACAAGTAAAATATGGCTTCCTACTTTAATGAGCTCACTCTCCAGTAGGGGGCCGGACATATAAAAATGCAAATACTATTTTGAGCACTACTATAGTTTGGGGCTTGGTCTGAGTGTCACCTAAGGGTCCATAAAAGATTGGGTCTGCAGCCTGATGCTGTTGTGAGGTGTTGGAGCCCTTGGGAAGTAGGTTATAATGGAAGGCCCTAGGTCTTTGGGGGGTTTGCAGCCTGATGCTGATGTGAAGCATTGGAGTCCTTGGGAAGGAGGTTATAATGGAAGGCCCTAGGACTTTGGGGGTATGGTCTCGAGTGTAATTGTGAGACCCTTCTCTCTGTCACTTGTTCTTGGCTTGTGTGTGGGCTAGTTTTATGTCACCTTGACAAAGCTGAAGTTATCTGAGAGAAGGGGACCTCAATTAAGAAAATGCTTCCATAAGATGTGGCTGTAGGCAAGCCTATAGAGCATTCTCTTAATCCTTGGTTGATGGGGGAGGACCCAGCCCTTTGTGGGTGGGGCCATCCCTGGGCTGGTGTTGCTGAGTTCTATAAGAAAGCAGGCTGAGGGAGCCATGAGGAGCAAGCCAGTAAAGACCCCGCTTTCTCCATAGCCTCTGCATCAGTCCTGCCTCCAGGATCCTGCCCTGTTTGAGTTCCTGTCCTGACTTCCTTCCATAAAGAACAGTAAGGTGAAAATGTAAGCCAAATAAACCCTTTCCTTCACAACTTGCTTTTGGTCACAGTGATTCAATGCAGCAATAGAAACCTTCACTAAGGCAAGTTGGTACCAAGATAGTGGTGTATTGCAACAGACCTGACAGTGTTGTTTTGAGGAGGGTTATGGAAGGACTTTGGAAGTTCGGGCTAGAAAAGCCATTGAGTGTTCAAAGCTTAATGAGCTGTTCTGTGGGAACTTAGAAGAAAATAATGAGATGCAGATGATCAAGGCCTGGCTTGTAAAGTTTCAGAGGGAAGTTTGAGAGTCACTTCAAGACTCTATCAGGACCACTTACACTGAAATAAACCCTTTGCTTTATTGGGGCAGTTGATACTGGTCAGCTGGAGCTGAGAAATCAGCAGCGGTTCAGAAGAGACCAGCATCATGGATGTGAACTCTTCTGGCAAGTGTTTTCTCACAGTCAGTACACAGACACTGGGTTTCAATGGTGGCCAGTGTTGTACCTCGTGCTGGCAGTGGGACGTGATCATAGAAGAGTCACTCAGGTGGTGCTGGCTTTAAAGGCATGAAAAGGTCATGGAGAACAGTTGAGGCTTGTCACTGTGTGGCAGGACTGGAGTCCATGAAGAGAGCCCAGAAGAGGCTATTTGTGAAAGTGGAGCTCAGTTGCAGCAAGGGACCCCAGCATTTTGGAGATGCCACTATCATGTGATGACCACCAAGAACAGCAGCAATAGTGGAGTGGATCTAGCCTGAGCCTAGAAGATAAGCTATGTGTGCTGCAGAGGGCGGAGCTGCAGAAGTGACCTAAACCCTTATGGAGGAGCCCAGAAGATTGTGAGTGGATCCCAGATATTGAATATTGAGTTGTTTACAACTGGAGTTTGGTTTTGCTTTGTTAAGATTGTGACTGGGCCGTGGTTCTTCCCTTTTGAAGTAAGAAAGTATTTATTTTTGATTTTTATAGCTAGCCCATAGTTGAGGGACTTTGGATTTTTAAAAAAAGACTGGATTTCAAAACACATTTTTGGGTTTTTTAAAGCGACTGAAATATTAAAGTGTTGCAATTTGTAAGACTGTGGGCACTCTTAAGTTTGAAAACATTTTATGATGTTGATCTTAATGTGTAATATTGGGGGTGAACAAGAAAGGAAAGGTTATGGCGTAACAGTGATTTGTTTGTGTGTTGACAAATGGCCAATTATTCTAGATAGTTTTATGTCAACTTGCAACAAGTTAGAGTGTTATGTTTTATGTCAATTTGATACAAGGTCAAGTTTTCTTGAGAGAAGGGTGCCCCAATTAAGAAAATGTCTCCATTAGATGGGGCCCTGGGCAAGCCTATAGGGTATTTTCTTAATTAGTGATTGATGGGGGGCAGGGCCAGCCCACTGTGGGTGTGTCAACCCTAGGCTGGGCTCCTGGGTTCTATAAATTGTTTCAGTATTTCATTGTCATAATAATGCAAAACTGAACTAACAAATGGATAATTCAACAGAGCATGGTCTACCTGGGAAATGACCTAGGTATCATGTGCTATGTGAACTAAGAAGATGACTTTACCCAGACAAGGGTAGAAAAGCCATGGAAAGTCAGCTGTAGAAATGAACCTGACTTGAGGTTTTGCAGTATTTAAAAGCTATGTATTTGAGAATAGTAATTTATATACTGTAAGATTTATCCTTTTGAGTATATATGATTGCAGCCTACAAGTGCTAGATTTTGCTCTACACCATCCTGCTGTGTGAACTCTGTTCCCGTAGAACTTTGTTTGTTCCCCTGGGAGGAATGCCTTGACCTGCTCAAAGAATCCCTTGAGCAAGAACTGTCCCCTACCCCCCTCTCCTACAATACAGCTTAGCTAGCTCAAGGGCATGTTGCAAACAGCCTACTTGGCTGTGAAACCTTCTGTATCTTGAGTACATCTGGATAGTGTTGAGAAATACTCTGCATGTTTATCATTGCTTTTCTGTCCCTACTTTGAACTCCAAATCCTCCAGCATAAAAGCTTCAGAGAAACCCAGTGAAGGATCCTTGAGCAGTGTTGCTTTAAGTCACCTGGTTCTGTTGAGTCTTGAATTCTACTTCTGTTCCTTGAGTGGTCCCTAGAGGAATGTGATAAACGATGTATACTGTAATAACTACATTCGGTTCTACAATCACTACTGCAACCAACATATAGAAGACTTCTGTCATCTCAAACTGTTCTCTGGAGCTCCTCTGTGGGACTCACTTCATTCCCTGCCCTGGTGACCTCTCTTCTGAATTTCTCTACAGGGTAGTCTTTTCTGAAGTGTCCTGTAGATTACATCATAAAGCGCTTACCTTTCTGTGATTGTCATCTTTTATTTGGCATGATTCCTTTGAGATACATATACATTGTTGCATGTGTTGGTCCTTTGTTCCTTTTGGACTGAATACCCTTCCACTGTGTGTATGTATCTGAAGTTTGTTCACCTACTCTTCAGAGCTGTTTTCCCTGGTGGTGGGGGCGATTTTAAATAAAGCTGAGGTGAATATTTGGGACTAGGTGTTTATATGACACAAACTTTCATTTATCTTTGATAAATGCCTAAGAATGAGAATGCCAGATGAAACAATCTGTGTTTATGAGAAACGTTTTGATTACCATATGACTCAACTGGACCGTCTCTCAGCATAGATTCTAAGGCCTTTACATGCCACCACAGAGATACATGCACATTCATGCCTGTTGCTACTCTATTTACTGAAGCAAGGAAATGATGCCAGTCAAGATACCCATCAGCAGGTGACTGTCCAGTGAAAGTGTGGGAGATGCACAGAATGTTATTTAGCTGTAAAAAATAATAATGAAGGAGGGCGGGTTGGCGCTGTAGTCGTCTGGGCGCCAGATCGGCGGGCCATCGTGACCACAGGGTGAGCGGCGCCACGGAGACTGCCCTCCGCCATCTTTGCTCCAGTGACCAGGTAGTTGGGACCGCCAGGCTCAGAGACAGACAGGCATAATATCGCTTCTGTTTCAGGCAGCTTGGGTGTAACCTGCTCCCAGGTGCTGGGCTGATCTGCAGTAACCAGCGCGCCAGTTCCGCGGTGGGACCTTCTGCCTGCTGGAGGGACCCCGCGCAGGGAGGGAGCCCGCCAGCTTCCCTTCCGCGACCTCTGTTCCCGCGGACTGCGCTGGAGAGACCGGTACCCAGGCTCTCCCCCCGATATAACATCACTTGGGACACGGCCTGTTGGGGCTTCCGTCTGTGCCCGAGGGCGGGTTGGCGCTGTAGTCGTCTGGGCGCCAGATCGGCGGGCCATCGTGACCACAGGGTGAGCGGCGCCACGGAGACTGCCCTCCGCCATCTTTGCTCCAGTGACCAGGTAGTTGGGACCGCCAGGCTCAGAGACAGACAGGCATAATATCGCTTCAGTTTCAGGCAGCTTGGGTGTAACCTGCTCCCAGGTGCTGGGCTGATCTGCAGTAACCAGCGCGCCAGTTCCGCGGTGGGACCTTCTGCCTGGTGGAGGGACCCCGCGCAGGGAGGGAGCCCGCCAGCTTCCCTTCCGCGACCTCTGTTCCCGCGGACTGCGCTGGAGAGACCGGTACCCAGGCTCTCCCCCCGATATAACATCACTTGGGACACGGCCTGTTGGGGCTTCCGTCTGTGCCCGAGGGCGGGTTGGCGCTGTAGTCGTCTGGGCGCCAGATCGGCGGGCCATCGTGACCACAGGGTGAGCGGCGCCACGGAGACTGCCCTCCGCCATCTTTGCTCCAGTGACCAGGTAGTTGGGACCGCCAGGCTCAGAGACAGACAGGCATAATATCGCTTCGGTTTCAGGCAGCTTGGGTGTAACCTGCTCCCAGGTGCTGGGCTGATCTGCAGTAACCAGCGCGCCAGTTCCGCGGTGGGACCTTCTGCCTGCTGGAGGGACCCCGCGCAGGGAGGGAGCCCGCCAGCTTCCCTTCCGCGACCTCTGTTCCCGCGGACTGCGCTGGAGAGACCGGTACCCAGGCTCTCCCCCCGATATAACATCACTTGGGACACGGCCTGTTGGGGCTTCCGTCTGTGCCCGAGGGCGGGTTGGCGCTGTAGTCGTCTGGGCGCCAGATCGGCGGGCCATCGTGACCACAGGGTGAGCGGCGCCACGGAGACTGCCCTCCGCCATCTTTGCTCCAGTGACCAGGTAGTTGGGACCGCCAGGCTCAGAGACAGACAGGCATAATATCGCTTCAGTTTCAGGCAGCTTGGGTGTAACCTGCTCCCAGGTGCTGGGCTGATCTGCAGTAACCAGCGCGCCAGTTCCGCGGTGGGACCTTCTGCCTGGTGGAGGGACCCCGCGCAGGGAGGGAGCCCGCCAGCTTCCCTTCCGCGACCTCTGTTCCCGCGGACTGCGCTGGAGAGACCGGTACCCAGGCTCTCCCCCCAATATAACATCACTTGGGACACGGCCTGTTGGGGCTTCCTTCTGTGCCCGAGGGCGGGTTGGCGCTGTGGTCGTCTGGGTGCCAGATCGGCGGGCCATCGTGACCACAGGGTGAGCAGCGCCACGGAGAGTGCCCTCCGCCATCTTTGCTCCAGTGACCAGGTAGTTGGGACCACCAGGCTCAGAGACAGACAGGCATAATATCGCTTCGGGTTCAGGCAGCTTGTGTGTAACCTGCTCCCAGGTGCTGGGCTGATCTGCAGTGACCAGCGCGCCAGATCTGCTGTGGGACTTCTGCCTGGCAGAGGGACGCCCCCTCCCCCCCCCAGGAGAGATCACACACCCCTGCACAGGGCAGGAGCCTGCCAGCCTCCCTTTGGCGACCTCTGCTCCAGGAATCCACTAGGCTGAGCCTTTAGATGTGCAAGGCCTCCCCAATATAAGATCACTTGGGGCAAAGCACATTAGGGCTCCAAAGTCACTCAGGAGCAGGCAGGCCCCAGAAATCGGTGCCAGGGGAATCCTGGTAATCCAGGGGGGGGGCAGAAATAGCTTTGCAGGCTCACAGGAGGTCCAACCAACAGCCAGTGGCAGCAGGACCAACTAACACCAGAGGTATCCAGATGGCAAAAGGCAAACGTAGGAATGTTACTAACAGTAATCAAAGTAATGTAGGACCATCCGAACCCAACTCTCCAACAGCAGCAAGTCCTGGATACCCCACCACACCCGAAAGACAAGATCTGGATTTAAAATCACTTCTCATGATGCTATTAGAGGATCACAAGAAGGACACAAATAAATCTCATAAAGAGTTACAGGAGACCATGAATCAACGGTTAGAAGCCCTTACAAAGGAAACACAAAAATCGCTTAGAGAAATGCGGGAGAACATGGATCAAAAGATGGAGGCGCACAAGGAGACAACACAAAAATCGCTTAACGAGATGAATCAACGGGTAGATGCACTCACAAAGGAATCACAAAATTTGCATAAAGAAATGCAGAAGAATATGGGTCAACAGACGGATGCCCATAAGGAGGCAACACAAAAATTGCTTAAAGAAATGAATCAACGGTTAGATGCCCTTACAAAGGAAACACGAGAACTGCTTAAAGAAATGCAGGAGACGATGGATCAACAGATGGAATCCCATGAGGAGGAAACACAAAAATCGCTCAGAGAAATGCAGGAGAACGTGGGTCATCAGGAAGAAATCCTGAAAGAGGTAATGCAAAATTACCTTAAAGAAATACAGGAAAATACAAACAAACAAGTGAAGGATCTCAGCAAATCCATCCAGGAACTAAAAAAGGAAGTAGAAACAACTAAGAAATCACAAAGGGAGACAACTTTGGAGATAGAAAACCTTGGGAAGAAATCAGGAGTCATAGATGCAAACATCAACAATAGAATACAAGAGATGGAAGAAAGAATCTCAGGTGCTGAAGATTCCATAGAAAGCATCGACTCAACAGTCAAAGAAAATGCAAAATGCAAAAAACGCGTAACCCAAAACATCCAGGAAATCCAGGACACAATGAGAAGACCAAACCTAAGGATTATAGGTATAGATGAGAGTGAAGATTTGCAACTTAAAGGGCCAGTAAACATCTTCAACAAAATTATGGAGGAAAACTTCCCTAACTTAAAGAGAGAGATGCCGATGAACATACAAGAAGCCTACAGAACTCCAAACAGACTGGACCAGAACAGAAATACCTCCCGTCACATAATAATCAAAACACCGAATGTTCTAAACAAAGAAAGAATACTAAATGCAGTAAGAGAAAAGGGCCAAGTAACATACAAAGGAAGACCTATCCGAATCACATCAGACTTCTCACCAGAGACTATGAAAGCCAGAAGATCCTGGGCAGATCTCATGCAGACACTAAGACAGCACAAATGCCAGCCTAGACTACTATACCCAGCAAAACTCTCAATCACCATAGATGGAGAGACCAAGATATTCCATGATAAAACCAAATTTTCACAATATCTTTCCACAAATCCAGCCCTGCAACGGATAATAGGTGGAAACCTCCAATACAGGGAGAGAAACAACACCCTGGAAAAAATGAGATAATAACCTTCTTGAATCAAACCCAAAAGTAGATAACCACTCAAACATAAAGATAGCGTCAAGAATGGCAGATGGCAATAATCACTATGCCTTAATCTCTCTTAATATCAATGGTCTCAATTCCCCAATTAAAAGACATAGACTAGCAGACTGGATACGTAAACAGGACCCAGCTTTTTGCTGCATGCAGGAAACGCACCTCAGTGTCAAAGACAAACACTACCTCAGAGTAAAAGGCTGGAAAACAATTTTACAAGCAAATGGCCCCAAGAAACGAGGTGGAGTAGCCATCCTAATATCGGATAAAATTGATTTTCAACCCAAAGTCATCAAAAAAGACACAGAAGGACACTACATACTGATCAAGGGAAAAATCCACCATCAAGAACTCTCAATCCTGAATATCTATGCTCCAAATGCAAGGGCACCCTCATTCGTAAAAGAAACTTTACTAAAACTCAAAGCACACATCGCACCGCACACAATAATAGTGGGTGACTTCAACACCCCGCTCTCTGAAATGGATCGTTCAGGAAAGCAGAAACTAAACAGGGACACAGTGAATCTAATTGAAGCCTTGGACCAAATGGAACTAACTGATATATATAGAACATTTCATCCTAGAGCTAAAGAATACACCTTCTTCTCAGCTCCTCATGGTACCTTCTCCAAAATTGACCATATAATTGGTCACAAATCAGACCTCAACAGATACAAGAAGATAGAAATAATCCCATGCCTCCTATCAGATCACTATGGAATAAGGGTGGTCTTCAATGGCAACAAAAACAAAAGAAAACCCACGTACACATGGAGGCTGAACAATGCTCTACTCAATGATAACTTGGTCAAGGTGGAAATAAAGAAAGAAATCAAAGACTTTTTGAAAGTTAATGAAAATGAAGGCACAACATACCCTAACTTATGGGACACAATGAAAGCAGTGCTAAGAGGAAAATTCATAGCCCTGAGTGCCGCCAAAAAGAAACGGGAGACAGCATACACTAACAGCTTAATGGCACACCTGAAAGCCCTGGAACAAAAAGAAGCAAATACACCAAAGAGGAGTAGAAGGCAGGAAATCATCAAACTCAGGGCTGAAATCAATCAAGTAGAAACAAATAAAACCATACAAAGAATCAACAAAACGAGGAGTTGGTTCTTTGAGAAAATCAACAAGATAGATAAGCCCTTAGCCAGACTAACCAGAGGGCACAGAGATAGTATCCAAATTAATAAAATCAGAAACGAAAAGGGAGAGATAACAACAGAAACTGAGGAAATTCAAAAAATCATCAGATCCTACTACAAAAACCTGTATTCAACACAACTAGAAAATCTTGAGGAAATGGACAATTTCCTTGACAGATACCAAGTACCAAAATTAAATCAGGATCAAATAGACCATCTAAACCGTCCTATAAGCCCTGAAGAAATAGAAGTTGTCATTGGAAGTCTTCCAACCAAAAAAAGCACAGGTCCAGATGGTTTTAGTGCAGAATTCTATCAGACCTTCAAAGAAGACCTAACACCAATACTCTTCAAACTGTTCCACAAAATAGAAACAGAAGGAACACTACCCAACTCGTTCTATGAAGCCACAATTACACTAATACCAAAAGCACACAAAGATCCGACAAAGAAAGAGAATCTCAGGCCAATCTCTCTTATGAATATCGATGCAAAAATACTCAATAAAATTCTTGCCAACCGAATCCAAGAACACATCAAAACGATCATTCACCACGATCAAGTAGGCTTCATCCCAGGGATGCAGGGATGGTTCAATATAAGGAAATCCATCAATGTAATCCACTACATAAACAATCTCAAAGAAAAAAACCACATGGTCATCTCATTAGATGCTGAGAAAGCATTTGATAAAATTCAGCATCCTTTCATGCTAAAGGTCTTGGAAAGATCAGGAATTCAAGGCCCATATCTAAACATAGTAAAAGCAATTTACAGCAAACCAGTAGCCAGCATCAATCTAAACGGAGAGAAACTTGAAGCAATCCCACTAAAATCAGGGACTAGACAAGGCTGCCCTCTCTCTCCATATCTTTTCAATATAGTACTTGAAGTTCTAGCTAGAGCAATTAGACAAGAAAAAGAGGTCAAAGGGATACAAATTGGAAAGGAAGAAGTCAAACTATCACTATTTGCAGACGATATGATAGTATACATAAGCGACCCAAAGAACTCCACCAGAGAACTCCTACAGCTGATAAACGACTTCAGCAAAGTGGCCGGATATAAAATCAACTCAAGCAAGTCAGAAGCCTTCCTATACTCAAAGGATAAGCAGGCTGAGAAAGAAGTAAGAGAAATAATACCCTTTACGATAGCCACAAACCATATTAAGTATCTTGGCGTGACGCTAACCAAACAAGTGAAAGATCTGTATGACAAGAACTTCAAGTCTCTGAAGAAAGAAATTGAAGAAGACCTCGGAAGATGGAAAAATCTGCCATGCTCATGGATTGGCAGGATTAATATAGTAAAAATGAGCATCTTACCAAAAGTAATACACAGATTCAATGCAATCCCCATCAAAATCCCAACTCAATTCTTCATAGAGTTAGAAAGAGCAATTCAAAAATTCATCTGGAATAACAGAAAACCCAGAATAGCTAAAACTATTCTCAAGAGTAAAAGAACCTCTGGGGGAATCAGTATCCCGGACCTCAAGCTGTACTACAGAGCAATAGTGTTAAAAACTGCATGGTATTGGTACAGTAACAGACATGTAGATCAATGGAACAGAATTGAAGACCCAGAAATGAATCCACACTCCTATGGTCACTTGATCTTTGACAAAGGAGCTAAAACCATCCAGTGGAAAAAAGATAGCCTTTTCAACAAATGGTGCTGGCTCAGCTGGAGGTCAACATGCAGAAGAATGCAAATTGACCCATCCTTATCTCCTTGCACTAAGCTCAATTCTAAGTGGATCAAAGATCTCCACGTAAAACCAGACACACTGAAACTAATAGAAGGGAAACTAGGGAAGAACCTTGAACATATGGGCACAGGGGAGAATTTCCTGAACAGAACTCCAATAGCTTATACTCTAAGATCAAGAATAGACAAATGGGACCTCATTAAATTACAAAGTTTTTGCAAGGCAAAAGACACCGTCAAAAAGACAAAGCGGCAACCAACTAACTGGGAAATGATCTTTACCAACCTTACATCCGACAGAGGGCTAATATCCAAGATATACAAAGAACTCAAGAAGTTAAACTCCAGAGAGGCAAGTAACCCTATTAAAAAATGGGGTACAGAGCTCCACAAAGAGTTCTCACCTGAAGAATATCTAATGGCTGAGAAGCACCTAAAGAGATGTTCATCATCCTTAGTCATTAGGGAAATGCAAATCAAAACAACCCTGAGATTCCATCTCACACCAGTCAGGATGGCTAAGATCAAAAACACAGGAGACAGCAGTTGTTGGCGAGGATGTGGAG